>OW796090.1:12553655-13111491 GCA_941860345.1 Chrysodeixis includens
TAGTTTCTTCGCCCTTTTTTTCAAAATATTAAAATTACGGGTTCTTGTAGTCACTTTAAGTTTGTTATACAATATTTAAAAAATATGTAACCGCTAAATGTTTTATCATCGTCTATTTTATTATAAATCATTATGTAATAGAATAAAAAGTAGTCTCGTCTATATGTCATGCATATTCAATGGTTAGCTTAAGTGACCGGTAGATGATTAAATGTTTATGTGAGCCCTTACGGTTAATTGTTAACAAATGTACACCAAAGGATTAGATCAGACACTCAAACTGTATTTAGATGTGTAGTAGTAGGCGTGTATTTTATTATAAATGTGTAGTTGGTAGCTTTAGCGCGTATTTTCGCTTAAATTGTTGCTAGTTATGCCTGGAAAGCACTTAGCTGCTCCTATGTAACGTTGAGCTGACTGCCCATATGACTACATTCACATCGAACTGTCTCCGCACGCAGCAGAACAGTTCAAAGTTGTTGTTTTTTTGCCAAAATTAAACAAAAAGTTGAACTTAAAACCTAGTCACGACAACCAGTAACTTTATCCTACAGACAAAAGAGTAAAAATAACCTAAAACACAATCATCAAAGTCTTTTGTGAAAAAAACTTAGGATTGTCGTATATTATTTTTTTACGTATCGTAAGACTGAGTATTTTTAATTGTTTGATATTGTTATTTTAAGTGTTTATTTAGATTTACACGTTTCAGCATTTTGTAGTTGATTTTAGGTTTTTAGGTTTTCGTAACCCTTACTAGGGTCCCTTATTTCGTACCTACATTGAGCCATTTAGGGTCAACGATATTAAATTAAGTACCTTTTAAGTTGATTACTCCATGTTAAGTTATGTGTTTTTTGAGTTATAAAACATTGGAGTTTGGTCGTATGTACAGTTGATTCTTTTAGCTTAGCTTTCATCTGGTATTTTGTAAGACATACTCAATCGACATTTTCAAGGTGTTGTCTGTCTGTCTGTCATGACTTACATTAAACGAGTGTTGTTTCTAGTTATAAGTTCAATAATGTCGTCACGCCCTACAAGGCTTTTGTTAAGGTCCACTGTTTCTGTTATTGCCGTGTTTTGGACATAAACCTAACGTTATTCATAGTTTATACTGTCGTTGATAATATTAAGAAGCCAGGGCCTACTCTATGTGCCATTTTGTTTATTTGTTTTGGCATTTTAACCCCCATGTTATGAGCCATAAAGTGTAAAACGTATTTAACGTGTAGAATTAAATTTTGGAGAGTCAGGCCCCTTCAAGTGTGTAAAACAAATAGATCTCATAACGATATACACTGACAATTTATTATTGACGTATTTTTATGAATACATATTTTATTAGATGTTTAGACTCTAAATCAATGAATCAAAAGAAAACGAAGCTCTTATTCTTGATATCCTTGTATCCGTAGTATTTAGAACAATGTGATTTTTAGACAAATTGACCAGATTTCACTTTAGCCTGTGAAATTAATTATAATATCTATTTCTAAAAAGCCAATTAATGAACTCAGCTTGCCCAACTCATGACCATGCCTAAGAGTTTTTTTATTCATTTTGTATGAACTTTAATTGGCCATATAAATACAAATAAGAACAGAAATTGTCACCAAATCAGTTGATTTTTTTATAGAACTCCTACCATGAACACACGCGAATTTAATTCGAAGATTTAACGAGAGCTACATTAGAAATTTGAACATCTTTTCGATATTGCAATAAAATTCGTCGTAGGAGGTCAAGTAAATTAAAGAGTTCTTCTTACTTCATATAAAGAGTGCAGTTTTCTTAATACAAGTTAAAATAAAATGCCTAATTATTCTAAAGTAGCTTGACGGTTCTGGAATAACGATATCACTTTATCTACAGTTTAGCAACGAAAGGTCGGATGAGTCAAACTTCATTAAATTTAATGCTGTGTACTAGACAACTATGTTGCTATTTATAAACTGTGTCTAGATAAACAATTCTTAGTTCTAGACATCAATATGCATAAGCATCTAATTGTGTGTTTGTTATTTGTGTGCAAATTGTGTAGGTTTTTTAGTAGATGTAGTATAAAAGCTCGAATAGTTTCAAAGGATTTCATGTTATGTAATACTGAATACCTATTTTTTTAAATGTTGTTTTGCTGGTTTTGGTCACGCCCAGTTTGAGTCATCGGTGTCTTACTATGGATAACAAGTAGGTCCACATCATATCCAAGAAAAGCTTTTTATAAACAACCACGTCCATAGCAAAGGTTATCTTTATAAATAGGCATTTGAATAATAATGAATTACTGGGTGGTACTAGACAGACCACTACACGTTGGGTTCAGTTTTGTTATCTTATAGTATAAACAAACTCCAGCCCAAAACGGATGTTCGGATTACTATGGACTATTCCAAAACATATTCTCACGATCAATCAAAATTAAATCTGGCGCCATTATGTAGGAAACCACAACGTCTAACTCAGAAATGAACAATGGTGTTCATTATGACAATATTGTTTCCCAGTTTCGCTCACATTAATGTAAAGTCCTGGTAATCAGTCGATTTCGATGACACAAGCGATTTCAACAATAACAGGACTCAAGTTACAACGATAGCAGATAGCCGACCATAGCCAATACAAAAATGTTGTATGGCTAACGGGCAAGTCTTAAGTGGGCAAAACCAACTACCAATAAAATAAAACAGACTATTTCACTATTCGAGCTTTTAAATATCGTAGAATACAAATAATTTGATGTTATTGATGTATCACAGTAGATGTTTCCCGTAATTACGATGTTGTCACTATTATTGTAGCCATACAATTAATATTAAGGCTTGTTCGGTATACATGTATAATTATATAAGAATGCGACTGTGGATTGGGAAGGGATAGGAAAGGTAAAACATCTAATTGAGAAAGCTTTAATGTGAAAAGGGATATAAGGCTAAATGAATATGTACTAAAATAACTTTGTGGAAATGAATTTTGATACTAAAATTGTACTGAGGAAAGGAGAGTAGCTAGGAACGTTTTTAAATGTTAACATGGATGCAGCGACCAGAAAAATGTAGACAAACTCCAGGTAATAATCCCATGCCCCATCCCCTCAATTTAGATTGTTGTAGTTGTGAAAGAGAGAAGACGTACCTACTACGCAACGTAGTGCGGTGTCAAGCATCCATAAATGTCACAGCCATAGGTACTTTAAAAAACAAAATTTGACTTTCAAATATAGAAAAACAAGCATGGTTACTTTTTACTCCTTTTAATGGCTCTACGCCTTTGAAACTGGCTGAAATTGCAAAATACTACGTCTCAACTTTTTCTGGTCTATGCAATGTGTTAGAGATGATGGAATATTCGAATATTGAAATTTCATGGACGGTTGAAACAGGAGAAATTTATAGAGGAAAGTCTGAATGTGACGGGTTATCTTTTTTAATGTGAAAATTATATTATTATTAAAAGCTACCTACGATAATATGTGTTTATGAAATTGATGTATAAAAACCAAAGATGCATACTCAGTGTTTAAAAAACGTCACATCTACCCAAAATGTTATATAGAAGCCGTATAGTCCATTGCAAATAGTCTGCGTCGTAAAATCAACTTTGAGACATGTACGTAAGGTTAAATTTAACAAAAAATGTGGTCGTTGCTATCGTCATCGTGATTCAGACTCATATCTAAGGTTTTTATACATGAATGGCTTACGATTTATAAATGTATCTACGTGTTGTACTGTAGTTACAGTGAATGTTTCATATTACGGGATTATGTAATCGCTGATACTAGTACAAAAATCCTGATCCTTCTTGTAATTTATTCATTGTTTGATAAATATCAATTAAAATTTAATTTTGTGCTTGTTTCTGGTTTTCACTTTTTCACTGATTTTGAAAATATATGAATGAATACCAGGACTTTTAAAGCAAGGCTGGGTAAACAGTGAACCTTTTTGTAACGAAATTATTATTTAGTTTTGACTCGCATTATGGTTTTCTTTTGTTTTTTATGCACACAGCATGAAGGTTATATTGTTGTCTTCAGTGGTTTATTGTAAAAGTATCTCCGATTACTGTTAAATTGAAGATCTATCGGAATATACCTAGCTTATAGCTATAACATCTTACTTTTGTAATAAATACGTTTTTCAGAACTGTATCGTTAATATCAGCTTAATAAAATAAAGATTGAAAACCATTTTTGTTTTACCATTTTTGTTTTACCATTTCTTGATCTTTTTTTAACTACATGGGACCTACTCCCACTACTGGGGGTTGGTTCTTTAAGTATATAAGTCCCGTTGAAGTTGTGGAAAGAGACGGTGCAACTCAACGACCGACGTACAGTCGACACCCTTCTATTTCTGCAATAGTCTTACTTTAAGATCTGTTATAAGACAAGAAATAGGTAATTCATAATAAGATAGTCTTCTGCCATTTAGTTTGAAACTATGATTTTAAAATCCACAACCAAAAAGTCTAGCAAACAACTCATCCTGTAATATGAGACACTTACCTTAAGCACTTTTATATCAATTACAATTATTCATTAGAAACAAATGTAACCAAAACCATTGGATTATTCAATAGATGTAAAATTTGTGGGTAGTAATAAAAACACAAAAAAACATGCATTATTGTTTTATTTTAGATTACATGGTTACAATTATCGAATATAGTATACGTAGTAGGAAAAAAAATTAAACGGTGTCACTATGTGGCACGCTTACAATAACCTTAACTATCTTATGCTAGGAGAATGAAACTAAACTGGAAATAAATCCAGAGTATACCTAGTGTCTGGAATAGCTAGGCTCCAAAACACTGGCTAGTTCTAAACTAATAATTGCAGATCATCTGAAAACATTTCCTCTAGTTACTTATATCAAAATGTTACGTGGATATATCGATACGCATTCTAAATTATACTTTTAATGAACCACAACAACGCACACCTCTATAGGATGGAAATCACTAGGGACACTACAAATTAAAGCTCTCGCGTTTCAACTGGTACCATACCGCAGCTGTGAATGTACATTTAACTTAATCTTAATACTAGTAGAAATTAAAATATTCTAATTACATTCACACGGTTTGTGCTCGTTCACAACTATCGCATTTTTCGTACACACACACACACGCACAATCTTTTACAGCACTGATGAGATTTATTTCGAATATTCAAAAATATGTGCAGCACATAATTTTGTCATTTTCTCTCTATAGTGCCTGTACTATAAGCTCTTAAAACAAGACTGTAGCTATCTCTCTCACACAACGACAAATCTTGTTTTAAGTAATCATAGTCTGGCACTTCTAAAACCTTAATCGAAAATTCGGAAATTTTGGAAATCGAGTTACCTAATAAATGCATTCGAACATTGCCTTATTCTAACTTAAAAAGAATATAAAAAGTTTAGGTTATACTACCGAATATTGTTTTCCACACTACATTCTAAATTTGAATTATTTTGGTTCTTGTGACATTTGACAGACGACCGCTACTATTCCATTTTACCATGTTATATTATGTTGTCGTTATAATGACAAGACATCAAAAAGTGTTTTATTAACCCGGCTTACATTTAAATCTAGCTTAAGCTAATCTAAAAGAGATGTGCTCGTTACTTTTTCGTACGCTTCTCAGGTGACAATTAATCAATGCGTATCTCTATGAAATTAGATGGTAAACTTAAAACTATGAGATCATAATGTTCCTTCTTCCCTTGTTGGACCCTGTTATCCGGCATTCCATATTAAAAAGAAAACCCTTTTTATGTTCGTCGTGAATAAACCCATTAATAATATAGAAAAACTTTAATTTATTCTTGATCTAGACACCGAGATTAAACAAAAATTTCGCGTGACGTCGCTTTTTGCTATAATTTTGTCAATTTGGCGGTGACATCACTTTTGAACTCCTAAATTTTAGTTATGTATTTTTATTTTATTTCATGAAAATTCAATAAGATCTCAAAGTACTTTTACTTTTTACCAACACATTAAAAAGATTTTTCTTTTTAATCCCACTAAATACAAAATTTCTACTTCTAAATGGCATAGCTCATTCAATCAAAAGTTGTAAAGTTAGACCTTTCCTCAAACGATTAGATATAGTAATCACATTTTTACGACTTATTTAATAATCCATTATGATGATCAAATGGATACTTTTTAAAACTGTCTGTAATTGTCTGAGAAAATATCTACCACTTAGCGGCCAATGGTGTTTTAGTTTTCTAGAGCTAATGGCATTCGAATAAGAAATAGTTTTTTTATTGTTCATTGTGCCAATCAGTGCCAGGATTATTTGGCTGAACTAATATTCGAAACAGTATATTTTTACGTTTGCTTTTTGTTTTAATTTTCTACAACCAATATCGCGTTTATGGTCAACTTCAGCCAACAGCTAAACTGTTTCTTACAATAGAATAATTTTAGTTTCAATCATGTTGTAATCGGGTCCAAAACATATACCTACACCATCCAGTCAACTAAAATTAAATAACTAAAACTATTATACACTTATCTATCACTTCATTATAAAGCTAAAACAAGAATAGTCTCAAGGAAACACTAACAGATACCTAAATAAGAGAAAGTGTAACAATTGTTAAACTATTAAAAACACTGTCATTTCAACAAACATTAACGGTGATCAAACCTCTTAATTGTATGAAAGTGACAGGTCTAAGTTTTGCAACTTTTAGAAATGTCATTTCTATAAATTAGAGCGTTGTCAATTGTTTTTAATGTTTGTAGAAATTGGCAGAATGCCTAACCACCACCTGTCAGAGTGAGACATCTACATTACGGCTTAGAAAGGCGTCTCTCTTCCACAACTGCTACAATCTAACTTCAAGAGGCGGTGGTTGGCCCAAAGTTATCGAAAAGAGAAAAAAAGAAAAGTTCAACTACCTTTTACATATCGAGGTATGCTTTGTTGCGATTTAAATATGAATTGATTATGTGGTTACATGATAACAATTATTATTACTCTTATAAAGTATACAATTTTGCAACATGCATTGTCCAAATCATCCTTAAACTAAGTGTACTGTATATTGATTGAATATAATTGTTGATTATAATTACTTAAACGCTAAACAGGTAAAATTAGTTTCCATTTTCAATCCGAGTCATCAATTTTTGGTTTCCGGGCAGCAATACGGGATATTTGTGACAATCCTGATTTGAATCAACGTCTTTTAACAGTGGAATGTCCATATATTGAGAAACATTCATTTCTTTTATAATTATAAAATAATCTGATACTATAGATCCTATTATATGTTTACCGTCAATTTTATAAAAGCTTAAACAACAAAAGCGATAACTAACAAGATTTCCAATTAAAAACAATAACACTTTGGTGATTTTAAAAGAATAGGTTATTACTACGTATTAGGGTTCAAGATACAACCTGACCCATAACAATTGAAGTTAATTTATAACTTAAATATTCACTTTGGAATGTTATTAAATATAATATATGCTAACGGCTTATAAGCGACGTTTCTTCATCACCGTACCTGATGCACCAGAACCAGACTCCTGAAAAATAAATTAGAGTCTTTTTTACAAAGAAATAGTTATTTTTGGTAGGAAAAAATACATAAACAGAAATCCAAGTCCCTTTTTGTAAAGATATTTTAGTACCACTGCGACTAACGCCATCTTTTAGATGACCCGGGGATTTCCAATTCAATGTTATAACTAGTTCTAAATTAATGCTTACATTGAATCACAAGATGGCGTTGAATCGAATATTATTAAAACAATGTTTTATGCAGGTTTCCTTGTAGGTATAAGCGTTACTTGTAACAAATCCAAACCATAAAGATGACAATGAGTCCCGATAATAATTTTCAAAAAAAAATCTTTTACTTTTTTAATGTTTTGCTACACTCGAAATCTAACTTCGCACTGAAAGAGACTTTTGAACTTAAAGACTTATTAAAACTCCTTGTTTGAGTATTAGATTGTCTTGTTTACCTTAGTTCAGGACCATCGTTGCTGCAAGCGGTCTCGCTCCTGGATGAGCAGCTCCGTCTCCTGCTTGAGCCGCTCGGTGGCCTGGCTCAGCCACTCCCGGTCGTGCTTCATCGTCTCGTACTCTGTCTTCGCCTTGGTTATAGCGTATACCATATCTGTAACGAGTAAAGATACGAATAAGTTGTTTGGTACTGTTGCTGGTAAAGCGCAAGCAATTGTAGTTAGGATTAAAATAACATTAATTTTACAAGAAGTGTAATGATAGAGCTTGGTTCTCACAACTCCGGAAATCCGAGTGTGAGTTCCAAGAAGTCAACTTATTATAAGTACGTTTTCTCGTACATATAAATTTTGAAATTTTAAATTAACCATCAGTAATTCTGGAACTTAATTTTTGGTATCTGGAATTTTGAAAACAGTGAGCAAACGTGATGAACAATACTTAATACTTCTGTTCATGGGAGGGCCTGCATTTGCGCCGTAGAGCATTTACAGGCTGGTGTTATTATTTCTACCTATTGAAGTAGCGCAACTCTGTCTTAATACTCGTATGTTGAAGAGATTTGATATTTTCGCAAGCAGAAAAGATTAATACAAACAAAGCATAGCACAAGAAATGACAAAAAAAAGAAAAACTAGAAGAGAATTGTTATTACTTCAGATTATAAACTTGGAATCTCTGTCAACTTGATGTAAATCTGATGGGAATAGATCAGACGCGGTCAAAAAGAGGTTGGTAGCGGTAGTAGAGTTAGGTGCGTAAATTGTTACTTAGAATCCTATAAAATTTTCAATACCTGCAAGAATTGGAGTCGTATCTAAACACAACGAGGAAACACGACAATAATTTTTCGGGTCTAAGCACTACATTGAGTGTTTAGCGGAGAATTTTATTTTGATCTCCTCTAAAGTTGTAAAGATCCGGATACTACTGGACAAGATTGAAGTCACAATATCTTGTATATTTCTAACGACTTTTCTTAGCATATACAAGAACACCATAAAAAGCCTTTCAGATTGGAGACAACATATCTACAGTTTATAATACCAACTAGTCTATAAACCGCACTGTCGATATTACTTGAGTGTGTGTTGGCTTGTGTTAGCAACTAGATCGAACAAAATAACTTTATAGTCAATACCTATTTTAAATTTTTGATTCTATTTAAACTGTGACCTGGAATATTAACACTATATAAATTTTAATAAACCCTGAGCCACTGAGTGTGACAGCAATTTGAAATGCTAATATGAATGAACCTAGATACACTGCGCTTTAAAAGAAAATTACATTTTGCATTGTATAAATACCAGAATTTTTGATGCTAAAAACTAAATATTTCACTGGAGCGCAATCCTCAAAAATCATCACTTTGAGAATTATTATTTATCACGCCGAAAATTTTGATGTTTGAAACAAAATAGATAAAAAAAACCACAAAAAACATACAAAAATCAATCGCTTTGCTGCCAGCAAAATTCAAAATCGAGCGTTTGTGAATTGCAAAAATTGTTAAAAAATTGCAGTTTTACCTAAAATCGCTGCTGCAAAAAAATCCTATCGGGTATATTGCAATTACTGCGTGTAGGTATATTAATCCCTACATAATGCAATTAACATTTAATTGCTTGTAAATACAGAAAATACACAGATATTAATTACGAGGTCCTTCACCGAATAAATTTGTATTTGAAACGAAGCCAGTTTGGCCGAGGTTATTGCATATTTGATATCCACACAAAATATTATGTTATCTTAATGGTTTTTGTTCAAGTATGTCGATTGAGATTTATGATTTATTTCTGGAAAACACTTGTACTGTACTACTACATACTACCTTTGATACACAACCACAAAAAAGCTGTCTAAAAGCTAAAAAAAAAATATTAAAAACTTTATAATTATTTACTTATTTAGTTGGTAAATTGTTACCTGAATTCTGAGTCGCGAGTTATTTTGAGTTTAATTTAACTAAAACTGTATCAAAGCGTTAGTATATTATTGAAAAAAAATATTTAGAAATAAAAAGCAATAAAAAATAACGCACAATTTTGCAGACAAAAATAAATGAATATAACTCACGATCCAACTCGAAGTAATGCGCCTCGTGGAGCAGCAGCTCGTAGAATGGGAAGTCGGCAGGCAGCAGCAGCTTCTTATTGCGGAGGAAGTTGAGAATGTGGCGGAACATGCCGCCGTCGCGGTCGATGAAGTAGTGCTGCTTCAGCGTGTCCAACACGATCGGGATCGTGCCGTTGAACATCTTGCCCAGCCGCGACTCCGGGTAGCTGCACACAAACAACCTCCTCAATACATGCACATACATTTCATCAAATCGATGCATCCGTCGTTTAACATCTCGAACGTTCAGTGTGATCAATTCTCGAGTGTTGCAAATTGCTCGTGCGTCAGTGACTCGCTCATATTATACTCGTTGATTCGAGTGAACTAGATTTTATAATGGCTCCAGATTGAGTGCTCTCCAACTATATTAAAGGCTATTGCTGTGAATAGAATAATGTCTTGGATGCACGTTGCCGTACACCGGACTAGTGTGGAAAATTACCCTTTTGGTTTTAGAGTTGAATATTTTATTTGTGCCCTGAAGTGAGTTGATTAAAAGAAAAAGTGTGGGGGGCGAAGGCGGCGGTGCGGGCGCGGTCGGAGCGCGGCATATCCCGCAGGCCCCGCGGCGTCGCCGGCGGCGCGCGCCCGTCCAATGCTCCCGCCGCGAAATAACACGCCGAGCTCAGATAAAACAAGCTTATATACAATCTGACCTAACTGTGAATATAACACGCATTATGTTATCACATAACGCGACACAATTGCAGAGAGATGCATCTTGCCACACACCAACCCGAGCCCACACGCTCTCTCTTCGCCGCTGTTGTCATGGCGACAATAACTTATATTTATTTGTTACGAGTATCATGATCGTTTCAATTGCCTTGTTGATTCGTTTGATTGATGGAGGCCTATATACTGGTTTGGTTAATATTTGACACATACATCCTTTCCTTGACATTTTCATACAACATGTTATGAGACAGTTTGTTGTTAATAAAAATAGAGTTCACTAGGAACTATACCGTTGTTGGGGTTCTAATTAAAACTTCATCGAACCTACCAACTCGGACAAACAAGAAAGAAAAACGTCGGATTAAAATCAAAAGGTGCTGCACGGATCATTACGCAAAAATCAATAATATCGGAAGTCATTTACAACTCTTCGTCCTTTTATTGCTAGATTTAATGTATGGTCTATGCTTGATAAACTCTTGAATGCTGATGCTGTGATAAATCAAAACAGAGGAAAGGGATTAAACAAGGAAATCACAAACATGCCCTGAATAAATGATCAGATCGTTGATTATGCACCATTATAGAAGCAGTCAACTGTTGTTTTCCTGAATACGAGCGGTGTGTTAATGCTATTTTCCGATGTAGATCAATTTACATGTTTATGTTTCAAAGAGGTTTTTTGCGGTCATTAATCCGGTCTGGTCGCTGAAAACGGGCACTGTCTCTGATTTTGAATTCTAATAATTTTGGTCCGACTGCCTGTCTGATATCTATAATTATTTACATACGTTAGGTGTCATAGTAAACCTGTTACTAGTTGATGTATAAGAAAGATTCTTAGTTTAAAATGTAAAAGGCGACAATTTTCTTTTATTTAAAATATTACTCACAGAGTCTTATGAAAATATTAGGAATTGTTAGAAATTAATTTACACTCAACCAGCAGATTCCAATTGCGATCCAGTTTCATCTAACATGCAATCGAGATAACTTCCTCATTCCTTCTCATATGAAAAGAGGATTTTGCCTCAACAATAGAAAACTTTTAGGTTAGAATTTTTCTAATATTTAATATCCTCAACATATATTTTTATGGTGTTATTTTTGATGATAATGATATTACATTTATTTTAAAAAACTTTCGGTATCTTTTGTGCTGATGATGATGAATGGATAAAAAAGAATGTTTTTTAAAACTTTAACTCCCACTTTCAGTATTTCTCTAACACTTTACCCTGCAGACCAAGATTGCTTCAACTAGGTACTTTATTAAAATATAGGGGCTTAGTCCTTACGCAGTCAGTGTCTCCAAAGACGAGGTGTAGATGGTGCCCCCCACGTCGATGTGCACTGGGGCGTTGAACTTGGTGGTGGGGGCCACACGTGGTATCCCCACGATCAGCTTCTTGTCCATTGGACCATCGTCCGGCTGCGGGCTGCCGGGTTTCACGGGTAGCATGTTGAAATACGTCTGGAAGAAGAAATACTTTTTAGTTTTATTGCACGTTGTAGTTTCCTGTAACTAAAGGAACACAACCCATCAAAACATGTAATACATATGAGCTATGTAATCTGCGTATTCTTTGTTGGATATCCAAACAAATAAATAAATAGCTATTTTAAAACAATAACCAATCGCTGAGTAACAAATAGTGATGCCAATAGGAATAAACGCATTGTACGTCGGCTATAGTAAGAAAAAAATCGGGGATAAAGCTAAAGACTTCTATATACGCCGAGAACTTTTGTCGTTTCTATGAGCGCCAACGTAGATCGTATCTTTAAATGTACAAGTGATAAATCAAAATAACAAGATTTCAACTCGTTGCTTCTTTAGACTTGTAAATTGGAATGTCATATTTATTAAATACACATTTTTGCGATTAGCGGCAATGTTCGAAAAATTTACATTTTCTATGACTTCTGTCCTCTTGGACTCCATGTCTAGTTTCGTACTTTAATTTTTTAAAGCAGACAAAAAAACGAACAGCGATTCCATTTAGGTATTATATTTCTATGAATTTTATTATTCTAGTTCATTTTAGTAACGATAGACAAAAACAAATGACAGTTGTAAACAGAGACCGGATGTGGCAGGATGTTAAAATTAGGTATGTTTATTTCAAAATTCAAATTAGTATTTAATTTATTTGTTTGTTTAATACGATTACGGTGCTTAGGTATGTAGCACTCAAGCTTTATTTTGATTTAAAGAGGGTATGTATTAAGCCTACTTTAAGTACACCTACATTCACAAATAACAGGTTATTAACCGAATGCTGAATAATCGGTCATATTAATAATTACAACAAACGCAAGTTTGTCTCGAGCTATATTTATAATTTTGTTATAAGCATGCATATATAACAAACATGGCACTTCTGTAGTTTGGACATTAAGATATATTTACTCAAAACTTGAAGGTGTGAAATTGAGTAGTGTTGTAAATACGCCACATCCCTTTATTGATTGGGAATAGTGATGCGATAGCTGGAGCAATATTCCTTGACAAACAGAACAAACTTTGCACACAGGCACAAGCTTGAGCAATATCAACAAGAGCAGCTATACCATGGAGTATGTATACCACCGCAAATAGGTTGTATAGCGAATGTGTTTGTTTGTTACACTGACTCATATATGTGCCTATTCATCATTATCATGACCTAGTATTCAACAATGTCCCTTCCCGTTCTGTCCGTCCCTATGTATCTTTAAAACTACGCAATGATTATGACGCAGTTTTTTTTATAGATAGGATTTTTCAAAAGGAAGGTTTAGATGCATCAGAATTGCAATTAAAAGTAGGGGCTGGTTACTAGTATTACATAAAATGCGGTTAATTGTACCCCGGTCATAATTAAACATCGTTTATAGGAATAATGACATCGTGCAAGAAAGTCAGTGATATTAAAAACTTACGTTACAAAAATTGCCATCAGCTGCCCATTTTTTCGGAATTAACTAGAGCCGACGTTTAAAATATGATAGGAGTATGTTTAAACAAGCCTTTTACAAATACAGGTGCTTTAAGTTAAACTTTATGTATGTCTTTATGAAACAAAATAATTAAATTGATTGATTAATGTAATGAAGTTGAAAAATTATGATTTTTTAATGCCTTATGAGTTATGGGACCTATACTTCTGCCACAAAGCAATTGCTTGATTTTCGTTTGAAGAATGTTCTACTATCTCTATGTACCCAAATTATATATACAAACTATATATGTATACTATAATTAGGTTTTCGCTAATTTCTCTAACTCAAGACAAATTAAAATTCACAACTGCTAGCGACATTCGACATTTAACTTTTATTTACATGCTTTAAATTTTCACATTTGCGTATATAAATTACAATTAAAAGTCCTCTTATACTGGTAGTTAGCTATGATATAAGCGAGGTGGCTGCGAGACTTAGCTCCGGTCTACGAAACCCCCCGTGTAGCCCCCGGCCTGCTGCCGGCGATACCAAATTGGAGCTTAAATAAAAAATATACCATATTCCTTATGAATCATCAAGAATCTAAATTATGGAGCTACATTCTTCAACTTTCGGAATTGTCAAATAAAATGTCACTAGTTTGTGTGTTCAAAAGTTTAACAACCAATTGTAGCGGTTTAACGGGTTGAACAGAAAATATTTGTACCCACTGTCAAACCCTTCACACAATTTTGTGAGGCTTTGAATCCACAAAGATATAAGACACACAAGATATAATTTCAATGTTTAGATTTAGAAAGTATTTCCGTTTAGACGGGATGTTTAGATTACACGGTTTGTAAAATACTGATCACGGAGCATTAGTGGCAATGATGACTAAGTAGGCATGTGAGATTACATGAAAAGCCGACGTATTCTTAACCACGAATGGAACGTTACATTGAGCGTAGGTACCCATTTCGATGATGTTTCAAAATGTAAAAGTGCAAGAGACGTGGTTGGCGCGGCGTGGGAGCATCCCGCGAGACGCGAGTGCCGCGACCCACTGACTGCGCTCCCACGGCACCCTTCACTCAAACCACGCTTATTACATTCTATATTTTTAACAAAACTTAAATTTACCAAGAAGAATAAAATAGATTTCTGTGCCAATTCTCCCCAATACAAATTACCCCGCCCAGCAGCAAGTTACCTACAGTATTTAATAGATTTGTTTTGAAGAACTAGCTAGAATAACAGCTTCACATTTAGTTAATAGCACGCTACATATCCAGGACGTTTGTAAGTAACAAATTGCTATGAAAATTGACATTTGCGATGTCGTGTGGCTGACTAAGCGCCCGAGGCCATACACCGGACCAAGTCCGACTTCAATTATTTTTTATCTCTTGAATGCATCTCCGGTGCCGTCGTCTGGTGGCCTATCTCACCAGCTTCACACCTAACGCCCTATTCACTCTACACTTATGATTCTCTAAGTAAAACGTTGTTTATCCGTTTTGACTTCTGCATGAATATAATACTTATTAAAAAAACAGATTTATTTATAACCGTTCATGTTTGTAATCATGCGAATCTGGACAATTTTATTGTTTATAGTTACAGTCATGAGTTTCGATCCCTACTACGAATCTAGACAAAACACTAACGTGTCCCTAGTGTTTTGACAAAAGTCCTTAACTCTGCGATTGTTTGAAGCCTGTTTAGTCTACTCATTAAAAAGTAGCTATTGTATTACAGTCTTAAAAACGTTGTACTCATTAGGCAAAAAGGAAAATAAATCGTAATCAAACATAACGAACTGACTAGCACCTAGTGCCTATAGAGGTCGTAATACGAGTTGGAAATCGAGCGAGTAAAGTCGGCTACTGTAGACTTGTAGTTACGGTAGCAAGCCGCTAGGGGGCGTTACGTCGCGAAGCAAGCCACCACTCTTACCTGTCTGGTTTCATTATAAATATGCCGCAGGCTATTTGCCTGCTTCGCGACAGCCCAAATACCTAATCACTGGATACCAACCAACGCAATAAACATAAACAATTTTAGATTTTCGATAACAGTGTAAAATAAACAAAGCGAACGCAATTAGTTCGGAAACAATAGAATAGTTTTTCGTTCAAAATTAAAACGTCAATCAAATGCATACCCAAATAATAGACAAGTTAATTGAACTTTTCGCGTTAGGCGGACAGTACGCTGAACGCGGAAAACTAATACCCAAAAAATCATTTTTCATTTTCATTTTGGAAATAAGACTACTGCGCGCTCGTACTTGATCTTTCCGTGAAACGAGCTTGATGGCTGGATGTTAGTTTTATTTCTGAGTCAAAGCCAGATTTGAAGATGAAAATATGGAAACGGTAGTAACTCTATTCCGGGTTTTATACTCAGGTATTTTTAATCTTTGTTCTATCTTCTTTCATATATCCACGGAAAAGTAGAAAAATATTATGACATTGAAAAACTCTTTCGACCTTTTTTTCTCAGGTGGAAATCAATAAAGTCATCCATAATCGATATATTATTTATTAAAACTTTCCAAAAGCGATTGCTTTAAAGTTTCCCAATCAGTAACTAAGATGACTCTTGAAACATGTTGTGATAGACAAAATACTTTTCCATTAGTCACAACATCCCCATTAACGGCGGCGACTAGAAGAGTTCGAAACATCTTAGACAAAACAATTCCCACAACAAAGAAACCTCGTTCATTACTCAGTACTTAACAAAAACCCCTTTACATATAAATCCCTGTTTCTGGCATCGGCAGAGGCCAGGTAGCTGTTTAATTAACAACTTAGAACTTGTTTAACACCCCTGTCTGGTGAAATTATTTTACAACAATGTTAATGTTTGTACTTTGGAACCAAGCTGCGAAGGCTGAACTAATCTTGCTGCAACAGTCAGGGGAAACTTGCGGCTGACGGGGCACGTAGCCAGAGACGACGGCCGAGACGTAAGGCCCGAAAAATCTTATGGTTTATTACGGGGAAACTTACTGCTGTTTTGTACTTAGTTTTCCTTTTATTTTGATATGTAACATAACTAACACATGTTTCTTAAAACTTGGTAAAATCGTTTTTTGTTTCTAAATCGTTTACTTATGTATAGTTATTTCTTGATTTATGCAAAATCACAACAATGCCACAATAAACTCTTTAGTAAGAAGGTTCCAATACTTAGTGTAAGAATTAACTGTGTGACAGTCGTACCATATGTCATAAAAGAGAAGGTTAAATAGAAAACAATTAATATTTTAGCCCTCTTAACGCGCTTGTTCGATTTCGTAATTTTCTCGAAAAGAAAAATCTCAAAAGCCCTTCGTCCAATGTGTTACAACCAAGTTCCAGTTTCTAAGTACCATTAAGTGCTAATAAGGGTTGAAATCTAGGTCACTACTGAAGCTGAAGAGATCTTAGGTCTTAGTTCTAGGGCTTCATAAGCTTCATTCACCAACGAGTAGGGTTCTTACGAAGCCCTGTATCGGAGTAAGAACTGCCCTCTAAGTCTTATTCAGCACTTTCTCAAAGTTGCTTGAGATCTTTTCTTAAAATATAAAATTGTATATTTTTTTGTCTTCATATATGTACAGGATGATAACGTCTTATTTACTTCGAAAACAAACAATATATGACACTTATGAAAATCAATCAGTTTGACACAAACAATAAATCGATTGCCAAATATTTTGACATGTGAAGGTCATCTCAATAAGCCCAGAATGAATAAGAACATCAAACATGCTTGAAAAATTTGTCACTGTATCAGTTCAAAACACTTATGCGTTATATTACTAAATCGCATGAATATAATACTTACAATAGTCGAATAAGAAACTCTATGGCAAATGCCAAACTCATACATAATCAATTCTCATAATCAATTCATCTCGTATTAGCTACAATGTCTTTATTACTAACAATTTCATTGCAATTTTATAGATAACAAGCAAATTAGTAATGACAGTACTACGCTTTGGCGCCTAAAAGCGTAGTTGGCGCAATATTACACAAAACTGCGTAAAGTAGAGTTCACAACAGCGACACTTCACAATCAAGTCGTATTTTATGATAATCGCGAAATGGTTCGGGTATTATATGAAACAAGCATGTATGATACGAAGAATGAGTATATACTGTTTTTTCATGTTAGCTATTGGCACAGTATGTGGTAGGGTGCCGGCGTAGCGCTCCGCCACGCTCGTGCATTGACCCGCCATCGCCCGCGGTCCTCTGCTTCAGGGTACCGCGTCCATGATTACCGTACTCTTGCGGTATTCTCATGATAACTTTCCGAATCCAATCCTTTTTAACGTGACATCGTCTCTCGCTGCCCAGCAGAACGTGAATACTCTACAGTCTAAAGTCTACTTGATTATAGGTACTCCGCACACAGATTAAAACCAGACTGCACGATTTTACAGTAATCAGTGTGTATTAAATTATCGCGTTAAGGTAGGTAACGTATTTAAACGTGTTTAAAATTTCGATTTATCGGTGGTGGGGATGTAGAGCCAGCGCCTGAAAAGCAATCGACCGCCAACGCCTGCGGCGCCGCTTCAAGGTACGTCGCAGAGTTCCAACTATAAAACGTAATTATTATCGTTCACCTGACTTTTAACGCAAATATTTTATACATTATCAAGTATCGACACAGTCAGAGTTTACTTAAAATTATCCGGAAATTGCATCAATTTGATGGAATTAAAATTAAAAAGCAAAATTGCTTTTTAAATTTTATTAATTGCAATATCATGTAGGCTGATGCGAGAAGGTAAAATATATGATAGGTATATCGTTTAAGTATATTTTATTGTCTCATCAACTCGGCTACTTGATATACTTACGGTCAATAAAAATATTGTCGAAGAGTAATTGGTCCAATTGATTCATAAGTTGAAGAGTATGATGTCTTGTTATAATAAATCAAATGTTTTTGCATGTTGTTGATTGATGTTTCTTTATTTACAGAGTATAGGCATGTTGTGACAAAAGAGGCACAGCGCCACTGCGTTAGTGTTTTGTTTACACTTAAAACTTGCCAGAACAATTGTATAGACCACGACTGTTTTTCTGTAGTACAAACAGGTTTTTGTGTTTTTGAAAACACAGTTTGATTGTCTTTCTATTAGACAAACCTTCTTTTTGGGAAAACGATGTTTGGTATTTTTTAATCTCACGGTAGCGCAGTGAATATTTCTTTCCTTACAAACTGTGAGAAGTAAACGATGATAAATAAATCGTTTAATATAAACTAAATAAAAATAACACAAAACGTGAACATATTTAATTTACTTGGACGTATCAAGAAAAATTATGTTTATATTTTCATTAATTGGATATTAATAAATAACTGTCTCTACAACTCTACAATGTCAACGCGGATAAGAAGAGTCACCTGACAGGGTCACTTTTGATTTCGCCGCTAGAGATATGTATGTTAAACTAATTTACAACTAACATGTGACATTCGACAGTGACAAATAGATACGACGCTCTATTTATAAATATTTCTAACATCAACAGTTATAAAGTGATCATAAAGAGGATTTACATTTTATAAGGAAAAAGCCATAAAAGTAAGAAGAGTCGTATTTTTTGTACGGGGTAGATATTATAAAGATCACAAAAAATAAGTAAAAGAGCGTTATTAACATAAAGTAAATGGTAACTTTCCACTGCGTGACTATGACAACTTCTTTTAATTTATATTTTTATCATGATTGTTAAAAAAAAAAAAAAAACACAAAATCATAACTCAAGTGTTTACTTTATTGATTGACAAGAAAATATACATCTATAGATAAGTGAACATGATACGAATAATGAAAGTTGAAAGGTCGTTCTATCAAAGCAATTGCTGCAATTGTGTGACTGTCAATTGTTGAGCACAATATGGGTATTGAGACTTAAAATGATAAAGCGGACAATGCACAAGCAGTGGACAAACAGGTAGTTAAAAATTGCTTCAATTCTTCCTCAGTTAAGCCGTCTTGATGCATGACAAGGACAAATGCATCAAGACTCGAGTGACTGTTATTTCACACGCGACTATCAACCGACACACTCAAAAAGAAGGATGATATCTTAAACAAAATTGTAATATTCTTACATATAAAATTCCCGTGCCACCATGTTAGTTACCGATTACGGTACTCCTCTAAAACGGCTAGACCGATTCTCTTGAAATTTTGTATATGCATTCAGTAGGTCTGAGAATCGGCTACTATCTATTTTTCATCCCTATTTTTTTTCGCGTACGAAGTCGCGGGCAACAGCCAGTATTTCATAAAACTTTTATTTCTTTCTCTTGTTGGGAGAAAGACAATAGTTGAGTTATCCATCCTATTTTTAATATTGTTCCATATTTTAGTTAGATGATGTTCAAAGGGCGGCAAAATGTGCCAGAAGGATGGCCCGCGGGTAGGCCGGCCCTTCTATTCCGATTGTAATTACACTCCCGAGGCGAGGTGCTTACGAAAAGAATAACTTGAATTAAAACTTTGTTAGAACCTACGTAGGTATTCGTAAGAATAAATATAAATACAATACAACACCCTGAACAAATAGGAAACATATTCAATTCGCCTCAAAAATGGATTTCGTAATAAATCTTACAGAATATAATGTAAGGTATCGACGAAACATCGCATTACCTAAGAAATAATTAAGAACTATTTTCTCCAGCACCACATTGGTATTTGTTTACTGGCTATATTTAGGAGAGTCATTTATGGTGTTGCAAACAAGGTGTTTTGGAGTATAACGGTAAAGTAACTGTATTATGTACTTACTACTTCATATTACAATTTTTGTTTTATTTTTGCTGTATAAGAATTTCTTTTGGATTTCATGAACCTCACCTTGATAACGATTACTAAAAATATATTTCAATTTTTCTAACAAGTTACATGCCATTACAAATTTCATAGAAACTAAGAAATATGCTCGATTCAGTTTACCTACGTACAAAAAATGAGAGTTTCAAGTTTTACCAAATTGGCATTGAATTACATCTCGTTACAATATCTTATTTAACCTCCATTTAATAGTGTTTATAAGATGCTATGCTGTCTCCATCTCTAAATAAATTAATTAGTTGATCTTTATGTCTCTATTCCTGTTGCCGACTCTTGTAATTGCCTTAAGTGCGCAACTCAAGTTCCTTAGTATTTAAGTTAGCACTCGTTGCAGTGGAATAAGGCAAAACTTTGGTGGAAGATGTTTACCGACTTCTTAAGTATCCGGAATTCAAAAGTTGGCAGTTTAATGAGGCTCCCACTCAAGTGAATATCCGTTGACTACCGATTTGTGAACTAATCTATCAATGGTTTTATTGAGTCGTGCATTTATAGAAAGTTACATAGAATTTTGAATCCATCCATGCATCAAATATTCATAAAAACCTTGGAGCATGCCACTAATTAACTTAGTAAAACATGTAAGGGTAACATACATGACAATTGGCATAATAATAAACTAATAAAGGTCTTCAAAATAAATAAATTGAATACGCCGACAATGTAGAGTCGTACGTGTTCCTCCGAGCATACTCTTCCAATTTCCTCAAGGAAGCGCATCATCCCCTCTGAACCGAGATAGCAATACTGCGTACAAACAAATCCCAAGCAAACTACTGCATTTGCATAACTACACAACGTTCCATCCTTTCATTATTTACATTCCATTTTAGATGGTAAAAATATACTTAGCAGGTATGTTGCTCAAGAATTATTGGTGTACACTCAACACACAATAGAGCGGTCGTAACACAATGTCGTGGCTGCCGGGGGCAGTCGCGGCCTGTAGGCACCCTTTCCGTTTTATCAATAGTTTATGTTTGCGCCCCGGGCTGCCTTGCCTCTAAAGCGCTAGACACAACGACCAATTTTTCTCCAATCTATCTTTGCTTAAGAATTTAAACGCATGCTTTAAAGACCTTCGATACCAATGAATTTAGATATCAAAGTAAACTAAACAGCCAAAGATGGTTCGAGATATTCAATAATATTAAACGATACTATTTCCGTAGTTCTATTAATTTCGTAGAACCATGTTAATCGCAAGCTTATATTCATTACTGGCTGTGTGTGACGTACACACTCGTATAGCAAACAATAGTCTTTGATGCTTGAACTTTGTAAATAGCTAAATACAGTAAATACCAACACACAATATATACCTAGTAGGTAGTCGCTGGAATGTCATTGGCTTCGTTAGGTTATCTTCGCTGAATATTCTACTCATACGATTCGATTTCTTTACATTTCATCGCATAAGATGATTTCTATAGGCGTGATACAATGCCTAGGTTCTAGCCATAATTTTTATCCTAGCGGCTAGGATATAGATGCTGGTCTCATTGCACGCGATAGTTACGCGTCATCCACTATTTAGTAAGTTTAGTAAACCATTAGAATGAACTAAATTCACAGCTGTAACTATGGTGTACAATAAAGAGTATTCTATTCTTTTCTATTCTAAATTCAAGTTAAATATTTCTGTTGTGACGTAAAACTTCAACATAATGGTACAATGAATAGCTTAGAATAATTTTAATAGAACATACAATTTAAGTAACATAAATGTAATAGAATATTACGAATGTTTTGATTTTCAAACTCAATTTTGTGGATTAAATTTGTTTTTTAATCGTAGTTTTTCGAAATCTATGTAACAATATTTTAATAAAACCCGTTCTTGTTTTAAACTGACACCCGCCCTAGCTTCGCACGTGTGCAGTACTGATGTATTATCCGTATAAACAACCCTTGAAACATTCTATCTAATAAAAAATCCATTTGCGTAGTTTTAATTATCTAAGCATACTGAAATGCAGAAATACTGCGGGATGCTACTTTGTTTTATTCTATGTATTGATTTGCAACGCTTTTGTGCAGAGGAAAGGTAAGCTATCCTTGCTTAATTAATTATTCTAATTATTTCTCAGAATCTATTTCCAGTATTGTGTTCCTGAAGTCTCTATCAGTACAGATGTCGGTCAGTTTAGCCTCTGATCGACAGAACTGACAGTAGTCTGAAACCGCAATATCAGATACGTCTAACTAGAAAAGCTAGATGGAATTTGCAGGCGGAGAACATTATATAAGGTAAAGACATAATGTATGTCTTGTTTCATGTAATATGTTCTTTATGTAATGAAGCCATTATTTCACAATAAGTTGGTTAGGTAGATGTTAGAGTATCTAGGCATGTTGTAAGCATTATTAGGACCTATCTTTTTGCTTGAAACCGTGTATGTATTTGTCTAACTCGACTATTCATGATATTTTGATAAATAACCAACTTGAGCAGCGCACCTACCAGCGTACGAGAGTCAGTAACTTAAATGTATTATTTATGAGCATTCATCACAAAAACGAAAAGAGATTTAAATATTCGGACTTAAAAGAAAGCATATTTCACATGAATTTTGCAAATTGAGACATTTCGATTAATATTTCTTGTAACAAAGTACCCGAATTCTCGGAGCGAGTTTAAAAGTCGGACTTTCATGCGGTACGTCACGATTCCTTCATCGCCTTTGGCTCTGTATATAAAACGCACTGAGGTCATAAATTATTATTTAGCCACATCGGTTTGAGAGCGCACATGCAAATATGATTATTTTATATTATAAGCGGGGTAGAGCGCTCGGCGGGCGGGGAGGCGGCCGCAGGGCTCCCTCGCTCGCAGCGTATCGCCGACGATATTAAAGCACACCTAGCTCTGCTTTTGATACCTCCGGCAATTTCACTTGAGGCGCTCATCTGCAGAACAATAATTTCGAAAATTATTTAGAAACTGCCTCGAGCCTTCGAGACTGAGTCATTGAGCGATCGACTTACCACCGCCTGCGGTCACGCTCTAGCCGTACATGTATATTCCAAGGCTGAAATGTTTTCCACTGTGCTCCGTGAAAAGCTGATTTTGATAAACCGTCTGAGATCTATATGTTAAATAGGATTTTCAATAAAGAAGGTGCATCTTATAGAATACTCTATTGTACCTACATTTTCACCTAAGGGTACGGACACATTTAACCATAGTTATAATTTAATTGTGGAGTGTATGTGTATGTGATATGTGATGCCTGATTTACATAACTAAACCGAGTATATCTTCTTATTTGTTAAGAATATCAAAAGTAGTATACACGAGTGATGTAGCGATGTTGTAATGACGCTGACTCCGCCTTTACAAGCACGCAGTCCTTGTAGCAATCAAGATGTAATGATGTAATTATGTATTCAATGATGTAGCTACATCATTACGTACAAATATTTCGCGTAGGCCGGCAGCTAATGTATACATTTCAATATTAATTTACTGGACAGAGTCCACATTCAATTTTTAAATTAGCTGCAGTGATATTAGCATGCAGGGAAAAAACACACGAGTATGATTTCAGTTTAGAACTAACAGCGAGTGTAAATGAAAATTGAACCGTCGTTTGTTCATACTTTAGGCTATTTGCTTTATTGGCTTGTGTATTTAGCGAACGCCTGTCAAAAGGTTTTGGACACGTTGGGGTAGTTTGCAGAACGTCGATACACTCCTGTCAACGTCGCACGCACTCACCAGTCAGTCTCGAACACAGAACCGTTTGTTTTGTGCCACCCTTTACCTCAAAAATTCACACAGACTGCGTTTGTATGTGCTTTAGTATCGCAGACGGTATTTACAATTTTGCAGCGATGTATAACAAGTTTAAAATTGTTCCGGTATTGATATATTTGAAACTACACCAACAAAAACGGGTTAGATAATATATCTGGTCAAGAAATATAATTTGAAGTTTGATACAATCTTAGAATGACTAATACTAAATCCTAACAATCAATTAGCGCGTTGTTGCAGTTCGAAACCGGTTTAAGTATTAATTACAATAGTTACCATAATATATTAAAAGCAAAAGAATAAACAAATTGAGATCTCAAATTATACAGGCAAGAACAGCTACCTATAAGAAATCAATTGATTATGTGCAAATTGAAAAAAGTTCAATTCACGCTACTTATCTGTCAGCAAAGACGAAGGAATGTTTAATATTTAACCAGTTCTGTGAAAATTCAATATTTGTTACGTTCTATTTCAAAAATCCAGTATTTTTCAGAGGGTGTCGCCGTAGGTGTCGCCAAAAAGACAGCCGCGGGACGTACGGGTCGTACAATATTTAGGTACACTGGACAGCTATGGCCGCAGGACAAATGCCCTTAAGTATACTGCCAATGATTTCGCTATACATATAAAAAGGTTTAACGACTAAAAAATGTAAAGATAGATTTTTTTATAGACAGAGTTCTACAGAGACACTGCTTTCCAACTAAAAACTCTTCGACGTAATATAATCGAGGCTTATGCATTTCCATTCTCTAAATCACCACGAAATATTATTAATTTATCCAGCTCCAATCAAATACCTTTACAAATAAGGTCGCTGAACTTCCCGCAATTTGAACTGATAGGTTTGACCAACACCGTCTGTTTGCCTAGACATCAAAGTGTCGGGTCATAGTGCAACTGGACTAATAATATTGGCGTTATGTACCTAACTATCTTGCTACTACCGATCGGCAAACGTCAAAGGTACGGCGATTTAGCTTTGATTGCCGGACCGGCAAACTTTGGTAAAGATAAATAGTGTACGTAAACAGCTATTTTGACCGAGTAAATAGGCGTGAGTCATTGGCGATTAGTGCTGTCCGGGATGGTAGACAAGAATTGTTACGTGAAGACTTATAATATCATTAGAAAAACAACCGTAGGATACGTAAATTTATCGACCTAGAAATATGATACCCACTACTTATATATTATAGATTTTTCACTCTTATATAATTTTAATCATTTAAACACCGTAAAATCATACCACATTTAAACAACCGAGCCATTGAAATTAATTTCATCTGAAATAATATTTTCTATAAATTGTATTTTAAACAAACTGTATGAAATGTCGATCATCAATTGTATGGGATGACAATTGATATCAGTAATGTTCAACGTATTATTTACCACGGGCTTTCACAATTACATTTTATGACATAAATCCTTAGGTACTTACAAGAAAATAAATGAAATGCACGAAAACAATACCTGCACTGGAATACAAACGTCATAAAAATAAAAAAAGGCTTTTTGTTTATTTTTATTTTATTACGAGACATGACATATGACAATACAATAGTTATTGTAATTCCCATTGTATTGCGTCACGTGCGTTTAAAAGTCTAAAAGCTTATAGTTTTTTATCCTTTTTAGAGTTTGAACAGACAAAGTACCTTTTCATTAAGAAATAAGAAACCAGAATTATCTTACTAATTAGCAAAGCTCCATACAAACTTTATGAAGCCTTATTATAATATATGTTAGCTGCATGCAGAAGTTGACTGAGCGTTCGTCTTTTGTTCCTTTTATTCTTTGACATATATCAGAACGTAAGGGAACGTGCGTGCGACGGAACGCTTACTTTATATAATACTAGCTGTCCGCTCGCGGCTTTACCCGCGTGTATATTTGGTTACTTTGGTTGTTTTTTTTTCAGTTTGTGTGGTGGGTGTGGGTGTCCGAAAAACCCAAATACCTTACGGAACCCTATTTTCCAAAATAAAATATAGTCTATGTTACTCGTGGATAATGTAGCTTTCGAATGGTGAAAGAATTTTTAAAATCGGTCCAGTAGTTTTTGAGCCTATTCATTACAAACAAACAAAGTTTTCCTCTTTATAATATTAGTGTAGATAAACAGTATTAAAATATTTTGGCCCGCGGTTAATAATAAGAGACAGGTATTTTGGTGTTATTTACTGTGAAATTAATAAAGATAAAGTGTTCTAAAGTTTTGAACGATTTCTGTCGAATTTCTACAATGTGTAATGTTATTGTATTACTTATGTTATCGCACCAATATTATAATCTTCGAGTATTATCTGTATCATTTCTCTATTCAGTAGGTTTATAGTCGACTCATATTATATAGAGACTAAGTAGGATAGACATAGTAAAAACAGTTTTTACTAAGAATCCTTGATTTAGGCTTTCGTTGTTTTAGGGTACTTTATGCAAATGTGATACGCCAACACCTAGCTAAATAGAATCACAGTAGAGACAAGTATTACATTTTGCATTTTAGATTAGTTGCGAAGCTAAAATAAACACTACTATATTAATATCCTAACTTTTATGGCTTCACTGCAAATGTTCTTAATTACTTTTTGAACAAACATTATATACATTTGTTTATTACGTGTAAACTATGATGCTTTTGAATATAGCGGACATAGTATTTTTCATTTTACATTCGTTTTTACGAATAAAAGCTCTGTCAACTTTAGACAGACGTTCGTCAAAAAAGATCTTGTATACAATTATAAGGTAAACAATTGTAATGATTATTTTTTATCCCCGGCCTGTGCCCCGGGCTATGCGCAAGGGCGCCTGCGCCGACGCAATGGCTTATCACCCGCGGGTTCGCCTCGGGCCATTCGTTAGTGGTTTTGGCCTTACAGCCATGTACGTACTAATTTGCCGATGGCAATGCGTCAAGTTACGCCTTAAGCTACGACGCCTACAACCGGCCCAGTCGCTTTTTTACCCGCGGGCCTAATGCCTACGGCTACGCACTCACGCAGGGCCTACGGATCATACACACCCCGCGGCTACGTGGCGCGGCCTCGTACCGATATCTATGGAGCGAGTTCTTTTATAAATTTTAACCTTAAGGCTGTGTAATGACGGGCTATGTAAAACCGGCAATGTGACGAACGACCGCTACTGCGCTCCGACTGATTGCCCGCGGCTACCGAATGTCGGCTAGCGCTAATACTTTAAAGCTTTTCACTCAGCTAGAGAATTAAAATAAAATAAGAACTGACTTTTTGTACAAAAAAGCCTTTTACTTTATTTCTGTTAACTGAATGACATTCATTAAAACTTCGTATTTTTCGTAATTAAACAGTGCATTTTATGCACTATTTCGTCGGAAGCTCAAATGATGGATCTATCGATAAATAATTGGTAGTTAGTAGAGCGGGCTCTAGCGCCGAGTAAAATTTTCGTGTCGAGGCGGCCGTCAAGCGTGGCTAACTGTTCGCGATCTAGTTATAACATCGCTGCTATCCCGATCTGATCCCAGGCTGATGTTGAACCAAACTGTTTTAACTTCTGTGTTATACAGGTTATAGTATACCTGGCTTATTTATGTAAAACTATTTGTAAGTCATCGCTACCCCATTTAGACTTGTAAAAGAAAAATGTAGATCTTGAATGTGATCTAAATCTATCTAAATGATATTTTATAAAATACCTTTAAATGATCTATTACGCCTTTGATGGTATTGATTCAATCTAATATATAAAATTCTCGTGTTACAGTTTTCGTTGCCATACTCCTCCGAAACGGCTTGACCGACTCTCTTGCAATTTTGTATATGGATTCAGTAGGTCTGAGAATCGGCCAACATCTTCTTTTCATACCTATTTTTTTCGCGAACGATGTCGCGGGCAACAGCTAGTATTTTATAGACATCATGTGAAAAAGAATATATTCATTTTTATTTAGGTTACATTAACAACGTTTTCACAATGTTTGTGAAAAAGTACATTAATACTTTAGTATCATATTACATTTATAGGTCGTTTAATTATCACTTAATGAATATCTATGTGTTTCAATAAGCATATTGTGTTGATCTAATATCTAAAACAAAGGGTCATAGTAGTTCGATTCTTGTAACACGCCCAAACAACACGCTAACGTATTTGGGAATCGAACGCGGAACTTTACACACGAGATTATAGATGGATTTACTTTGCAAGTATTGCATGTTTTAATAATAAATGAAATTGTCATTTATCAACAAGGCTTTATTTCGTTTCATTAAGAGAATGTTTTAAGCTTGCTTTAATCCATATTGATATTATTTTTAAACAACTATCACACCGAGGAGGCTCGACTTTAAAATTGAATAACCATTCATTTTCATTATTTATCATTGTGCATTTTATCATCACTGTAGGATAATTTAGTAAGGCTTTATACCGAGTCTTTAATGAAGTCATTCTATGAAACACAGGTTAATTCATAATTAATTACGTTACAAAGAAAAACTTCTTTGTAAGTCTTTTTGAACGACAATAATGGTAGCTAACTAGCTTCTAATGCTCATATTATCCGTTATAGTTAATTCTATGACAATTGCAAAGGCGTAATAAAGTATTCAAACAAATTGGCTTGATTGCGGCTTTGTGCTTTGATATCGGAAAGAATCCTATGACTTATTAATACAATTGCCGGTAACAGTGGTAACCTACCTTCATTGGAGTCGGAAAAATCGACTGAGGGAAGCTTTAGCACTAAAATAAAACTTATGTACGCGAAATGAAAGGTAGGCTTAGGCATTCTTTTCGACTTTTCCTAGATAGTACGACCACGTAGTATAGTACGATAGTAGATAGTACGATCCGCGATAATTCTTAAAATTGTTCCCAAAATTTAAACAAACAAAAATTGAATTATATTTAAATGAAAACAGAAGTAAGAAGTTTTGAAATAAACACAAGTTTAATTAAAACTAAATTAAAAATTATAAACTATACAGAAAGTCGATATTGTTATCATAACTGTGAGTAATAATTAATATTCCATATACCACATAGTTATGAACTCAAAAACAAAACTCAAAAATTAACTCAAGACAAATCAAAATAAATTACAAATAAGCAAATTAATATTAATTAAATTAAATAAAACACGTACCTTGGCGGGTGAAAGCTCGAACGTAGCGGAACGAACGCGGCGGTAAGCAGCGGAACTTTTGAGACACGAAACGCGCGCTCTCGTCGGCTCTATGAAGAGAACTGAGCTTTGTACCGCCACTCGCCAAGCTTTCCCGCGCACCCTGTGCCTAAACCAAGGGATGATACACCCCCGCGATACGAACAAAGACTTGCCTATTGTTAGTACTGTAGGACTCATAGTAGAGAGTTTATGAGACGCAACGTATTGGAGTTCGAAAGTTTTTAAGCAATGAAATAAAAACTCCTTAGTGATCTGTGTTACTGGTCAATGTATTTGGATGTTGGTAGAAAGGAAAACAAAATATATTTATTTTATTGAAAGATTTTTTTTTCTTTATCATAATTTCAAGCAAATCATAGCCCATTCAAAAAGTTACTGAAGGCATTATGTCATTATATTTAGTCCTATAGTGAAAAAGATTATTTTATCTTGTATATCATTATCTCAAATATTCAGTATTGTCTCTTAAAACTCATAGGGGCCTTGTGGTTCTCTATATGGAGTTGTATGCTCGGGGTGCAGGTTCGATCCCCAGCGCAAGCTAGTACCAATGTAACTTTTTCAAAGTCTTGTAAGTACTTTCTTAATCATTCTAAGACACTACTGACAAACGGTGAAGGAAAAAATCGTTACAGAAAACTGGATTCCAAATATTGGAATCTGAAATCGCCAATCCGTAGTGAGCTAGCGTGGTGATCAATGGTCTAACCTTCCCTATATGGGAAGAAGCCTGTGCCCAGCAGTGGGTCGTACATAGGCTGGTTTATTTTATAATGAGCACTGTGCCAAAATACGGGATCTGGATGAGTTCTTTGGTTCCCCAAAGCAGTTCAGAATGATACTTCATTAATTCTCGAGCAACTTAAGATTAGAGTATTTTCAAGTTTTAGTGCCGCTGTTGTTGAAGTCGGTTTTTATTTTTTGCTAATAATAATTTGTTATATGCATTTGAATACATCGGTGTTCGAAAAAACCGCGATAAATATTGGCAGTAGGTTCACTGACAGCCGCTTGCTTTTGTGGCAGTTCTCTTTGAGCTAATCTGTTCAAAAGAAGAAACTAATCTGTCCACGAATCCTGTGCAAACCACTTCTCCGGTTTTCAATATTTAAACAGTCACTAACCACTTCGGAAAAAGCCGAAATTCCGGAGTTGTAGCTCAGTTGGTAGAGCGTTCGCTTAGCACGCGAAAGGACCCGGAATCGACACTCGGCGACTCCATTTGGCTACCACATATAGTTTTTGAATATCTAGATTTTTTTTTAATACTTTTTGTTCAATTTGTAGCTTCTTTTTTTGTTTGAAAGTAATCGGGGTTAGCTTTGTAAGAAAAGCAAAAAGTTATTTTTAATCGTATTAAAAAGAGTGAGAACACAGAAATGGATATGTTAATAAGGATTATATGCAAAAAAACGTTTCGTAAATAAGCCATTATTTCTCGCAAAAAGTAAAGTGTAAAAATGGTTTTGAGAAATAGAGAAAGAAATATCATTGTGAACTCAATATAAACCTTTTTCTGGTATTTGATACCTACTGTTATTATTTTGATTTTATGGTGCAACTGTAGCTATGCGGAGCTCCAGTTCCAATATTGCATTATAAATAGTTCGGGATTCGAATCGTGCACATTGTGTTTAAAATTTTCAATTCCCCTTTTTTACAATATGCAATTTAAAGTGTACACAGTACACAGGTTGTATTTAATTTGTAGTGCCTTGTTTATTATAGCTCTAAGTTTAGTACGAATCTTCAGGTCCATCACACTATAAGTTGACACTTGTTTCTGCACAAGATTATTTGCCATTTTTGTTATAACTATTTTTATGTCAATTTTACATTATTATAATTAATTATGGTAGTTCTTAGACTTATTTTTGGAAGGATATTATGAAACTGTAAATATACACCGTGTAACATAATTAACGCACATCCTGAAACTACTTTGTTCAGAATCGATAACAGAATCCATTTCATTAATAAAATTAAATATTTTTTTTACCAAAAAAATATTTAGAAATTATTAAATTGTAGACACTATTTTCATAAAGCACTCGAAGTAAACGAAAATGAGCCTTAAGTCGATGCAATAAGGCTATAAGGCTATAGGCTATAAGTAACGTATTGAGCAATAGGGCGCCCACGCGTTTTGCCAATTATTTGTACAAATTATTCTGACAATATGTAATAAAAACAAATATCTAAGAAAATGATAAAAATGTTTCAATACATTAATTGTGGATAAAAAAGGATATTCTTTTTGGGGTGTCTGTGGATGTGCGTTATTTCCGTTACACGTTGTATATGACAATTAGAGTTCAGTTTTAGCCTGTTTAACGACGGAATTATGCTTTGAGGATTCGTATAGGTTGACCATGTGATTAATATATGTACGTAACGTTTCTTAAAGCAGTAGCGAATTCAAAGTATACAGACAACATAATAAAAAACATGTCGTTAATATGTATCGAACATAAAGTACTTTTGCCCGCAGATTGAGAGAAAAATAAATCTTATGTCATCGATAAATTCGTTTAAACAAAAACCGACTTCAAAAACGGCGGCACTAAAAACTGGAAAATAATCTAATCTGCTGACAAATTATTCTTTTCCCTTTTTAGTGTTAATCTTTTGTGTTAATTTAAGATATAAGGCAAACGTAAAAAAGTAGCTTATTAAATAAATAGCCTTATAACATAATTTCACTGCAGTTTCTTAACACGACCCGGTAAAAATCTAGTACCTTTGAAAGTTTACACCTGAGCGGTTTTTATACTATCACTGCAAAAATAGACGAAGGCTGGTGGACGAAGCTGTGGGAAAAAACCCTGTAATGACATACTTTTATAATTTAATTCCCAGTCTTTATAATTACTTACGACCTGACCCAGTTTCGTAGGGTGAAATACTGATATATTATACATATAAGGCTTCCTCTTAAATCGCTCTATCTATAAAAAAAACACTTCAAAATCCGTTGCGTAGTATCAAAGATTCAAGCGAACAGACAGACAGACAGCAACAGCCACTTTGTTTTATTCTATGTAGGTAGTGATAGTGATATAATTCAATTGTGGCAAAAAAATAAAATCAAACAACTCTATTTTACTTACATTTATTTAAGTATTTAGTCAAACAATATTTCGAAGTAATACCTAGATTATATCTTAACATAATTTTAGTGGAAACTAATTTAATAAATAAGAGAATCTTACAATAACTTAAAACTAATTAAGTGTTACATAACATCCATAGTATTGAACTTAGTCTATAGTAGTCTGCTCCGCGTCACTGGCTCAGAGCTGAAACAAGAAAATAAAATTAATTAATAAAGAAAATAAAATAAATTAATAAAGAATAAAAAAAATAGATAAAAAAACTTTTTAAGAAAAAGCTTTTATTTAAACGCTCTAAAAAGAAGAAAATAAAATATTCCTTTTGGATTATACTAACAACTCCTCATTATATACAATTTATATATAATAATAAAAGCTTGTCGCTCGATTTACCACAAATTATTATGATATAAAGGAATGTTGATAGGTATGTAAACCTCGCGACAAGCTTTTATTATTATATTGTATAAATTGTGTATAATGAGGAGTTGTTAGTATAATCCAAAAGGAATATTTTATTTTCTTCTTTTTAGAGCGTTTAAATAAAAGCTTTTTCTTAAAAAGTTTTTTTATCTATTTTTTTTATTTTTTACTTTTTAGTTATCGCTGGATTTAGAATAACGACACATTCTTTTTTCAAGTTATTATTACTCTCAAAATGCCCTCTCATTTGATACCCATATTGTAGAAGTAGACTAAAGGTAACTATTCCGCCATCCTGCATGGTCCGCCATATTGGATTCAGAATGACGTCATATTCTTTTTCTAGTCACTCTTAACAAGCCCTTTCATTTGATACCCATATTGTAGAAGTAGACTAAAGGTAACTATTCCGCCATCCTGCATGGTCCGCCATATTGGATTCAGAATGACGTCATATGCTTTCCCTAGTTACTCTTAACAAGCCCTTTCATTTGATACCCATATTGTATAAGTGGATTAAATATAACTGTTCTGACATCTTGTATGATCCGCCATATTGAATTTAGAATGACGTCACATATCTTATCATATATTGTCATCCAAACAAAATGCGTCCACAAAATTTCAGCACAAACGGTTGAATATATCTACTTCAAAATTGAGTTCAAAGATTTCACCCGAACACACAAATATCCATACATTGCAAGTTAAATAAAAGCTTTTAAAAATACAGTTTACAGTGATACGCATATGGAAGAGAGACGCCGCTCTCTATAAAACTTGTATTTATTTAAGTTCTCAATATTTTTTTATTAAGTAATGTTATATTTAGTTTTAAGCCTTCATATTGCTGTGCCCAAACGGGGTCAAATTTTACTTTTATTAAGACTAACCTATGTACCTACATTGTGGAAAGCCAAATGAATATGAATAAAAACTGCAATGTTGATGTGAACGTCTCCTAGGGCTCATACTCACTACGCCATGCGGATAAAGTGTCAAGAATCCCAGCGGCATTAATGCTCTCTAAGTAAAATTGTTGCAGATGTACAAGAAAGCAATACCTACCCTGAAAACAATTTGAGTACTCCCACGCAATTTTACATAAACTGGTGTTGAATTCTCTATGGTAGACGTTTTTATTTTAATAAGAATTTCCTGCCATAGAATCTGTGTCTGTAACTTTGAATGTATGGGATATGATTGTTTAAGCAGCTTTATAGTACCTAAGTCATCTACACTATAAATAAAATATATTGCATACGGTACATATACACCGAAATAACTTTTCCTTAATTTTCTGTCTGTTTGTTTATCTGTTTTTGCTAAACATTGAAATTGCTGGACCGATTTCAACGGGACATTTATTGGTAAGCAGCTGATGTAATATGTATTAACTAAGGCTCATTTTAGAAAAAATCTTTTAATTAAAAAAACAAACTCATTAACTTTTTTGTTAAAACGCGGACAGAGTAGCTGGAATAGCTAGAAGATAAATAAAATATTAAATTTCGGTACATTAGTTCAGTTTTAGTTTTATCTACAACGTTACTGTGTAACAACATTCTAATCGACTTTATTTTGTTTACATTATCTGAGACCATTGAAAGGTGATTAATAAGACGTGATAAGCAGAGCCCTTCTAAAAATAACTTATGATCCTAACCTACACAGTAAATGAGATCTAGTTTAAATGCTTTTAATACTTGTTTAGGTGAATGGTCATTTTCTTAAAAAAAAAAGTGATTGTAGTTATTGTATGTACTATAGGAAATATTAGACTAGCTTTCCTCCCACTTTTTTTAAATATTCTTAAGTTTGTCTAGTTACTCAGATAGTTAAGTTAGTAGTAGTAAGGATAGGCCCTTTATTTTTTTTTGCCCTCTGATCGACTAGTTTCGTTCATAAACACACAAGAGCACTTTTTGGCAAATCAAGATCCTATGTATAAATTATGACCATAAATGTACCTACAAATTCTTTTAATTTAAGAGGATATGCAGAGGCCTTGTTGATTACTTTACTCTAAAATCAGAATGGGCTAATATCCACAGTATACTTATTATTATAGATACTAAAAAGTGTATTTCTCTAATTTTGTGTTAAAATGGAATCGGACTTTCATCTTCTAAAACTTCATAAATAGGTAACGGAGAATCGAAGAATAAAGCGTGTAGCATCGACCTCAAGTAAAATGGGATAAGGTCAGGAAGATGATGACGATGACTGCATAAATAGGTAAAGTGTTACTTACGTAGCAGCACGAGACACCTTTGTGCCGCTGCACGGGGCACAGGTCGACGTGCAGGGTCACTAAGTTGTTTGGCTCGCAATCCTCGTTACGGACGCAGATCCCCCCTTGCCGAACACATGGCTCCTCCAGGTTTATTACTGGAGAAAAAAAAAAGAATTATCAAAATCGGTTCATAAACGACGAAGTTATCCGGTCGAATTGAGAAACCTCCTCCTTTTTTGAATCAGTTAAACATAATAGTGATTGGTGCTAATACATATTTTAATCCTACTTTTTGTAATCCTGGTTTTATGAAAAACCAAAACTAAACGGTATCAATTGACAGTGCACTATACTATTAGAACGGCGACATATTTGCACAAGTCTGTTGTCAGCCTAAATTGTTTTAAAGGCAAACCAATCTTTAAAATGGTTTCTATAGTTACGACTTTGTCCACGAGTTTAGTTCTCTCTTATTCAATCTTTTGCTCAGTAGCCGATTCCCAGACCTACTGAATAAGCATAATGTATAATTTGGTAACAAACGACAAAGCTGTTTTGGAGGAGTACGGTAACTAACATTGTGACACAGGAATTTGATGTATAAGATTTGTCTAAAACAGCCGCAGTTTATTTCCTCCTCACAACTCCTCAGCAAATACGGACTACAAACAAAACAGGTCTTTTCAGTCTAGAAAAGTGGCATCTGCTAATCTATTTAGTTCATAAATGGCGGTATTATGTACGTGGAGAATAGTCACGTAACAGGTTTAGTTACAATGCATTAACATAATCGCCTCTTCCATAGAACAATACAAGCAACTTTACATGTCTATTATTTAGGTAATAAGCGGTAAGATGTTTAACAGGTTATACGTCAGTGTCAATGAAAAATATCTCGAGAGCCTGGTCTTCCGATCGGAAAATCAAGTGGAGCTGATTCTAACTTAGTTTCAAATGGAAATATTATTTGCGGTCGATTGAACCTTGAAGGTAAAAAATACTACGACAAAAATACTTAAATTAGAGTTTTTCGTAACAATACAAATATACGAGAACAAACAAATAAATATCTATGTAACTAAGTGTTTCAGCTATATGATCCTTATGTTACATAAAATATGATGCTACTAAACGTGTGTATGTCACTGAACAGCTCCTAAACGGCTGGACCGATTTTGATTGCTTTATTGTCTGTGTTTGGGTGCGCCTTGGATGGTTCAGATTTCAATATTAAAATGAATTTGACAGAACAAAGCCTGTCTATGCAGTTAGTTAATTATAAGTAAGTTACATAAAACGATTGCCTATAATCCTTTAGGAAAGCAATTTAAAGCATGTCGAACACTATCTATTTTTTATTCAATAGAAACGAGTTAATATTGTTATCTTCAAAACATTAAATGTCAACATGATTAACCCGGATAAATGAATGTAAGCAGCTCTCGATTAATTATTTTTATATAAAAAATGCGATAGTAAGAAGGTTACGTTAATCTTTTTAAAAACATGCTCTTAAATATTTTTTTAAGATACCTAAGTTAAGCTTGAGTATCACTACATAGTACATAGTACAGCAAAGTCACTTCCCATTGTCTGCCTGTCCCTATGTAGGTATGCTTATATAGATTTTGAAGTATTTTTTTTATTAGATAGAATAGTTTAAAGTAATGTCGATGGTCCAGTCACGAGCAAATACATGAATACACGACAGTTGTATTAGATTTCTTATGCGAAATTTCTGAAGCTGTTATCAAATATTTACTTTACATTACATTTAATATTCGAGAAAAATGTTTAAGGCGCTACCTCGATTTATTTGCCATTTGCCATGGCAAATTATACGACAACCAGCTTACCAATGGATCTGAAATTTTGATATAGGTAAATTGATATCTTTATCTAGATTCTGCCAGAACGAAAACACGATAGTGATAATTTTACTCGATCATAATTAATTTCGAAAACACGTCTAAAAAAGTACTATTTTTGATTTTACAAGCAAGTTACACGATCTTTATGTTTCAAAATTACTCTAATACATTCGTAACATCAATATTAAGGTTCTGTCAGAACAATTTTTCCATAACTATTACCAATCATTTTTAAATAAAGTTTTAAAATTTTGGATTTTTTGAGCGGCCGCGATCATGATTGACGCTACGCAATTTTGAACCTTATGCCCGTGCGCTAGCGATTGATACACAATAATGTACGAAGACGAGCCAGTCGGGCGATTGGGCTCTTCGGGGTTGGACCTATGCATGTTGTCGCTCCGGTCGTAGGTATATTCATTTGTGACGTGATGGTTTTAGTAGGTTTTAAATATTTAATTTTTGTAAGTGTAAATATTAATTGGCTTAGACGTTATAGGTAATACTTATATTATTAAATGTATAGATTAGGTTTAGGTTTTATAATATAAAATGGCAAGAACTTAAAAAAAATATAGTTTCTTAAAGAAAAAAGAAAAGAACACCTCAAAGAATGTGCCAAAAATGCAGGAGGTGAAAAAGGCAAGGTAAATAAAATAAAATCATCATTACCTAGCAACTAGTATGTAGTTATGTAATTTGTTAATTTTAGTGAAATTGTTGTTCTATAACATATTTTTGTAGTTGTGAACAATAACCATTCGTAGGAGAGTTGTAACTGTAGGTAGATCTCGCTAAACTTTATGGTGGCTTTGGATATTGCTCGAGTCGCTGCATAAACACCATTTTAGGCAGGGAGGTAACAGCGGGTGATGGTGGGCCACATAGGTACCTACAACAAGGTTGTACGCGTATACGTACTCGGAAGTTAGATGCGATGCGACCAGCCACTATTAAATTTGGCGAGAACTTTTGGTATATCTACACTAATATTATAAAGAGGAAAATTTTGTATTTTTGTTTGTTTGTATAATGGAGAAACTCAAAACTACTGGACCGATTCTAAAAATTATTTTACCATTACAAAACTACATTACCTATCCACAAGTAACATAGGCTATATTTTATCTAGGTAAGTAATATGAGTGTTATTAGATATTATTGTAAGTATTAGCACAAATCACTAAATAAGTAGCTACTACGTAAACATAAACACAAAACAAAAACAACAAAAAATCTATGGAGACTTTGTTTTGTGTTATTTTTCTTGTTTTGCCTTTTAGGAGAAGTTTACAAAATGAACGGATTCTGCCAGAAAAAACAATATGTGCTTTAGATGCCGTTCCAGCAACGAATTTTTAACATTACATTATTATTTATATTTCAGTTTTAATAAATATGTTTAAAAAATTATTATTATTGAGGTAGCTATAAAAAGAAATAACGCAATTCAGCATTTTTTGCGGGCGCTATCTTGGATTTTTAATTTATCAAGTCCTTTCATATGATACCGATATTGAAGGTTTTGTAAAAAAATATGCTATTCGCCATTTGTGGCGGCGGCCATCTTAGGCCGATATTCACCAAATAAAGCTAGGAACACTTCCGATTAATTCCCATTTCAAACAAAAAAAAACTAAACAACTATCAGTATGTTCAGAATACACACAAACACACACACACAACACACCACACACATACATACATACAACCATGCACGTCTAACTTATCATATTAAGTTTTCATTACAAGTATTTTTTGTAAATACAAAAAAAAAATAATCCGATTAAAAATTAAATGTAAGTTGCGGCTCCTTATCTTCCCTGTTCGGTTCTTTTGACCCCGCGCTGACCTCAATGTGTGCGATTCGCGCGAAGTTCAAATTTGACACATTGAGTGAAGACGATAGCTTGCGCGACGCGCGCGACGCGCGGGGCGCGCGGGGCGTAGTGGGCGGAGCTATCTAAAATGAAAATATTCGCGGTAGCGTCTTAAACTCACATTTTACCCATAATTCAATCTGTTATTTAGTGTAACTGAGAACCTAAAGGCTTATTTAGACTGGGCGAGTAATATTGTACGAATAACAGTACATTGCGGAGCCGTGCAATGTAACTTCTCAAATGGTACATCATCGCGAGCAATGTATCACAACTCACAACATTTCTCGTTCCTCTACATGAGCATGTATTCGGGATGTTACCATAATACCCGTTCGCCGGATGACGTAAGAGAAATTAAAGTGTACATAAAGTTATTTAGAGCGGTCATAACATCCGCACCAGACTTTATTTGCGGCAAGCGGGTCAATGTCAGTTCTGTTTTACTTCACTAAAACTATTAGATGTTATATAAACTTACAAACGGAACAACATTACGACATTGACCTATTTATAATGATTGTCTAAAGTTTTGTACCCAATCTAATCTATGGGTTCCGTTGATAGGTCGCGAAAACTTTTATCCTCCGTCTTTTATCATACAATGTCAATAACGTTATTATCTTTATTGTGTAACATAAGATGGGAGTCCGAAATTTAGGCAAATAAAGCAATCAGTAACAAAGCTCTCGCAAAACGAGCAGTAAAAAGTCGCGCAAACAGATGTCAAAGGGCTGTAGAAGTAACGCGCGTTAAACTTTTCTGCACATACGGAAAATGTATGTTCATATTTTAAATTCAACAGACGAATTTTAGACAGAAGACTAGTTAGATTTTTGTCTAAATGTCAATGTTTTTGCTTTAATTCTAGGTTCGAGATAGGTACATGTACCCACGCTTATCCTAACAACAGTCTTTGTCTCAAACTATCAAAATTAATACACGTTAACGATGTTATAACAACGCAAGCATTTGAAGAATGTCGAGCATGCAAGTACCAGGATCACGGGGGTTAATTTTCGATAATAACTCGTCCTTATCAATACGTTCCCACATGCTGTCACTAAATAATAATACACTTATAACATTTCGTGTAAATTTTACCATATTACGTACGACTACGCACTGATAAAGAGTGGCACAGTTTATTTGAAAATAATTTCACGTGATGTGGACAGATGTACGTTCGTACCTACTTATATATCTGCAGTCATGTCGATAGAGAATTTATTATTGTTGTAGTACACTCGAACTTGTGATGCATAGTCATTTGTTTTGATTATACAATGAGCCAGGAATTTGATACAAGAACTTCGAGCTTAGACCAAGATGTGCTGATGCGTATTTTTGTGAGTCTATCTGTTTACTTAAGCATATTAAGAATGTTATAGAAAAGAATAGAATACTTTTTAATCAACATCGTAGTTACAGCTATGAAAAGGAAATTATATACAGTAAGGAGCGGTTTGCTTTAAATTTTACTGTTTTAATGTATTTTTCTATGGTAACGTAAAAATAATGCATTGCATCACAGGTACGAAAGTACGACGCGACGTTTAGAAAATTTCGGTTTTAGTCATGGGTTGTAAGTAGCAAATTTAAATATTTTATCAAAAATACCTTAATTGGGAATACTCCTAGTTGATATTATATTAATAAAAATATTTGTTGCATTATAAAAATACTCTCTCCTGTTTTTTCTTTTTTTTATATTTTAGAATAATATCAATATAATTTGATTAATAAATTAATCAGAGATTTTGAATAAGAGTTCCAGAAAAACTAAATAAAAGATTCATTCTTTTTACGTAAAATTTAACTTATTCACTAATATTATGAACAAACTAACTTTTGTAGCATCTATTGGTATTGATTAAAAAAATATTTATTTCGCTTAGTTGTCTATTTTCGTTAAACATAAATAACAAAATAAGATATTAAAATGACGCAATTATTAAAAAGAAAATAAATTATGTTTATCAAATAGATATAATTAGATATATATCAAATAATTAGTATATATTTATCTTACAACATAAATTCGCTATTGGCTTTTTTCATAATAAGATAATAAGTATTTAAAAGTTATTAAAAGATTTAATTTACATCAAAGTTTCAAAACAACTACTTTCACTCGTCCTGTAATTCTGTTCAATAGAGATTATATTTATGAATTATATATTTATTGGGACAAGAGAAAAAATATAAAGAAGGATATATAGAAGAGATGTTTCACAATGTCATATTTGTATTTATAATTATTTTGTCATTATTTTAACTTTAACTAATTAGTATAACGCATGCTGTGCTTACCTATAAGAGATTGTTACACAAGTATTGTATTGATTTAATATTTTTATCATGTAAACGATTGTTGGTGAACCAAATAATTGAAATAAAAAATAAAATCAAAAGAGTTTCTCTATTCCGTTTACCTTCAAAGGTATCCCGTGGCACCAGGGGGGTTGACGTCACAGACACTAGCAGCAGAGCCAGGAACGAAAGCACAACAATTTTAAGCATTTTTAATTAATTAACTTGAACAATTCTTGCGTATTACTAGCGTGCTATATTCCGGTAATGTATGAGCACGCCGGTTCGCTCCCACGTTTATATACAGCCGTAATGATAAACAACACGCCTCGCCTCGCACATACGCATCCAACTCGCTCCAAACACTTTCCTCTAATTATTATTTTCTTCGCACATTTCAATCCACACTTTCCTTCTTATCAATTCTCTATTATTAGTAAATACTAGTCTCTTCAGTTCAAAGTTCATAACATAGATCTTTCGCGAAAAAACCTGGCGATCACGTGCTCTGGTTATCACGTTATATACCTACCTACTTACCAACTTATAATTGTTTTGATTTATGCTTGTACACAAACTATGCAGGAATGTATACTTGAGTAGTAAATATGTGGATAATGTGTTAGAATAATTCAGATATTTTTCAAGGTTATTTTTCATGAGAGTCGTCTTTTCCTCAAAAACAAATCTTGAGCATTCTCAGAAAAAGTTCTTGTCGCCATAGGAGCGTCAGTATTAGGAAAACAATTGTTAAGTAACATTTGATTGGGCGAGCTCACTCTTGACCTTGGAACAAATTTGTTTGTCGTCGTTGGGGTGACCTGTGGACCTACGGTCATGTGACGATTTTATTAAGCAATTTATATAGTAGAGTCTAGATTAAGCATTGCTTCGCAGTACAATTCCGGGAACTGTTTTGTATCAAGTTTCGCTATACATCCGCCGCCCCTCCCCCCGGATCCGCGTCATATTTCAGCCTCTTTGCTATCAAACATACCTACTCTACAATTCTTAATCTGAACAAAACATATTTATAAAACTGCGAAACTCCATCGCTCTGGAATTGGGTCATGGTTTATAGATTCGCTGCAATATATTTAAAGTTTCCGTGAATTACGTCGTTTTTATTGATAGTAAATGAGAGAAAGATAAACCGATAACTCTTCTTTATTTGTTTTTTTCGTGGAGTTCGAAGGTCACCCTGTGTGTAGAGACGTGCATAAATAAAACTTAGTCTTTATAAGATCTTTTTGATCAACAATAATTTATCGATCTTTAAGAATACGTTTCTTTAGTAAAACTTCGTACGGTTTTCGGAGTGTTAGTACTTAAATGGTCATGCATACCTACATACTGCATACATGCTACAGCTGTAGAGTCGCTTCCTGATAAGTCAATAGGTAATGGGTTCCAGACGTTCAAGTAGAATTGTTTACCTATTTCGTACAATATGTAATTAGAAATGAAGAGACAATTTTGAACTTGACAGAGTATTGTCTATTAATTTGCTACATATTAAACGGTGCCTCTGATGTCTTTAATATTGAAGAATATTTTCTAGCGTAGTAGATTTTTTTTTAACCACATTTCTAATAAAAGTTATAATACCTATGTAGGTACAAAATTACTTACTCACGCCTGCAATAAGCTCTGTAATACTGAGGCCAGCCGTGCGGTAAGTGCTAACAAACATCGTTGTCGTACACAATCATGAAATAAAGCGTATAATACAGTAGCTTAGACAGCGGCACGTTTCAGGTCTTTCGTAAATTAGAAAATGCTGCTTCTAATTCACGGTAGGTTTAATATCGAATCTTCTAGCGTCAAACAAGCTTAAAAAGATTCGTTACAGATGCACCAAAATACACGTTCTGATTTTTCAACAAATCTTTTATGCAGTTAGCCAAAACGCTGACTTTTACTGCTTTGCTATTGCTTATTGGAGAATTGTGTTGCCTTAAATGAACGGGCTAGATCAGACTTGTAGACATTTTTGGTGTTGATTTGCTTAGTGTCCGTCTTAACAGAAATTTGACTGATTCAGAATAGAGATTAAAGTTAGAGATGACGATGTCGTTGCTGATTAAAAGCACATTTAAGTTTTAACGGTAATATACCGTCGCATTTAATGATATTATTTCGAATATTTATATATAACACATTACGATTATAATATACTAGCTGTCCCTGCAAACTTCGTTTCACTGACAAAAATAATATGAAAACTATCATTTTATTTATGACGAAAAATCCAAATATCTTACGGAACCCTATTTTTTTTCAAAATAAAATATAGTCTAAGTTACTCGTGGATAATGTAGCTTTCGAATGGTGAAAGAAATTTTAAAATCGGTCCAGTAGTTTTTGAGCCTATTCATTACAAACAAAGTTTTCCTTTTTATAATATTAGTGTACACAAAAATCGCCGAACTGTATAAAAGTTTGCTGCGATATGCACTGAGGTGAAGATGCATTTGTCACTGTCAAGTAGAATGTAGAGTCGATCTTTAATACGGTAGACAGTGTTTTATAATTCTTACTCTGTTTTAGTGTAGAACTATATGTTGTGTTTTCTTAAATTTTAACCGTTAAATATTTGTATAATATCGAAAATTTAAATTAACTTCTTGAAAATCTAACGCTTGAAAGCGTTGGTATCCGGTTAAACCGCACGGCGGGGTTTGATATTGCGAGAGATATAATTACGCTAGTTGTAATATGTTCCTGACAATCGAATATGTATAATAGCAGCCCAATAAAAAGTTGGTAAATAGTCGCGACATCGTAATGCCTAAAAACGATGTCGCGACTATTTACCAACTTACTTGTCGTTTTTATCTTGGGTATTCAGTTTCTTACGAATATAAAAATAAAATACGTCAATTCTCTTTACAGTTTATTTATTAACAATATTTGACTTCAGCACAAGGATACCGCTTACTTACAGATATTGATTGTACACAATAAATGGTACCTACAAACACAATACAGTGGCATAAATATTAAATCATTATTACTTTTACGTATACAATATTTGTTAGCAAAAAAGTATTACAATGCGACGGAGACATTAAGACGACATACAATGTGCGTTTCAGGCACCATTTACGATTATATCATGAAACAAAGTAATGTGCATTTCGATACATTCATTTTCACGTGTTTTTAATATCTTACTTTATAATATAATGGCTTCTTTAGAACAATATGCAATCGTAATGGACAGAGACCTCGGACGAGGCAGAAAAATAATTTACAATAGTATTACACCATAATTTCACAATTATATCGTTTTATAAGTAATCTTTATCCACGACAACGAAATTCTAAAATACAATGTATAACATCAATTGTTACATTAATACAGCACACAAAAAATACAATTAGGTACGACGTTTTAGATTACATTGTAGAAAAAGTTGAAAGTAAATGATTATTTGAAAATATATCCTACACATTACAAATGTACAAAGTTTACACAAGAATAGCTATTCAGCATGCCTATTGTAACTTACGTAAGTATCATAACCCGGGGCTTCCCCACATTTCCTAGCCTCGCGCAAATTCGCATACATGTGACTTTAGCGTGAGGGCAAAGGTTTATAGCTTACTTTAACAGCTCAGCGATTAATATGTTATTCAAATTAGAGTTTTAAATTGGGAGCTGTATAGTGCAAATTACAGTGGCAATAGGGAAAAAAGCTGATGCGGTATCGGGCTAATTAGGGAAATGCAGACTGCAGAAATTTTAATCGAATTAATCAGTATGATATGCATGACAGTTTTAGGATAGTCGTTATAGACAAGTCTTCATATTCAACCATCGGCCAACTAGTGACCGATACATATGAATAATGAAGCAAGCTATCAGATTCCTAGCAGATTTCATATTTATTCAACCAATACTAAAAGAGCGCGCGTAACCTGTGGCAGTAATTCTCTAAACAAATTCCAAAAACGTACTGCAAATGAAATTTCAAAAATCATTGATTCCTTGGATATAGACACTAGTTAAGGTTTAGACGGAATAAGAACAAAATCTATAAAATGCTTAAAAAATCTAATAAGTGAACTCACAAATTGTATAAACATCAATTTAAAAAAGGAACGTTTCCGGACAGTCTTACAATAGCCAAAGTAACACCAATATATAAATCAGGGAGTAAGACAGAACCAAGCGACTATCGCCCGATTTCGGTCCTCCCTGTTCTATCAAAAGTGTTCGAAAGAGTATTGCACAACCGTCTCGCAGAATATTTAAAAGAACAAAATTATCTTTACAAAAAACAATATGGTTTTAGAACTATTCAGGTACGTTGTCTGCAACCATTGACCTTATAACTAAATTAAAAATACATATAGATAAAAAGCAGTTATCCCTAGGCGTGTTTATTGATCTAAAAATTTTGACATTCCGCTAAACTATGGCATTCCGCAAGGGTCGATATTAGGACCTCTTCTTTTCCTCATTTACATCAATAATATTCATGAAATCGGACTGAAGGGAGACATAATATCATTGCCATACCTAGTTACGCTCGCTCTTTGTTTTGCCTGCATGCACAGCGCTTGGTCGGGTATTGTTATTTTATGAAATACCTACATTTACTTATTATGTATTTTGTACGCCACCGATGCTTTATTTATTTATTTATTTATTTATTTTTATTTTTATTATTATCAACTTACGACTATTATTACAGGAACTGTACTACTATTACTATTACTATTACTTTATAAATTATTTGTAATATTGTTTTCTCATGTAAGTGAATTAATGTTAATTCTGATGAGAAATAAACGTATCTCAAACCTCAAAATATAGGTAAGTGTCCATAGAACGCACTGTGTAATACTGCCTAAATGGTAACTAAATAAACTACTACTAGGTGTAAATACTACCTAAATATGGTATCAAAGTGCAATTTAATTTGTTATGTAAAAGTATTCAAAATTATCGCTAAATACTGACGCATTGTTTTCAATTATTTTGAATGTCGCTTACAAATATGTTTATCATTTGTTTTAGATTTTCCATGACCCGCAGTTTAAAAAATAATTCGTACATGGTGCAAGGCAATGAGAAGTTCAAGTACAAGTAAAATGTTATCGGGAACGCGTGGCATTCGAGATACGTAAAACATGAGTAGTGTATTTGTGGGAATTTGTTTTTTATTGATGTGTTTGTAACTGATAATTTATAATTTTGATACAGGCAATTAATTATACCTATTAGAGTGTGGAGATATTTGGGTCAATTATTTAAGAAAAAATAGACAATTTAGGACTGTAGGGTTATTGAAAAAGAACTGTTATTTGCAAAAAGACGCTCTAACTATAGAGCGCCATCTAGTTTTGTAAACTGCAACAGTTTCTATTACCTCAAAAGGTGATGGTACCCCTTCTCTCCCGGTAATTATTCCAGAAAGCCCAATAAACACATTCAATAAGGGATACCACCGATTGCGTCAGTTCAACATCTAATTACAATACGTCACAAGCTCATGACTCATGCGTAGCAAAGTTAATTTTATCTAATGTTATAGACTAAGCGGAGATAGCAAGGCACAATATAGAGCATTTATATCTACGTGACATTAACGACATTCGTCTTGAGCGGTCCGTGTTTACTAATGTGATAATATTGAATAACTAGTAGCTTTCGCTGGGTACGCCTGGGTAAATCTATGTTTTCGCCAAAAACGTATGTTTTTTGGACATAAAATTAAATTTCTTAGTATCGTTTGAGGCGGGCAAAGGCTTGTATACTTTAATACAAGCATAGCCGTTACATGCTATTTTCAGTCATATGGGCCCCCAATAAGAAATCGGATCGGACCGTTATAATTAGAGAGTAGGCAAGTAATCAATCAACGAATTACTAAGAATAAAGTGTTTGATACAATTACTGCCAACGCATGTTTAACAAGCAAATGTTACAAAATTAAGTATCCGGCACGGATTCAAATGTTTACGTTTAAATTTAGCGATTGCAGCGAATTACACGTATTTGATTATTGCGTTGTTCAATAAACCGTAAGACTGCAATCAATACTTATTAGATCACTTGCAGGACATAAAAGTAACTTTAGTATAATTTTATAGACAAAATTACAAAAATGACTTGGGATTCTAGTTCTGTACTTTAAGTCTTACAAGATTGAATTCCCATTTCGCGGTAATAAACTTTGCTTTGAAACGAAAACATTTTAGTTTCTGCGCTTCATGAGAATTTTAGGTTTGAAATAGAATCAATGAAACCACGGTACGATGACTAATTAGAATTTTCCCGTTAGATTTTTCAAAACTTCTCTGAGATTAGTATAAGACCTCTCATGTCACAAAGGTCGGGAAAGACCATGCGAATTGACCCGGGGCACGAACATGATTAGATACAATCACGACGCAAGACATTCATTTAGCCACGTGAGCATAATGACCCATTCTTTGTATGGATGCAGGGGCGTAACATATCATTGGGGTCCCATGAAATGCGTCCAAAGGGATGATCTTTTTACCAAATCTATATTTTCTTCTCAACAAATGACAGGAGAGTTTTTTAACTAGGAAGCCCCTTTTTACCCCCAATTATTACGCCATTGCCTAGACGTGTCTGCACATCAAAGTAAATGTCCCAGACTTGATACGGTACACTGACTTTTATGTGTCGCAGTCATAAAGCATGCTGTTAGTGTTACAAGCAATAATAAAAGCTAAAATAGCCGAGTCCCGAATTAGAACCGGAAAGCAATATTAATGAAATATTACGTAATAAAAATGCTAGTGAAAACTACGCTATGATTAAATACAAGTAAAGTGCAAAAATAGCTACAACCATGTCACACATCAAATATATCTATCCTTGTCTGAAATGCCACACAAAACTGCTACAGCAGTCTTTTCAAATGTTTCATAAATAAACTACAAGAAGTTACATATCTGTTTAAAGTTATTATAAGGCTGTAGTGTCTAAGTTAATATTATCATAAGCATAGGGTTGTCTAAACAGTAAAGTTATGTTCGAATGGTACCCTGTCGCTAGGTGCGGGTTAGGCCCTTGGAATACAATATTGTCTTTCAAGTGGTATGCTGGGTTATTAGATAGACCTGTTGACAACGTAAGCGAAAATCACCGGTTACAAAAATCTGAGAAAAGTCGATTTCTTTTTACTTTTAGAAAGGTGTCATAAAAGCCACAAAATTCAAATTCAAATTTCATGCTGTCACTGTAACGTGTTCTGAAGTGACAAATACGTTTTAGTAGGATATATAGTTGTGTTAGTTGTCAGTAATTATTTGTCTAAAATTTCCCAATGGAACGCAATAATATACCTTCGTAATGGAGTCGGTCACCGATCGACTGACAGTAAAATTGCATTGTGACTTTTATTTGCAACCTTGTAACTTAAGTTGTCAACTAGAGTCTGTAATGTCTATTGATCGTTTGACTGACTTGACCGACTGTTTGTTTCGTCCAAAAAGTCGGTTGTTACATTACTATAAACATTGGATCAAATGTTGGTACATACAAATATCGACGGTCACAATATTTTCATTTTAATATTACAGCTAAGAGGTAAGATGATTCAGACTATAATATTACACAACATCAAAATTGGTGAGATATGTAGAAGTTTGATCAAAACTGATACAAAATAATTACCGTTAGAGTGAGAATGAATCAGGCGTTAAACTAAATCATTATACATTGGTGCAATAGCTAAACTAATTATATTATTAACGAAGTCCTTACGTTATGGCTTTGTCTTATCACCGGTTTCTCAATTTGTTACACCTCCTAACTACCATTTAGAATTACGAATACGAAAGCCAGACTAAGAGCGAGTTGTCGGCTTTCTTATTGCGTACCTACCTACTAGGGGCCAACACCCATTAGAGCAAGGCTGTTACAGTTTGAAAACCGAGATGGCGCTAGAAGTGGTGTATATTGACGTCTCTTTTTTTCACCTGCAACCGTTTTACTTAATGGTAGGTGGTAGGCCCCCTGATCATATCTTCAATCAATATCAATATTTTTTCAACTAATCCGAACAGTCTTCGTGTGATACGCCGCCTAACTATAGTTGTAATCAAATCACCAACGTTTATAATTCAAGCGTCACTAGTTACCTACTTACACATTAGGCCAGCCTTATTAGGGTAAATCCTATCTCTTACAACTACAATGGTAAAGGAAATTAAATTTAATAGTAGGAGAAAGTATTAGTAGGTAAACCATTAGTATATTTGTACATACATTGCAAAGTTAGTATAGCACATGACAACTATTGGGACATCACTTACGCTCCAAGCATGTTTACAACCATAAATTACTAAAAATAACATGAAAAACTTGTATAATTTCTCATTTATTTCCCAAAAATCAATTTGACACGACGATAGTATTTTCGGTATAAAGATGTGCTTACAAACAAGAAACATAATTATCAAGGTGAACATAAGGTTCAATTTCCAGTGCCGGTAACAAACCCAAACGCATACTAAATCAACAAAAGATTTTTAGTAATTTAATAACCCTGTATATTATTATGCATATACATATAATGGAAGTACTCCTAAAACTATAATTAGTAAATTATACAATAATATTTGATTGTAGAAAATAATACTTCAAAAATCTCGTATATATCATTATTACTAGATGATTTATTTCTTCATAGGCCTATGAGTTACAATGATTATCATTCAAAGTTAATATTAACTCTTACTCCTCATTATGGCCATCTTTTCATACAATTAATTATAGAGCTGAAAGATTAATTCTACACAAGGAAAAACCCATTCATAAGATTAAAGAGAAACCTTGACAAACGTGACGAAGGAGAAAACTTATTTTAATGCAAAATCTATTTGAAGACCTAGTTAGCAAGAAAAGTTGGTAGTTAGAATCTGATTTAAAACAAACACCTTAACGCAATAATTCATAGAAGATTTTGTAGATATGCTTTTAGTAAAGCCAGTCTGAAAGATAAAATCTGCCAAAACCACATTTATCGAGCGTAAGATTTAGTTACACCTATAGGAGTAGAGCACTAATGACAAATGTTTTAAAGCACTGTTGCGTGAGATGTCAAAGTCATCTGGTGTTCTATAGATCGCGTTCATCAACTTTTCCTGCTAAGTGGACATTACTGTATGTCGTCTTCGAAGCATCTACTCTCGCCTTTTATCTCCTGTCACATGTCGGAAGGCGCCTGCGCCATCCTCACTACAACTAAACGACGATAAATATTAATTCATTACACAAGTCTGTGTACTGTTTGATCAATAATAAACAGATTCAACTTGGATCGTACGGTACTAAGTGTGCAAACATATCGGTGCATTATCGAATATAACGTGCGCTATTATAAACTTACTACATTATAATACTATGACAGTGGTGACCATAAAACAAAATGTAGGAACTCGACAAACGCAGCATAAAACCTATATGACGAACAAAAGTGTGAAATGTTAATACTTGAAAGTTCCCACGGCAAAGTACAAACTAATACTGAAAATGTTAATTATAATAACATATTGAAACTTGAATGAAGGTGCTTCCAGGTTAAATATAAAGAGCCAATATTACTAGAACATTAATATATTTAAAATTTCGAAGACAGACCAATAATATCAGATCCAGTTGCTGAGCGCACTCATTTACCCAAAAAGTAACTAAAATTTCCTTTATATAGAAAAAATAATTTTAATCTTACCACCATGTTATAATAGGCCTTAAAGAACACATTTATAATAGGTACATACTCTTTGACAATAAGCTTCTACAACTAAATTTAAGTAACAATTATATCAAAGGAATGTAATGATGTACACATTTTTAATGTTGATTAGACCACCACTGCGCTAACTTAACTTACATACATTTCAATTCAGATCATACATAAGAAATCTTCTGACATACAAGTTTAATGAAAGTTGTATGCAAATCTGTATTCTAAATTAACCCTATAGATATTCTCTAGGTACAGCTTGACAAATATTGAAACAGAAGACCAGTGTCGAGAATGATATCTAAAGTTTTCTTTATATCACATAAAGTGTCAATTTCAAAAATATGGCATTAAAATAAATGTAAAATTTACTGACCATTGCCTAATAACTTAAACTTGTATACTTTTGAAATACAATAACCAATTTACTAAATAAAAATTTAATAATATTAAGAAACCAAACGTTCATAATTCGTATGAATAATAACAAAATATATTACGTATTAAAGTGATCAATTTTTGTACATAATTCGTTTTAAATTAAAATATTTTGGAGTCGGAAGTCTTGGGGTGAGTCCAATGTGTTATGGCCGTGTATGGACTATTTACAGACAAATATTTAAAAATGCCGGTATCAATATGGAATTTGGTGAGCTGGACATGGCATATATATGTATGTATATATTTTTAAGTATGCTTCAATAGTCTTACCTCGAGAATCGTTATACATTTGAAGTCTTGCTAGCCAAGCGTGTTAGAGTTGTTTATAATAAACATGTAACACATAAACACACTATAGCTAGATGCAAACAAATTTATAACGAGAAACGGTTCAAGTAGTTCTAGTCTGACGTTAGTAATTATTTTTTAGATGAGGAAAATGTATTGCGCGAGACAATTACCTGTAAATAGCCCTTCAGTGTCCACAAACTACTAATAATAATACAAAACTCGTAAGAGAACTTCGTGTGCCTATATAATCCTTACTTATATACAAAATGCTTGAATAAATGTTTATGAATGTTTAGGGACTTATGAATCTAACCGGTAGAATATCAAAGACGGTGGAATATTGCATTTAAATCTACGATGCAAGGAACACGTGAAGATATGTATGGTAAATTAGTTTTCTAGGCCTAAACTTAACCAGATTTTACGGACATCAACAGCGACTCATTAATTACATAAAAAAAAACCTTAATAATATGACCATGCAGGCGCATATAGAACAAGACAACAAAAATATCTTACCAACTACACATCAACGCTTTTATTTAAGTTTTAAGACTAAAATTCTTTGGCTCGGTGGAAAATAAAATAATGGCCAATTTTAACACAGAATGCTGAAAAATAAATCTACCGTCATCTTTTGAAGCCTTTACATTTTAGCACCATAAACAAATACAAGTACATTTTGCTGACGCCGGCCACCTCACACGCCTCGGATACTACATTGTTCAACCCTGATGTGCCCTTAATCGATAATTGATATTTGCGCAAACCCTATCAGCGCTTTGTCGTCGAACTGTTCGTTGGGACCAGCCGAGTTCTGGAATACACAAATATTTTATTTTACTAATATTTTAAATGTAAAATTAAGTTAATAGGAAGGGACCACCTATCTGAGTAAATTTAGTTTTCATCCAACATTTTTGGCAGTCATGTGTGATCATACACATAAGGTGCTAGAAACACTAACGCCATTATAAAAAACGATAAACGTTGCACTGCCCTATTCATAAAACGCGAAAGTCTGTAAGTAGAGGTGGATGAATGCTTGTTACTCTTTAGCTGTAAATGGACAAATTTTGATGAGTTTTGGTATGGAGTTAGGTGACACCCTGAAAAGGGGGTAACGTTTTTACAGCTATAACTGAAATTTGCGCAGGCGAATTGGCGGGCAATAGCTAGTGATATCATATTGTGTGTCACTGTCAAGCGAAGTGAAAAAGACAGACATCATAATGTCACATATATCATAAAACGTATGAACAAATGCTTACCAAATGGAATGTAACTGCCTTAGGTGGCGAGGGGGCAACTTGGGAGTCCAATAGTTTCTCAAGGTTCACTGATATCGGCACAGAGTCGTGAGGGTCTACCAGACCGGCGCACACCAGTTCCATCGCAATACCTTCCGCCGTATCCTTGCCCAGAATAAACTCGAAACGTATGTCGTTCAGTTCACGTCGAGCGTTCCTGAAATATGCATTATTAAATCAAAATATTATATACAGTTGTAATTGATATTTCAATTTACAATTACCAATTTATTGATTGTTAAAGATAAAGATAATTTATTTGTTTACAACATTGTTTGTATACAAAACTTTTCAAACTTTCTTTTCAACAATTCAAACTCATATTTACTGATCACAGATTCCGAACGTAAGCATAAACGATACTTTAAAAAGTGAAGGCTTTAAATAACTATTTGACTCTTTATTACTCTTTACAATGACAAAGAGAGCTAAACGACATTTTACTACACATCCTTCTTGCAATTGCTGTATTTTGTTCACTATTTGGACATTTTCTAGTTCTGTCTGAGTTCTAGTGTGATACATACCTTAACCGCAATACTAAATTAATGACGGGTGTCTCATTGGATAGATCACGTTTCTTCGCTTCTTCCGGCTTCGGTTTTGGTTCCTGAAAAATATACAACATTAGGATTCTCATAATAGTAATAAATTTGAACTAAATGTTTAACTGTCGGACCGAATTTCGAGGATTGCGCATTCATCACCAATCCTGCTTATCACTGCGAAATACTGATTCTAAATTAGGCTAGATTATACTTAAGAAGGGTCTGTCTGTGTCTACATATTACAGGGACACGCAGAGCATGTACGAGCGATACCATGACGCTGGCTTAGGTAGAAGGGGCCCGGGGTGTTTCCAGTCGGTGAGAGTCCCACATATCCTCATGCCGTGCCCTCGGCGTGGGTTGAAAACAAAAAATCCGGCCAAGTGCGCGTCAGACTCGCGCTCGGGTTCCGTACTAAATCCATCCATATCCATAATATAAAATCACATTTGTTGTAGGTATACTAATTTTTAGTCTGTTAATCTACCTGTTTATTAAGATCGAATAAAAATTGCTTAAAAATTACGTTGATTGTATTTAATTTTTATTTTTATTATTTGTTGTTATAGCGACAGCGGAAATACATTATTCATGAAAATTTCAGCTTTCTAGTTATCACGGTTTATGAGATACAGCCTGGAGACAGACAGACAGACGGTGGAGGCTTAGTAATAGTGTCCCATTTTACCCTTTAGGTACGGAACCCTCAAAAAAAGGGTCTACATGTTTCTATAAGCTAACCTTGGCAGTAACTTCCTCTCCGCCTTCATTATCGCTGCCACTGGAGTCTGCCTTCTGCAGCTGGTTCATCGGCCGCTTGTCTTCGGCGTTCGGCGAGACTTCGTCATCGGACTCTATGATTTCGACGGGTTGCTGCTCTTCCTCCTCCTCGCTCCACACCCACTCGCCGGTCACCGTTCGGTGTAGACGGCCAGAGGCACCCGTCTGACGTTTGCTAGCCTGTAAGTGTAATACACATTAGTAAAGTCTTTCTTTTAAAGCGTAGGCCTTTGAAGTGGCTTCAGTCAGCCCCTTGATGTCCAATAATATTTCACATTGTGTATTATTGACGTTTATGATTAATATTAAAAGATCGTAGCAAATGGAAAGATGTGATCTCTGCCTACCCCCAAGGGAAAAAGGCGTGACGTTTATGTAGTATGTATGTTTAATATTGACGTTAGTTCAATGTCTAAAACGAGTAAGATTGTTTTTCTTAAAATCGTTACAGATGTGCCGGTGTGCTGTTTTTCTTTATAATTATTAGCAAGTATGAACGGCTAAATGTTGAAATAAGTATAACAAACAGATTACTTAGGTAGCAATTAAGTACAATGTTATGTTAACAATCGAAAAGTATTACTTACTAGCCCAATTAAAATTAATGACTTGATTTAGTACAGATGACAAAAAATCGTTACCGTTGCCAGAAACAAGGCAGAATCAAGTCAATTTTGTTAAACAACAAACCTATCAAGAATGTTTAGGTTGGTTAGAATTGCATAATTTCTCCTAAATTATTAAACCAGATTTGATGCAGTTCTTTAGTTTATAGCTAAACTGATAGTTATTAGATAACCTATCTTTTTCATTTATATAGTGCCTAAAAGAGCTTCTTTACATTTTAATTTAATGCAAATATTAATAATTATGTATTATACATTTTATCGCATGACTGAAAGACGTATCCAGGTGATTAAAGAACATAACCGGTCACAAATTTTAATTACGCACACAAGTATAAACAAAAAAATCCTCCGCATATCATAAATATTATGATTAAAAATGTATGTGAACATAACGAGCATTCATTAGAAGATTTTCCTTACATTAACATTTATTTTTAAATCAGTGCATGATATTTATGTAACGAAACGCAAAAACATAACATCGTTCTACATTAAAATCGAATAGACAGACATTCGTCGAAAAAAATGCAAGCATTCTTTTTCATCATTCAAATTGCTTGCTCACACAATGTTGATAAGTACTAATACTAATGTTGCTATTTATGGTTCTCATTATGAAACAGGAAACTCGTTGATATTACCGGTGCAGTTTTGTGGCATTGTGCAGATTCAACAATGTATCATCTGAATTATGTGACTATTAAGAGCATTCATACAATAATGCTGACTGTGACAGTTGTTAAGACCTACATTACCTAGTGCGTCATGTTTTAGACAACTGTTTCCTTTTTACTAATTAGTGCAGCATTACATTAACGTCATAATTACTTCTCGTCTCTAAACTGAATACTAAGGAAAAAAAGAGGAAAGAACTTGTATCTATATTGAAAATACCCAGTTATGTTATAATCTTTAGCACACCCATGTTATAACTATACGTACAGAATACGTATTACAATAATACAAGGCGTTCAAATAAAGTTTTGGTCACTCTCTAAATACCATTTACATGCATGGAATAAAAGGAAGATTTTTTTAATATTCATTGTTAAAAAATTCGATTTTTACTGTCTTATGATATGTATTGATTGTCTGTTTTACTTAAAGAAGATGTATCAATACAAAAGTATAAAACAAAGTCGCTTCTTGCGTCTATTTGTCTGTCCCTATGTATTCTTAGACCTTTAAAACTACGCAATGGATTTTGATGCCTCTTTTTTATAAATAGGATATTTAAAGAGGAAAGTTTATGTGTTTAATACATCTGTATTGTACCCGTGCGAGGATGGGGCGGGTTGGTATTATCAAGTATTATGTATATGAGTATTTTATTACAGACATAAGCAGTGTTCTGTTATAACAATGTAACTAACTTTGCAGTGATTATCCCCCTGCGTCATGGGTTTATCTATTGCCACATGGTATAAAATGTCATTTTATATGCGTCTCGTATACTGATTAATTCAAGTACATATTCTATACTATGACGACATAAAAAACAGGTATTTTCATTGACGTTAGCCCGCATTGAATAATTCATTTTCAGGAATTTAAAAGAGACTACGAGTTTGTTAAGCAACGGTCGACTCTTTTGAGTTCAAAAATGAGATAGGATAATTCTAATTTAATTATCATGTATCTACACTAAAACGTTTTATTTAATTTAATTAGTAGTGGAATATTCCCACAAAAGAGTCCTCTTTTCGTGAAATTCCGTAATCTATTAGTTACGATTTCAATTTGATTTCGATAAGTATTGTTTATCTATACACTTAACTTCAGCTCCTATCAATTCATGTTTAATTACAAAAGTGTGTAGAACATAAAATAGCTTTTGCCCGCGACTTCGAACGCGACACTTTCTTAATTTTTTTATTACGAAAAGTTGACTTTCATTTGATAGTTCATTCATACAGTAATCTCTCTTTCGTGTGATTCTCGAACATACATAAAAATGTACTAAATCTTCTACAGCTTCTCTTCTCTTGCAATAATTTCGCGATGCTTTCCCAAATATCAATTACTATAGCTAAGCCTGTGTTATCCGCGCTAACATGTGTTGTAATCTAAAGAGACAGCTACTTCCTTAACAAATTTTACCGAAATTAATAACATATACACAACACATCATCTGTAACTATCGTCTTGATAATATCTATGTAATGAATGTATAAAATGAAGATTACCTTATGCACTCTAGTCTCCATACTAGGTCCGATAGCGACCAGAGTCTGTGTCAAATACTTTCTATCCTTCGCTTTCTTGAAGAATGGGTGTTTCAGTAACTCCGTAGCGGTCGGCCTCTTTGATGGATCTTTTTGCAAACAGTCAATTATCATTTTCCTAAAGGTCTTCCCGTACGCTTTGTATTGCTCTTTCTCGTCAGCACCTATAAGAACAAACATTGTGTTAGGTAGGAAAAATACTATATTGAATATTTCATAACAAATATTTCTTATTCATAAGGATATTGTATTGTAAAAGTGTTGCAAAATTGTGACGTGATAGCAAATTTATGTATTTGAAACAGTAATCTTGGATCTGCTGTTTCTAAAGAACTATGTATACTAAACAGACATAATGCTATCTGAAATGTACAGTTTAGACTTCTACAAAGTTATCTAAAATCTAAAGTTCAGGCTGTCTTAATTTGTGTATGAATACCACGTTGTAGTAGTCAAATAAGGTGGATATTTAAATGACTTCCGCCAATATGAAGACAGTCTATTGAATTTATAAATATACTGAAATATTCAATATTATTTACGTTGTACAAATGTTTGAAGGTATTAAAATGTAATAATTAATAGTTGTGAACCCAGTCTGATAAGGCAAAAGAAGGAGAGGCGAAAAGACACATGTAGTTAGGCATGTGGGCCTATGATAATAAAAACAGTTTACAAATTACAAAGTTTTTTTAGGTACGAGACAAATTATATTGGGACATTATATTCGCAGTTGGGACATTTTTTTTTTATTATGTATATAATCCTTCATATTTAGTGTAGCATAATATAATTATGTATGTAAGTTAAGCTAAATGTGTCTACATATCACTTTACCTGTGTCCAAATTAGGTGGGTCGTTCTGTAAAGTCAACATAAGCACCTTCATAGGTGGATATTTATGGTAGGGTGCCGTTCCCGTTGCCATTTCAATGGCAGTTATACCGAAAGACCAAATATCCGCTTTAAAATCATAGCCATGGTCCTGAAAAAATCCAAAGATTATAAACATTGCTGCGATGGGAACTAAAAATTCAATTGAATAAAATAAGCCGGGACATGGGTGTTTGAATCAGTTATTTTATTTGGTTTTGTAATATTACACTGACCAACAACAAGGCAAACATCAGAAGATTTTTTTTAATTTTATCTACAAAAAATAGGTAAAAGAGACAAATCATTATAAAAGAAATCTTTTGGAAATTATTTAAATGAGTCTTAGTTACACACTCCATAAACCAAATTAACTGATTCATTATTTTAGTTGTTTATATCTGTTAGTATGACAAAAACAAAACAAACTAAAATAATAGGTATTAGTAGCATTAGAATCATACAACTCTCACTTGTTCCATAACTTCTGGGGCCATCCAACAGGGCGTTCCCACAAAGGTGTGCCTAACTTTTTGCCTAGATATGTCTCTGCCAGTGGCCAGCCACGCAGAGACGCCAAAATCAGCTATTTGTACGGTACCGTCTTCTCCTAACAATATATTTCCAGCCTTTATATCCCTGTAATAGAAACGCTCGTGTGATCATACTATGGCAACATGATGTTATCTTGGCACAGTAACAATAACCATTCGGATGCAACATATAATTTCGCTTGTGCATAGCTAGGCAGGTTTCAGTTCCAAACACAATAGTATTAGAGTGCATTTATAACAATATCGCCACATTTTATTTCCATATTTCTTTTATTCAAATCATAAATGGACTGCATGCGACATTGACGTAAACAACTCATATTTAAGGTACCGACAATTGTTAGACACCTCCGATATATGCACGTCAATGTAGACGATTTACTGACTTTATAGATCATCACATCTTGGGATACTTCGAATCTCTTAATACATTGAAGAAAAATCTCTTAATACATTGTAGCCTAATTCGAATAAATGACTTTTGATATTGATTTTATTAATTAAAAAGTCATATTGTCATCTCAAATGTTCCATTAAAAACTTATCCCGCTCAGCAAATACCTACAGCCAGCGTCGCAGCCATCACAAACAGCTTACATAAACAAAGTACATACATGGTTTAGAAACGCAAGTAAGACTATGATCTATATAAACATTAAAGAAACATGATCTCAGCGGCTCGATATTACACCTATTTCAGAGTTCACAGAAATGAAATCCAACACTCGCCGTACCACGAAATGAAATAACATAAGTATAAATTCGTGTAAACAATTGCATAGTAGCTTTAATGCAAAATACACATAATTTGAGAAGAAATTTGATGTGGCCGCGGTTAAATTCGCAAAGAAAGGCTATTTATTGTTATTGATTAAAGTTAGCACAAAATCGAGGTCACTTTGCTCTTTACGGCATGACATCGCAGATACTTTCGCAAAAACATTTGTTGCAGCACTTACTTAAACAACATTATAACTTATTTATTTTAAACCACTTTGTAGACTAAATTGCATGTTATCTGTCTGTTACAATAGTTGTAGGAGAAATAAGACTTCTCTGTTTAAGATTAGAATATTGTGAAGACACATTTAAGGCATCCTTGTTGGTTCGAAGAACTAATGACTGCCTTTTCAACTACATTTTAGTGGTAATACCATAATTCCCCGTTCTGATCTAGAAAAGGCATTTGCCAGCAGTAATTAAAAATATGTTATGACTGCTAGGTGATACAGCACAGCAAATATAGGAAACAATGAATGAGTTTATTTGTGCAAAATGAAAAACAAGTACAATTCAAAACCAAGTAGGTACTGTACAATTTCTTTCAATATTTCCTTCAAATAATATAATAAATGTTTATTTAAAATCTAAAAGTTTATTTTCAATTGCATTCCTATATATTGTATATTTATGTTGGAATAAATTGACAGTATTTTAACTTTTAAAATAATGCATTGAATATTATATTATAGAACCTCGCACAAACATGCACATACATAATCATGCAACAAATATGTATTGCAACATGTATTTTGCTTGTAGAAGTACATTGAGATATGAAACTCTAAAACAAGAACCTTGATACAAGCTATGTAATAAAAAGGATAATTAATAGAATAATTTACCTGTGAATTTGTCCGTTACTATGAAAATATTCTAATCCTCTAAGGACTTCTTTCAGAACTGTGGCAATAGTTGCCTCATCGAACACACCATGCTTGCAATTTGCTACTTTCATTTTATGTTTTATTACGTCTAGCAAACTGCCACCTAAAAATAAAAATATGTATTATAAACAAAACTAATTTTAACATTATAGCTAAAAATGGCCAGATACCAGAGTCAACTCTGGTTAAGCTAATCCTAAAGTAGCTTGGATAAAGGTATAAGTGTGAATTAATATTCATTAATTGCACAAAAGCATCTGCTTAATATCCGAGGCCCCAGAAATGGACATAAGACAATAAATCACAGCAAAATTGTTACCTAAACTGGGAAATAATGTCACTTGTTGAAAATTATTATCAATACTTTTATACAGGCTAAAGAAATCATGGTGCTTTACCTTCTAGGAGCTTCAGCACCAACCATAATTCATCATGCACTACAAAACTTGTATAATATGTCACAACATTTTCATGATTACAACTTGACATAGCCTGCAAAGAATTAATTAATATTATTACATGTTATTCACTTTTTTCACTACATACTATTTCGGACGGAATACTGACGAGAGATAATTATCTTCAAGTGTTTACACAGCTTCATCTTGTTTCAACAACACTGACAAATTCCAAACAATTTTTTTTCTTGTATCAGACATTTTATATGGGCAGGTAAGACATCATTACAAGTATGTAGCATAGCAAAATACCAACATGTTGGCATTGACATTATTTACCTGTATCTCCTTTAGCAGTTCATCCATGGATGTATTCCATTTTTCTAAATTAATACGTTTTATGGCACATTTCTCACTACGCGGCTTACAGAAAGCCGCATGGACAACTGCTGTGGCCCCAACACCTAACAAAGTCATAAATCATGTTTATTTAGGCACCACCGACATTAAATTTAAAATTATTTTTAGTTATTTCCTTCATATGCTTATAAGTTAATGTTGTCAATCCTATTGGTCTAAACAAATAAACAGTATTTTTAATCTAGGTTTTTTTGAGAACCCTTGTTGTAAATAATACATATTTTGGCCAAAATCTTAAAATCTCAAAGGAAATCAGTAAAATATGTCAATCTTGGAATTTGACAGATTGACTTAGTTATTTAGTTCAAGCATTAAATACGGCTATAGTTAATTTATTTAGACCATTGAATAAAAGTTAAACGTACTATAATTCCTAGTTATTAAATACTTAATTAAACACTTACCAATAACATCTCGTAATTCATAATCATCCTGACTATTGGGCCATGGACACAAGTTGTTTGCAGTAGTCGCCATTTTGCGAGTGAATAAATTTCCGATACCTGCCGCGGCAGTTCCGATCGAGAGGCGTGCGGCTCGCGCATATGACGACAATGCGGTTATCTGACGATCGCATGCTCCAAACGATTTCTGATTATATACAAAGTAAAAAATGCAAACTCACAACAATCACTTTAATTATTGTATGATTTTATTTTACACATTTTAGATAAACTAGAACGTTAAAAAATATTTTTTTAACATTATTTGTAAAGCTACACTAACGTCATCTATTATTCTCAATGAAAACTGTTTGCACCACAATCGTTTCGGAAGTTAACAATTAAAGCATAACAGATGGCATAATTACAAGTTTCATCGTAGTGGGCTATAAATGGCTACAATGAAGGAAAGCATGAATCATGATTTATGGCACTGATTAAATACTTTTTTTTTATAAATTTTTAGTTTCGTAGTCCCTTATTTAATAGGTTACCAACTTTAATAGATGTAACCTCTCTATGGATGTTATCTTCTAAGTTTAAAATTGGTAAGTCAGGTCAAATTGTAATATATTATTATCTATTATAATATATGTACCTAAGTACATATTATATAAGTAGGAAGGTGATATTGAGTGTTGAACTTAATTAAATTAGACTTCAATCATTAAAAAAACATTGAACCTAATAATTAATTACTTGAGTCGGGTAGTCTCCAAAAGCGTGCCGTATGACCCCTGATAGAAAGGAATACAGGACAAACAGTAGTAGTGTGGTAATAGGGTCCCGTTATACCCTTTAGCTATGGAACTCTAAAAAAAAGGTGAGTTCGTATCTGCGTAAATTATTGGGCTTTGCCGCTGATTCAGTAGTTCTGAAACTTGACCAAAACTTTGTTTAGATTGCAAGTACGAACAATTGAACAATAGTGTTTTCTCTTGTAAACATATTATCGTGCCCTCGAATACATTTGTTCCACATACCTAGTTACAGTTTTCTAGAAAAATGCAAAATGCCATTATTATTAACCTTTAATCATGAAGACATTGCTTAAAATGTTTTATAAACTTTGGTGACTATTGCATATTTATTTATTATTAAATCGGCAGGTTTCACAGTTCTTCGGAAGACCCTTCGGAAATCCAGCTGAAGTGTTATAATTGAGATAATTTTCATTTGGCTGTCTATTTAATTGTTGTTCCTTGTAAATAAGGAACTTAGACACACAATATTCTTTAGTTACGAACTTTAGTGTATTCAACAGGACATGAACGATTTATTAGGTACATTTTAAATGAGTAGGTACTTTCATCCGCAGTCAGCGGAAAAAGAGATTTTGTCGATGTTTTTTTTAATAGATGATTGGCCCAGATTTCTTATGTTTGTAATCGATGTCAGTATCCACATAGGTACCTGCCTACAATGTTAGCTTTAATTGTAAGACTAAGCATTAAATAGTTCTTATTATGTTAGCAACATACCTGCCTAAATACTCCTTGTGCACCAGGAGACACGATGTCACCCGACATGTCTCTGAAAATGACGTCACATAAATTAGTTAATAAGTAATGTAGTAGTAATAATAATAAGTAATGTAGTAGTATGGTAGATAATAATTTTATATTTCGGTGTTACGATTAAAGAACCACTTACTTTAATAATACCTTCAGTGTAAGTACACCTATATGTAGCTAGGTAACTAATTCATTTGTGTCATTATATTGAAATCGGACCTCTAACGGTTATACAAATATCTGTGCACCATGCATTTTAGCAGCTGTCTCACCTAACTCGCAATCGCGACGATATAGCAATATCGCTATCTAAAATGACATTTGCACAAACAGAAAATGATAGTTAGTCCGCGCTATCGCAAAATTTTAACTGTCGTATTGGTTTTGCGAGGTAGGTAATACCTCTACCGATCTAGTTACATTAAGTGGATGCATGTGCATAAGGCTAACTAATTTACTAAGTTTGCGGTATCTTTGAAGAGTATTACAAAAAAGCCATTTCTTCATCCTAATGTCATCTGATTTTTTTTGATGATTACACTTGCTAAGCAATGTGAAAATAAGGTTTGCTTTAGTCAGTATATAGGGTGTAATTTTCTATAATATAGTGCACAAGCGTGTGCCCAAACACAAGTGCACTCTCTGTTCCTTTACTCTCATAGCCCTATGGGATGGGACGGCAATCAGACACGACTGGAGAGAGATCAGGACCCACATTTATACGTTCCTTCAGAAACACGGAAGTTGTGATATCTATACTATAATAAAAATGGTCGGGGTCAAATTCTGTACATTGAAGATATTTAAAAAAAAATGAGTGGGGGGTGTTTTATTATCGATACTGAAGTATAAAATGCAATCAAAAAAATTTTTGTCTGTCTGTCTGTCTGTCTGTCTGTATTTTGAACGCGAATCACGCAAAAACTACTGAACGGATTTTGATGAAACTTGGTATGGTTATAGTACCTACTCCGAGGAAGGATCATATCTACTTTTCATCCCGGAAACCGATACAAGGGGGGAGGGAGGAGAGGTGAAAGTCCCTCCCGCATCACGTAAAATCTACGAACTCAATGCAGACAATGTTTATACACAAAAATTATACGCAACTTGAGGTATAACTTAGTCTTTGTTTGATCAAAATCGGTTCACTCTACCAAAAGATATGATTAATTAAGTGAATTCAAGAAGTAAAATAATTACGTTACGCAATTCAGTGTAGTACTTGCAACGACATCTTATGACAAAAAATAGAACTAATGTTGATAGATAAATTCTATATCCGATAGATGGCGCTGCATGTGCAAATTTCGTCGTTTTCTGAATCGCGGTGTTAAGATTTAACACCATTATGTTTTTGCCGAAGGTCGGGCTAACATAAATACTATAATAGTTACCACTAACATAAATACTATAATAGTCAATAATAACTGGGGCTAACATAAATACTATAATAGTCAATAATAGTTACCACCGCCATCTATTATCTACGCCCAAAGTAACACCACAAACTGCCGTTTTGTTATACTAGATGGCGCACTCACGATGACGTCATATTTCTGAATCGCGGTGTTAAGATTTTCCTGCATTTAATGACCTCTGTCAAAATATTTATTCGTTTCGAGCAGCTCCTGTTTCTAACAAAGTGGTTCGCATCATTATTATACTTTAAACTGCGATCTAACTAATTAGTAAGTACTCCACTGCATGCCCAATTGCCCAGTGTCACATTCCTGTGCACGCCCCTGGCTACGTATGGTTATAGTTTAGTTTCAATCTTTAATTCTTATTATCTATATCTATACTAATATTAGTAATATTATAAAGCTGAAGAGTTAGTTTGTTTGTTTGTTTGAACGCGCTAATCTAAGGAACTACTGGGTCGAATCGAAAAATTATTTCTGTGTTGAATAGACCATTTATCGAGGAAGGCTTTAGGCTATATAACATCACGTTGCAACTATTAGGAGCGAAGAAATATGAAAAAAACGGGGAAAATTATTCATCCTTGAGGGCTTCCGTTGCGTGCGCTCCGAAAACGGTTCAAGATACCAAAAATATATGTATAAAAGAATTATTTCTATTGAAATGATCTAAAAAAATTTCCAAGACAGTATATGTCTATCTTTTAAGATTAACTCACTAGAACCGTTTTTGTGGTAATCAAATTCGATCGAAATTAATGCATTTGTTAAGAGTTGTATCGACGTATCAGGTTGTGGAGAAAATCAATATGTATTTCTGCCACAAGAAAATAAAACTAAAAATATAATTTACGCGGAAGTAGGTACTTTAAAATAATTGTTCCTTTAAAAATTTTAAAACTAAATTGTCTAAAATTATAACAGAAAATGACGAGGACAAAGTCGTGGGTAACAGCTATAATTTATAAAGCTAAGGAGGTTGTCCGCAAAAATAAATGATGCCCAAAAAAATTATTCCACGCGGACGAAGTCGCGGGCACAGCTAGTTTATTTATAAAACCGCACACAACACTCGAAAAGTCCGCGCGCCCCGTGGAGACCGAACTTGAGATCTCTGGACTTGGCTATCCTATGTTCTTACCACTAGGCGATCACAGCTTCGGGTGTAATTATTAGATACGTAAAACCGATATGTGGCTTGGAGCAGCAGTTTTTTATAATGATGCCTTCTATTGCCCGCAACTTCGCTCTAATATCAGATAAAGCTGCCAAAACCTTACTCTCCACTGACGCAGTCGGTTAAAAAGTAGCCTATATGTGTAATTGATGCAGCTGATAACAGAGTAACAAATAGTCATCCATTCATACGTAAAAACGTGTTTATAATCTTAGGTAGTCGGATGTGACGTCACTCTCCTTAGGCAAATGGTGGTACGGAATACTAAGTTATTCTGAAAAATATTTCGTCTGTCTCCAAAAAGTATGTCAGAATATATTTTTAATTAAGTAAAATCACCTATACTCCATTTGTTTAGGTAATTAACTAAATGTAAACAATTTTGGTATGTCTTTTAAACAAAATGTGATCTTTAAAAATGTAAAATACGTTTTACAACATGAAATACATTCAGATTTTCTAAAACTATAGTTAATTGATTTATAAGCAGTAATATTCAAATTAAAAATTATTTTTTTGGTTAAAAAGTAATGCCAAGATTGTTTACATTTAGTTAACTACCTAAACAAATGGAGTATAAGTGCTAGTTATTTCTGCCTTTATTTCGCATTGTTAGTAGCATACCTCCATAAAAAAGTCGTTTAAAAATAATTTACTATCTTGGATTCTCAGTATGTATTAGAAGATTTATAAGTCCTATAAACTACGACTTTTACACAGAAACAATTACTTATGATACCCCAATACTTAAAACAACTAGATACAAACATAAATAATATAAAAATAAATATGTCGCACGCATTTGATGTCTTAAACTCCTAGAACTCCAGCTTCCTACGTCTATTCCACCTATATTTTTAACTTGTTTGTCAAAAAATAAACTTAATCCCGTCTCATCCTTTCCTTTGATTGTGAATTATTTACGGATAAGTCACTCCAAACCTCCTTAAAGAGTTGTTAAACACTGCCTTTTTACTTCCATTACCAAAATTAAATGTCTAAGAAAAGAATGTAGGTATTTTTTCCTGTTTAAGAGCCAGCGCTCACTGGCAACAAACCGTTGCAAGACAGTCTTGCAAATATTAAATTAAAACGAAACTGACTTTTCTATCACGTCGTACTACGAAGATATGGAATACAGACGATGGCCGAAGCCGGAACCAATGCCTTCATATATTGTTAATCATCACTTCTGATAGATAGTTGTAGTAGTTTTTTTTTCTGGATGTAGAGCTACAAGGATCTTGTGGCACGTCGATGAGTAAGTACGTAGTAAATTCGTCATAACATGAGGACGGTAATGGTTTTTCACGTGCGATGGCCTAGTTTCTTTCGGCCACATGCTAAATTAATGATCATTATCGCACCGAATCTATGACGTGTCCGACAAAACAGTTCCGTTAAAATTGGAAGGCAGTCTTGTAGTAGACAAACTAGTTTCTTTTCTGTTGGAAAACAGTTGCAAGACATCTGTATTGTACCCAGTGAGCGATGTCTCTAAAAGCTTGTGATTTATCCAAAGCTTTGCCTGTTTTGATTTAACTAATGACGTAGATTGTGTTAATTAGAGGTTGACATTTCAGTATAATTGTCGGGACGGGAATAATCACAGAATTTCCCCGCTGATAACTCTGTTGTAATCTCCCCGGTGTTAAAACCAACTAATATAGAAAATTGAAGTTTTGCTTGGACTCCATAATGTGGACATGAAAGGATTAATATTTTCACAATATCTAGTTTTATTTCTAATATTTAAAGAGGTCAAGTTTATGAAATAGTAGTAGATAAGCTCTAGATGTACTGAATCGATTTAGATTAATGTCATACACTTAACCCAAAAGACCGTCGAATGAGGTAGGAACGGATCAGCTAGTATGAAGTAAATAGTTATGTTTAAATCTGTGCATATACATACCTATTACACATATGTGCATATGCGTATAAGTATACATATACATATAAAGGATTGCATAACACGTTATTATTTCTATCATTATATTTTTTGCAGCAGATTATTCGAGCTTTTTTTGCTCTCTCTAGAATGATAAAGAAATAAGTAGAATAACTTAAGCGACTAAAAACTAAGTTGGTTATATACTTAGTATACCTATTTTACCTAAGTTTAAATGTGGATCGAGAGCATAGTTAGTTAGTCTTAATCTCTAGAGACGTGTATGTATCATAAACGTCTTTTAGGTGTCTATCCAATTCTGTATCAGCGAAAGTTTGCAGTCAGCTCCAATCTCTTGTGTTACGGAAAATTACCAAAAGAAGGTTAAATTAATAATTTATTTAAAAAACATATTTTGTCAAAGTTTTGTTGCACAACTACTGTAGTTTTAAACATGAGCCTACCTATTGTCATATTAAGACTTTTTGAGAATTTTTCGAACAAAATTTTATATTTCTGAAAGTCGAGCCATACTATTCTCAACGTAGAGATTAACGTCAACATTTTTATTAAAACACTACGGTCAATTGTTACGATTGAGATAATTCGTGATATAAAAAGAGCCTCGGACTAGGGAAATCATTCACAAAACAAAGAGTTGTGGATCAGCAACATTCTAGTCACGGGAGAAAAAGTGCGCGATTCAAGATGACTGTGAAGCAGTTTATTATTAAGGTAAACTTTTTTATTTATTTGACAAAGCTCGCAAAGTGTTCTATATAAAAAAAAATGAATGTTAAAACTACATGCGATTTGGTGCTGCAAATATTGTTTAAATATGTCCGCGATATTCGTAAACTGGCCATTATGAAAACAATGAGCAATAGCTACTTTGTTCAACTCATTGCTTCGAAATTGTCATTTTTACTTTAATAAATATTGGCAAAATCTATCATAAACATACCCAGAGCCCCTTAAACTAAAGTTTTACGAAACAAACGAATTATTTCCTGTAAAGCTACGAGAATCTTAAAAGTCAACTATAAATAGGAATAAGTGGCGCAACTGTCAGATTGAAAATAAAATATGTGATAGCACGTACACGCTATCCTTGCTGCCAAGGTCTCGTACACGAGGGCGACATAAAACAAATTGAGCTCAGATTATTAGGACTGACAGCCCAAGTTAAGGTCTGCAGATTACACTAATTCTATTAGCTTTCGACAGCGGTCTATGTCGAATACTTATCAATGCTTCGTGACTTCAAACTCACCGGACGCTATCGAAAAAGTATTTATACTGAAAAACTATTCCTATAATAGCGTCATCGCTATTAACTTTTATCTACATTACTTATGGATACGTGTAAATATCTATACGAAAACTGTTGTAACTTTTCAAATAGGTACCATCCTCAATCCGCGATCATAATTTAATTGCTCAGACTACTTGAGCAGGCGTTACCCGTAAACTCACAGTATGGAAAATAGTTGATTTCTTAAAATTAGAAGTAAAATTACATATTTATTTACCCGGATCGTATTTGTGTGATCTTGAACATGCCTCCAGCCTCTGGTACTGGCTCCATTCTGATGGTGCCATGATGTTTCCGCATCTCCGCCAAACGCGAACTGAATAGGTACAGACAAAAATATATTTTTAACAACAAACAAAAATTAACAATAATATAATGATTGTCTCTATTGGCCTATTTAGTACGGGAAAACAATTTAAAATCCTGTAGATCGCACTAGTTGTTATTTTCACTTAGGTAACTTATTCTGATAATTCCATTGAAATATTTACCACTTCACCAGAAACGAGACCATAACTAAATATATATTAAATCACTATTTATTTTTCATCACTGCATCATAAAATAATCTGCAACAAGCCCATTCGCGAATGAATACGTTGCTCACTGGAGGTTATATAGAACCTATTCCATTATAAAACCAATTTTACAATAAGTACGTAGTTTAAGAGTAGGTAATCTATGTAACATATAATACACATCTACGCAATGAGCGTAACTTACCATGAAATCCTTATCGAGAAAAATCTGAGCCGTGAGAGAATTTTATAGACTTTCCTATCAGTATAATAATAATAATATACGTCAGAGATTACTTTATAACGTCGGTAGCAGTTCCCCGTTCTTTTGGACTCGTTGGGATTAAAATTCATAATCCTAATTATGAATACTTTAATTATCTTCGCTAGGGTGGAGTAAAACATGACTATTAATTCTCGCTTCTTCAAAACAAATTCTTAATTCTTCGGAATTAAGTACAAGTGCGAGTATTGTATTGTCCAGGCCCGCCTAGGCAGCCACAATAGGCCGACATATTATTATCCTTGGCCCTGCCCTCGGCGTAGATTGGTCAGACATACAGGTGGGTCAATCTTTACTTTTCAGCTTGTTAAAAAAAGTTGTAATTTCTGCGTGTCAAATTTTGTAAATCCATGAAGCAAGTATAGCGTGAATAGAAATAATCACTAAACTTGTTTGTGAAGGTACAAAATAGTCCATAAAAATTCAGAGTGCGACTTATTTTAAGAAGTACGTACATTTGTTGTTGAAAGATTATTACAAGAAGCTAAATTTAGACTTTACAAAGAGGCGTAGGTCCGTTGGTATTATGTCGTTGTTTGCAGGATGTAAGGTCCATCCTCATTGGGACCGAATGGGACCGCGATTGGTCCCATTGTGAATAATTTACGACAAGCGATTTGTACAAAATAAATAAGGAGCAAAACAGCAACGTACGCCGCGGTAGTAATACAAGAAACGGCTGGTTAGAAGTACAAGAATATTTTAGTAAACGCTTGTTATTTCATACTGTAGGTATCAAAACTAGATAAACACCTACTTAAGTAATAATCCTAAATGTTAAAGCGGATAAAGTCTTAACTAAATGGGGATTAAAATGAATGTTTCAGGAACTGAAAAATTGTTAATTCATTGCAAGTTATCGCAGATTTAAAAAAAAAACCCCCGAAAATACTAAATTGTGTTTCGTGTTAACGAAATTTTCAGCAAAATATATTTTACAACAAAGACACTTCAGTCCAAAACTAAACATTCAATAGAACTCCCGTTCTTTATTTGATATGGGTAGGTTTTAAACAATTTAACAATACTGAAGCATTTATCTTCATAAAAAAAACTAGACAAACATTTAAAATATCAAACAAATGAAAATCGTATTAGAGGTCCGATAGAAAAAAAACCTATTGAAAATAAAACAGAGTAATTCTAAAACTATAATTAGTTGCTATATACGAAACATACCATTATTTTGTCATAAAGTGAGTACATACGTAGATACCTAATATATCACATATAGTAGAAAAAAATTCAATAGATTTTGATTGCAGAATAACAGCCGTCCTCGGTCGTTTGTCGATTGATCGCGTCACAGCTCACATGTGTACAATGTGCATTAATCAAGGCAACGAACTCAGATTCGCACTGTTAAGGGCAAATAATACCATCGTAAAATGTATAGGTATTTCATTAATTAGTTTTAACTTCTATAGTCTATAATAGATATATGTAACTAGTAGTAACCGATTCTCAGACCTACTGAATGCATATAAAAAGAAAATCAAGAGAATCGGTCCGATCGATAGAGCCGTTTAGAAGGAGTACGGTAACTAACATTGTGACGCGGGAATTTTATGTATAAGAAATTCCCTTGTTTAGTACAGAGATGCTCCTTTTAAATTTTCTTTTAACAGAAAATAGCGCAAAGCATAACATGATTAATCTTTTTGGTTTGCTAATTGTTCTTCTGGTTCAAGTACAGCAATACCTTGTTCTTTGTTATTTTACACACGTATATTATCTTATTCAGTAAGCAATAATTTTCACGCAACACAGCGATAAAACGGATTTATTCTCCTTCTATTTGTTTGCCCTTAGTAACTTTTCTGTTTTGGATCAAAAGTCCCAATCTGGAATCAAAGCCTATCCTATACATAATTGGTTACCCATAGATTCATTGCCGAATTACAATTACAAAAGCTATATGAATAACAATTCAACACTACAAAAATTAAAACACTACAAAATGTAAACACAAAAGTAAAAGTTGTACAAAAATAAGCTCAAAAACCAGTCAAATACAATCGCATTACATGCAGTCAATAAAGTATCTGACAATATATATCGCTGATAACAAACAAGGTCTTGTCACATTGCGTTATTGGTTTTAGTAAATAAACAAAGCATTACCTTTTACGCGGCACGGTTCTAAAGTGTACAATATCCGTCGACATACGTATCTCTTCTCAAACTATCTGTTACAATATGTTCACCATTCAAAAAGTCCACAGAAAACAGTAAACATGTTGATATTCACTAGGCGGATAGTAAACACGACAAAACCGATGTAGGTGCCATCGTCGTACGAATTGGCCGTAATGCGAGCAAAATGTACAGTGAGCAACCCACAGGCCAAAGTTGTGACCGCAGGGTTCGACAAACGCTGTTGCGTTCTTGAGAATATGAATTTTCATGTATTTTTTTTGTATAGTTGTCATTTTTCTTTCTAATCAATGGTTTATTTTTTCTGGTATTTTTTTTTTAAGTTTTTGACCCAAAGTAATGTATAATCAGATCAAATTGTATATTAAACTTGATAATTTAAAGCTGATCAGTAAGTTAATCAAAGTCAACTGTGTAATTAAAAGTTTGACTTCCAAGAATCTAAAAACTCCTATGTAGACATCATAAAATAGTCGACTTACCAACATAAATATTGTTTGTGGCTTTTATCTAGACTTTTAAAAAGTACAACAGTAGACGCCAACAAACCTTCAGCCAGTCAGTTGAACATCAAAAAGTAATACCAAAAAATGTTCTGAACCTCTGAGATACTGCAATGGCATACTCATCTACATATTACAAGCGAAATTATCGAAACCTTTTATCTGTATATTGAAAGACTTCGCAAAAAGTGGTACCAACAAAATGTTGTGAGCCCCTGGGGTCCTGCAACGTCCGAAGCAGAATCTCTCTACGAATGACTGCCAATCAGAGCACAAGCCACTCGCGACTAATCAACTGAGCAACTGGTACAACGTGACGTTACATGCTGACACACAACACACGTAACTTCGTCTAAAGCCCTACCTATCCTAATAAAATCACACACAATAAGTACAGGTAGCTAATTGTGCCGTAATGTTGTAAAGAGAAGAAAAAAACTTTGCCGGTTTTCGAATGACATCTGAAGCTATATTTTATCTTATTAACGGAACAACCTAAATTGTCCTTTGTCATTGTGATTTAATTAAGCTCAATTAAGACTAATATTCACTTAAATATTTCCTCTAAATTAAAGTCTAAGTCTCGATAAAACCTAGTCATGTGGTAAATGATGGATGAAACGAATACACAAATTGTATTAATGAATCTACAGACTGGTATCTGAAATTATCTGGCAGTAAATAAAATCATTGCGCACTGGAAGTTAATTCGATTTAAGTGGATATTACTCTGGAAGTATTTTCTTGACCTAATGGCCTCGAACTTGATATGCGCTTTACTCGTTTGTTATTAAATCATATATGGGGACTATCCCACGTACAGTTTAAAACAAAAAAATATAGGTACGATTGTGTTTTTTTATTGATCAAAATTTTCCAAACTATGTTGTCTAAATGTAAGGCTTAAAACGTAATTTAGTGAGAGACAGTTCAGCATTTAGCTCCTAAGACATAGTACATTTACTACAAATTATCAAGGTTGTAAACTTTTAATCAATTCAAAATCATCAATCGTTTCAATCTACAGTGTTACGATGTACATTTTTTTTGCAGTAAGTATTATTGTATCGATTGATCAAAGTGGATATTGTTACAGGCGCTCTGCGTGACTATTTGCTTGGCCTCGTCGCCATTATCGAACGAAGATATAGCTCGAGAGTTTATAGAACATGTTCTAAGGATTCCGAACCCCGACAAAGTATTGAACTCGGCTCTGGATAGACTGGAAAAGAATAGGCAACAGGAGATGATCAGACAACAAGTTTCATCGAAAGCTGATTGTGAAGATTCCACGGAGGTAAATAATATATATTAGCATTCTTTTTGCAGAAATGTTAATTCAGTACAGTAGTTAGTTATACTGAACTATACCCAATAATGGGTGTGTAGGGGACTGTATAATATGTGTGGAATAATCTTCACACAAAAACATAACAAACTTATACAATTTCTTAATTCTATTATTGGCGTCCGTATTCAATCGGCGTCCGCTACAGGGTGATTGATTTAGCACCCTGAAATGATGACAATAATGAAACATAAATATTATTGATTATGAAATAATTTAGTATTCATAGTCATCCTTAGCATCGACAAGATTTATATACTTAGTGGAATCGTATTTTTTTATTTATTTACTTGCAATTTGCAAGTTCCTTTGATGCATCTTAATACTTATCTACTTTCATAATAACATATAATTTGTAACAACCTAGTAGATAGGTATTTAAGTAGCAAATGAATATTCTGTTTTTTCTTGCAGCTTTTACCCGAGTATACTGAAACACTTCAGGGATCTCGAGAGCTAAGGCAGTTAGGTGCACAGGTAAGACTGAAACTTCAACCTCAACCTACAGGCAAACACTATATCTTCTCACTAGTCGAAATCAAATCCGCCGTCGAACAACTCCTTTCATTGAAAGACTAAAACAAAAAGCTGAAGCGTCGATGGAGGCGATAATTTAATTTAAATATAACTAAACTCTAAAGTGGGTCGACCCCAAGTTAAGTGGATTCAGGGCAGGACATCTTCAATTACTTCAACAGATTTGAATACAAACCGTCTCATATCAGGAACTGTAAATAAATCTTCTTGTACACAGAAAGACGTAACTTGGTTAAACATTGACATATTGATACAAGCATATTTTGGCATGTGGGTGACCCACATTCCAAAAGATGCTTGTATCTGTATATTGTATAATTATGTATTATCATATTGGCATTGGTGTGCACATTAGCAAGAAGAATCAACTAAACTGTCTGTCATAAGTGTCGTTTTTGTGGTTTTTACTGCCAAAAGATCTTTGTTACTCTTCTTCTTTTCTAATAGTTAATGCACTTACAACCTCGTGTCATAGTTTAAACCTATAGTCATTGTAAGACAACTTTTAAACTAATGGGTACCTAAGTTTTCAGATTATGTTCAAATCAGCCTTTAAATTAAGAACTGTAGGCAAATTGAGCAAATACGTCAATTTGATAATACATAGTCTAGTCGTTATAAATCAAGTTTCCTAATTAAGTAAACAGTAGCAATTATTATTAAAACAGGATATGAATGTCGTAAACAAACCAGACTCATAGTCCTTTTATTTTAAAATCTGAATAAAAGCAATGCAGGTAGTGAAACAATGTGAGATAAGATTAAAACAAAATCTATTAACAAAAGGTCATTTTAAAAGTTAAATGATAATTAACCAAATTAATTACCGCTCATAGCATACTTGCAGTTACTTCAATCAAAGCAGGATGAGTTCATTATTCGTTCTTAATGCAGTCCGTCTGCAAAGTTCTAATTGGTCACAAACAAGTCTCATCAAATAGGTTTTATTTTGTTTTTTTTTTTTTTAAATAGCGAATGAAGAATTCAATGACTTTTTAAATTATTCTAACGACGCACATGTAACTGCCAGAATTATCTAAGTAGTTACATTATTAGCTAGATTATCATTCCAGATACGGTTTTTTTTTTCTTTTTAGAAACACTACCCAATTTGCCACCTCGAGAGGAAGATCAAGAAACTGAATACAAACGAATATGAATACCGGCCAGCTTACTATGAAGAGGTCCGTTGTACTTCTAACGAAGATATTGGTGTCACCAATGAGGTAGGGGTGAGTTATTAAAAAAAACTTTTATTTTTTTTTTATGTTGGTGGCTGGAAAATATATTATTTGCAAATTAAAACCCTTTGTCCGCTAAAAGCTGTAGATTTTTTGGCAGAATTCTCTTGAGGAATGGGGAATATTTGCAAACGATATAAAGGGGGCACATTTGTGTGGAAAGTTGTATTGTAAACCATACAGTTATGTGTTTCGGGACCATAATAATAGTTACTAAATAACAATTAAACGTTATACGTTGTTGTTGCAGAATACTAAGGGCAAAAATAATATATAAGATTCTATATAAGAAGGATATCATTTTATGGATGCTTATATCCTGTATAAACAAATAATCGTTATAAAAGACATTAAAAGTACACCTTTATACCCCAATGATCTTTGCTTCCTAACACATCATCGTCGCCGTTGGCACCAAATTATGCAAATAAATTCATGAGCAAATAACCCCAAAATAAGGTCAATTTCCTTTATTTTCTGCTTGAATACACATGCTTAGCCAAGATAATGGATTTTGGCGTTATATATATTTGTCTAGCCAATAACATGCAATTATTCCGAAGTGGCTAACTCAAGGGATTTTCGCTAAACAACTGGCTAACAAGTGGGGTATTTTTTAATGAATATTTTTTTAAATCGTTTTAAGATTTAATATAGTGATGGAATTCTCTTGGACACGCTTTCCCCCTAGGAGGAGCGGGTAGTGTCAGACTAATCCCTGGATTCTCAAACGCTGATCAACACACAAATTTGTTAATCGTCAGTCAAATCTCATGTTAAATTCTGTGATTGGTTATACGTTTTATAGTCTACCAATCAAAGTCAGGATCAGTTGATTTGACAGCAGATTCAATCGGTCAACTATCCAGAAACTGACTAAATCTAAACCGCCAAGCTACGTCATCCGTTATTCAATCAAGTCTATATCTATTTCTATTTCAAGCAGTCTGGGCCAAGTAGAAGAATACACAAATTATTTATATTATATATACCTCAACAAAGACTCCATTTGTATTCTTCCAATGTTTTTTGTATGGCCATCCGGATTCACAACAAGCTATTTTCAATATTTAAAGTAAAACTATCGCAATTCCTAAATGAAAAATGTTATTATACAATAGAAGATCTAAACGACAAAAATCAAAACTTTTCTAACTTGTTTGACTTATGTGACTTCTTGACGAATATTGTTTCTCATTTTTTTTTATTGTCATTTATACACTCCTAGCAATTTTATATTTCGGTAGTAAATACAATATTGTACACCAGAAAAGGTGGAATATAAGCACGTCATAATGTTTTATTGTAACACTTACATTGTACTATAATTATGCTAAGTTTGCTAACAAATAAATAATGATCTTTATCTTTATCAAGTTTTCTTATAAACTAAATCTTAAATCTATGCCCCATTAAACCGTTTACACGGTTTATCTGCGGGAACAGAATGTACTTTTGTACATTAAAATGTTATGTTTTAGTGCTGCGGACACTTATTATAAGTAATATATAAAATAAATATAAACTATAATATACATAGGTAGTAATTATCACCAATGTTTTGTGTCGTTGTATAATAATGCCTTGCGATTCTTCACACGTTATACGATTAATCTTTGATTTACGGACTTGTTGCAGATCTGTTCGAGTCTTGGTTTCGCATGTGTTCAGTGGAACAAGACGATACATTTGACTAGGAGACGATATACCAGGTAAATAAATTTAGATATTTTAAGATCAAAATCTATTTAAGTTTTTAGACTTGAACTTTTTGACAATCGTTGCAATCCATATCGTAAACTAAGAAGTAGAACCGTAAGACTGGGAAACTTGCTTTGAAATGAAGTCGTTTTTAAAACTATCTTCCTATAGATTCTGATTTTTCCTAGTCTCTTTCTAAAATAAAATATTTTCTGTGTGTGAGAATGCGTGTAATTAACTTAGTACCAAACAAAAAATACAGAGCGTGTTTTTAGTAAACCTAGTGCCTTAAAACAATCCTACACGGTGTTTTAACTAAAGAAGAATTTGTTAATGCAATTTTAAATATTGAGCATCAAATAAAATAATAAATACTGACCCAGATCTTCAGTCTAACCTTGCTTTGTTTATTCTGTACAATGTACGGCCAGAAACAAAGAAAATAAAAAAAATGATATTAATAATTATATCTATCCAGAAATCTCAACAACATTGGTTTTAGCTATTTTTAACCGCCTTCAAAAAGGAGGAGGTTTGTTCATATATCTGTCAGTATACCTGGACATTTGTTGCTGACCATACATCACTTACACCGAAATCTATGTATCAGTATAGTACAGTATGGTCAGCAACACAATTTAATATGCAATGACTAGCCAATTACAAGAAAACGATACAATTGATGCTCTCCAGTTAGTTGCGATCTTGTTAATCGTAAGTAAGGTTAGCAAACAGAACAGCAAGTATGTTGATTGACTGCTACGTTCATTGTCAACTGGCCTATTATACCGATCGATCGATTCCACCTATTAATATTACCTATATAATCAATATAATACGTGCCGCGTAGTATTTGTATCCGTGAAGGATTTATAAACATAAATACACACAGTGCATCCTAACATACATCTATACTTAATTGTTTGTTAATATTTATATTGCTGTTCCATATGGATTTATGCTTAATCCTTTTCTTCTTTTTATGGTTGGAAATAACATCCATAAAGTTTACAGTCTGGTATTACCTATTATTATATCATATGACCAGCAATATTCTGAAGTTATTAGAATTTTATTGAAAGTGAGTACTTTGTACCCTATCATACCATAACGTACAAGAATTATATAAAACCTTATTGCAGTGACTGCTGGGAAACGAGGACTATGGTGATACCAGCTGGCTGCGAGTGCATGTGGCCGGTACACAGGCTAGGGGACATGAAACTACGGATATAAACCAAACACAACAAGATCGATATCACAGGACTTATTATAAAACACAAACACACCGAGCGGCATTGATTTAAATTATAACATATCTAGTCAATTGTACTATAACGAAACAAAAATAAAAATATATACTTAATGTAGTCTAAGCTAATAGTAATTAATTTATTTAAAGTATTTTAAAATTAGTAAGACATCCTTCGCAAACATTTTAGTGTACCGCATTATTGTGTAAACTTACGCGGTTAAACTCACATTGCGTGTCCACTTAAATACGTAAACACATATGAATATAAATAAATATAACATTAATGTTACGACACACGTATTTATACAAGTAGGTATATTATTAAATACATGTATATTAATAAACTTATATTATTGCCACAAATGTAATGAAACAGTCAAATTCTATTTAATTAACAGCGACACAAGGATTTAAAACTTAGTAATGATTGCACTTGATAAACGTTGATCAAAGACGGCCTACAGATAACAGGTTATCTTTGCGAATTAAAGCACTTAAATTAACACTTACCGAAGTTCGTTAATACTAAATGGGACACAGCTGCTTGAATCCATTCAATACACTTTTAACTCCAAACTAGAACTTTGAAATAAACTAGTTATTAGGCATAACGTTTCACTCCCGATTTTCTCTCGGTCACAATGCAAATGCCTTCTAGAGCAATTAAAGCTAACTGAATCTGTGGCATCAAAGTGATAGTGTATCGATTATTCTGCTGTCGGCGTCTATTTCTGTTTATTAGTACCGGAGCCTCTTATTGTTATACACGGTTATGTAGGACTGCTAGGTGTCGTAAAATTCAATTGTTCTAAGAGCGTGGATCGCCTGTGACATTTATTAATCTTTAAGTATCATGTTTCATGTGTGATTCTCTAATGAGGCATAATTTCTTGATGTTTGATTTTATGTTGACTTCATTGATATGGGTATTTGCATTTCAGTGTATACTATTTACTTATTTATAACACATCTTGGTTTTAACTGAAAATGATAATGTTTAACGACTTATTATCTTCATAGGCTGCTGCGGCTAATGTCTGTATATGTAAAACCAACATTACATCATACATCGAAATATGTGAATATAAAACCCGCATTTATGACGTGACTTATGCTTATTAATATTTCTAAAGATAGAGTAAATAAAGTATGGGTTAATGTATGTGTTGTTTTATTTGAAAGCTCGATATAAACAGTGCGTGTGCCTTCCCAAACAATTAACACCTGGCTATTGACTCAATCTTCCATTTGCCAGGCAGGTCTTTCCATTAGACAGACTCGCTTGACTTGGCCGCAGTGTGAGCTAGCAAACAATACCATCGCCAATGACCAATGGCGGCCATTCACTAAGAAAAAAGAAGTTTTATAATCTGTTTTCATGTATTCAATTATGTTTTATTATTGTGAACTCTACAATATTCCATATAGTATCGTGTTAACGTGTTATTGGTGTCTGTTAAGTTGGTTACTAAAACTGCCTTCATGACTTGGAAATCGGGACATAAAAGGAAGTTTTAAGCAGCCTCTGAAACAGGAGCAAACTGTAGAAGAATTTTTGAGAAGCATTAACTTCACTAGGTTTGCAGAATAGGTTAAAAGCCTTACTCATCTTGCAAACTACAATCATCAGAAATTTATAAAAGCCTTATAATTGTCTTCTATTTCAGCAGTTGCACAATCTCCAATCTGTAACAGTATGATTATATTGATTAGATCAAGATAATTGTATTGGCCGCAAGCTTTTCTTGCAAGAGCGGCGTAGATTGCAGTGCTTCAATACGTCGGCAACCGCACCCGAGGTGTGACTGAGCACTGATTACCGCAAACTCATTAAAAATGTCTGCGAAGGTTCCATCGTCATCAAGGTGCTTGACTGGGTAGCGTTATGTTATGGTTGTTCTTGTACCATCTCTTATGCGATCATTTATCTTGGGGCGAGGTCGAGCCGCCAGCGACCAGTCTGCCGCGGCAGGTGCGTGCGAGAGGCTGTCTGCTACACCACTCGTGACCGTCACACCAAACCGTTTTTTCAACGTTCTACATCAACGAAAAAGAAGTAAGTTTGTTTGATCGTTTTTCACTTGCAATCCATTCGGTAAAGTGAAGGTTCAATTACTGAGTAGAAATTCGGAAACTTTTTGTCAGCTTTTTTTTTCCTAAATTATTTTTGGTTGTAAACAGATGAGAAAAATGAGATGCTCATTAATTCAATGGCTTTGTATTCCACTGAATTCACAGAGTTTTGTAACAATCACATTTATGATAACGTTCATAAAACTCTCGGCAAATTATCATTTTCTCAAGTTTTCTTTAATTGCTAATGACATCAAAGTGTGTGTCATTATGTAAATGAGTTTGTGTTCAATGAACGAGTAAGATACTTCGATTGTATTATTATTAAACACAAGTTATATAACTTGGATCATTTCGACATATACCTATAAAAACAGTGATATATAAGTTAAATTTCAATGCTAGCTATCTAGCTTGATTGTAATGCCTAGGTCCTAAAATTAAAAAGCCAGAAAGTAATCCCGTAACCCGTATTTTAAATGTACTTTTTCCAGTACAATGATTTCATTCAAATAAATATATCAGTAAACCTATACTACAATATACCTGTCTACAAATAAAGTAAATAACAGCTGACCGTTATAGTGGGCCCTGACAATGTAACACGGAATAAGACAGACGAAACCTTATGCTATTAGATATCTGTTTTGCTTTTTTATTCCCTTCTGTTTATTTAAACAACTGATCCTGAAAGAAGTTAAAAATATTATTGCTTACACGGATAATCTACTCTTTACGGGAGTCGTTGTCATGGGTACTTGCAAAGGCGTGAAGCGTTAAGGAATGGGTAATAGACCCAATATTTAAAATTGTTTCTGAAGTTCCCACATTTGCTAATAAAACTATTCCTAATGAGCTATCGCGGTGAATCATTAATCATCGTAATTAATAACCTATTTATCGGAATGTCGTTGTGTTGTTGAGTGTCCTCCCGATAACTGAAAAGTTTTATATGGCAGCTGAATTCTTTTCGAAAACAAACATAGCTTGCCACGCAAAGTAATTCAAGATTCAAAGAAATTTGGACCAATTCTCACACGGTCTCGTTACTAATTTTGCTGTCAAACAATTATGCACTTTAAAGATTTTAAAGTCTGTTTTGACTGTAATAAAAATGTTTTACGTTAAGTTCTGCCTACCCAGCGTCGCATCAATGAAATCTCTATACTCTGTCTTTTCATAGTAGTGCCTTTTTAACACCTGTCATGAAATGAATGAAATACGCAAAGCGTGGGGTTTTGCCACATTTTTTTAAACACATAATCTAAAAATAATACAATATGTATTGGCTTTCGTTCTGATACAATAAATTTAGTTTTAAACATTAGTTGTAATGTTTTATATTTAAAATACCTGAATTATTTACTTCAGGTTTCAATTGATCGTCAATTTGTCCTTGAAGAATGCCGTGTGGTCCAAATGGTAACGACTACCGCCTACGTGGTAGGGTCATGCGGGTTCTAATCCCGCCTCAGCCGACTTCCACTCTGAATTCGAATCTTTTGAACATCGTAACTAAAAATTTTTTTTCGTTCTTATTTTTCGTACACAGTCCTATTTCTCAGCCAATTCTGTACTATTCTTAATTCATAAAAAAAATATGTTAAAAACGCTTAATTCTGTAGGTACTATTCCGCAAAACGATCTTTACCTCTGTGTCTCGAATACTTTACCGACTTTTACAAGTGGTGGTATTAAACTTTAAGCTGTTACATTACAACAACATAATCTTACATTGAAACGATCTGAATATAAACCCTTTGTCATTAACACTACAAAGTAAATATATATAATTAAATATAAAAATATTTCTTTTTCTATTCGAAAAAAAAAGAACCTGTGAAGAGTTTGTCATTGGTTTGCGCACAGTTGTCATATTGTACCCTAACTGCTTTTTCAGGCGTCGACATAGTGCGTTGCCTACAATCTGCTAAAAAATAAAACAAAACAGTTTACGAGACGTTGTCATTCGTGGCTTTGTTAAGGTTTTAGTTTGGCCAGTTCGAGCCCTCTGGATCTAAGGACGTGAGGGTGTAAATATAATTTGTACGAATTGTAGGAAAACGTATTAACAGTTGTCATATAGACAGTTGTCACATAGACAATTTGAGAAACCTTTTTAATGCGTGATTTAGAAAATGTGTTTTAATTTCATCTTGATATTTTGAATCAAGGTATACCTACATTAGAATATCGCCATCATCATCTTCCTGTCCTTATCCCATTTTACTTGAATTTCGGCGCAACACGTTTTTTTTTGTTTCGAATCAACGTTCATACTCATCACTCTCTTATTCAATTCTATGAGTCTCGTCCCTCATCACATGTCCATACCAAGACAGACGATTTTCGTATAAACAATGTACAATATGTACAAGAATATCTTATGTTAATTATTTAGACAGGGTATAAAAAGTTTAGCGATTGACACGTTACAGTAATTATCAATATCATAAAGAAACGTAGTATAGGCGTATAGACCTTTTTCGTGTATTAAACAAAATCTTCTTAACAGGTATTGTGTAGCTGTCAAACGGTTTAATATGCTTGACCCACAACCCACAACACACAGTATACATATACATAATATATTATTTTATTTATGTATAGGCAATGTCAATCAATACAATTAAAAAACCTTGGATCGACTTTTTGTAAATATATCTATATTTTTTGTAACCTTGTAAATGTAAAATGTTTTCGCCGGTTCTTCTCCACAGAAATGACATTTTGAACTGCACAAATACAGTCGACGTCGTTTACAATGTGCCTGAAAACGGACTACTTTAAAAAAGTATTTTGACTGTGATAAAATTTTTCGACGTTTTATAAAAGTACCCACTCACCGGTATTGCTATCTAAGTTAAAGAAAAACAAAAATAATTTGTTTGTACTAAAGGTTAAACCACTTCCATTAAAATATGCCTAGCCAGTCACAATACTACCACATAAAATAGAGGTGAAATATCCCAGGGTATTAAAACTAAGCCTGTATTAGGAGTAATCTTAAGTCTTAAAACTATTATCATAGAAGGTAAAAAACGCGTAAAAGTGCGTTATGTCTAATGAGTGTATGTCTAAATTCATTGTGACATTTTTAATGGGTATTTAGTTTGAACGGTCCAAATCGAATGGCCCACAGGCCACGGTTGTAATTTGTCGTCTCCAGCCAGCTGAAGGTAGATAATATTCGTATAGTATTAACGAAGAAAATTTATTCATGATACTTAATATCTATTAGGAGTAATCATTAGCATTCAAATAAGTCACGGTATCGTGTCATTCCTCCCGACGAATTGCACATATGAAAACTATGTACCAACTCAAATCTTATTAATTTTAGGTACCAAAATTGTGTACAGATTTACACACTACAAAGTGTATACCTTAAAACGTAAAGCAAAGTTCTCATTATACGTATTTAATTTTAATTACTTTAATTTGTCCCACGTTGTTATGTTCTGGTGCTAGAACGACACTAATTAAAAATGTTATTATCTGCACGCAGGAAGGATAACAAGACTTTTTATAATTAACTGACAAGATAAATAAATCCTTAAAGAACATAAATAGTTCCATGACTAAATCGCATAACACAATTGGTTATGTCAGTTATTACATACTGAAAATAATTGGTATGTTTAGTTGGTAACAACAAAACATACCTACCGCTTTTTACTTGTATAAGTAATCAGTTTCATGTGTATAGAAGTAAAAACTACTTATTGTAATATCCGCATGTAAATATGATCTCATATTTAACACTGTTGCCACAGCGAATTACCAAAAAAAATGTTTAATTAACAGCCTGCTAAACATTTCATCCTTGAATTGCTTTGCGAAGCCTACTAACCTTTACTCTTAGTTCTACTGCACTTGCGAATGCTCCAAACATAATTTAAATGATTTATACTATAAATAAAACCAAAGCAAATATTGTCGCAATTATATTTGACAAATGTAGATGTAGCCCTGCACACTATTATGGTCAGTTAACATTGTCTATTGAGAATCGTTTAAGATTTGTAGAGGCTCTTTGCCCAGCAGTGGGACACGGAGGGCTAGAAAAAAAAGCATGATGTTATTCTTATTCACTATTGTACACATAATATACTAAAAATCAAAATCAAAAGGTTTTTATTTCGAGTAGGCCTTTTCAGGCACTTTCAAAACGTTAGTAAGTGAGGCTTCTAAAAAAAGTTTATTGAGTCTATGCAGACTTCCGCAGCAAGAAATTAAATCCTTGTGTCGTTAGAGATTACATTTAAATCTCATACACGAAGACACCTAGACTCAAAACAAGCATCTGGGGATTGCACAAATTCTTGTCCTACGCGGGGATCGAAACTGCGACACGTCGCGCACAGTAGTGACTAGTGACCTATTTATTTAAATATTTTTATTCGCGATAAAAACAGTACCTAGCATGTTTAAGCACTAAAAACATATACCATTCAACTGTTACCGACAAAAATTTAAGTGTAGATTATATTAAAAGTTGTATGCAGCCTTAAACATAGCTACCAAATCGAGTATAATATTTATAAGGTCATTTACTTGTTGTTATTGTCAAAACATCAACTTCAATGTTAAGTAAGAACAACTGTGAGTACCTATCACGAAACCTACCATTGCGATAGACATCTTTGTAGTATTTTTGTAAAGTATTATTTAATAGCTATGTATTATACACATATTTGTAACTTAAGATTTAAAATTCCTAATAAGGTCCTTTGTAAGAATGTGACAGTGAATTACAGGACCTAGAGCGGCGTCTCTTTTACTCAACTGAAATTAAAGGTGCTCAGAATACGGATATGGAACCTTAAACGATTTGTGTTTAGATATTCAACTACAAGTACCGTAAGTAAGTATCGTAAAAATATGCCTTTACTGAAAAAGACTAGGATGTTAATTAGATTTTTGTTTTTTCGACTCGGTACAAGCCTTTTTTGAAAAAAAAAACACTGGCTTTGAAAGCAAGTTAGTTGTTGGCAATGAAGAGCTTTTTTGGATAAAGTAAAAACCAGTACAGATAAAAACGCAATTATTTTTGTGCCCACGATATTATCTCAAAGTTAGAGAAACATCATAATTTATCGGATTAATCAAACAATCTTATATAAGTCTTCCTTGTTCACCTCGTTACCAACTTTTTGTCGAAAAGCGGATCGAAGTCCGGTCGTACTATTGCAACATTTGCGGTCAATGAACTCTTAAAATCTAAGCTACGTGCGGTGAACTTTCGACTGATAGAGTACCTACTTTATTTTCAACTTTTTCTTCGCAGCGTTTAGTTTAAAAAGTGCTCAATTAGAATATCGAGAGATAAGGTTTAAAGAATGAGTTTTTAAAATAATATTTTTTTGGGTAATTTTTACAACTTATCAGGGCTCGAACCTTTATCCTCATAGTCTGTTCTAAAATAAAACAAGCATAATAATATATTCTACCGTAGAACCCATCTATCAGCTAGCAAAACCCCAACTAAAATACATACGTTACTTTTGGAGTTTTGGTACTCTCCTCCTCGCGTCATTATCCTCAATACTGAGATTCGTGATTCCCTAGTTGAGGGATGATCTTGCTCCGAACAGTTGCACGCCACTTATTTCTCTCCTTGGCCGAATAGAGGGCAACGTGTTTAGGTATTAAGTATGTACAAACAAATAGCAAGCCTCTTCCACTTTACTGAATTAATATAGGTACCTACTATGTTATTACAAATACTTCTTAACGCGTGCGAAGCCGCGGGTAAATGCTAGTTTTAATATAAAACTTTTTTGTTTTACTCAAAGCAAGAAACTTAAAGTTCGAAGTTCATTTTATTGTATCTTTAATGTTATCGATCATAATTCTAATTTTAGTTACAAACGGATGTAATATGCTTAACAAAAACTACTTAATTAGGTAATTATTATAACTTTTTTGATGTCAGTACCTGCTTTAATGCTTATTTTAGGCCTCCTTATAAAAACATCTACTAGCAACAACGACTTAAAGTTTATTTCCTTATTAGAAAACTCGAAATGTTTACATTATTAAGGTCTTTATTTACCAGTTTTAACACTCAAATTACCTTTATGGTTCAGTAAGTGAGGTCTTGCTTCCACAACTACAATATATTACTTTAAAGTTGGTGGTAGGCCCTATTATATACATTACTATCTGTCCCCGCGAACTTGGTTTCACTGACAATAAGAGTATGAGAATTATACCTTGACTAGCTTTCCGCTCGCGGCTTCGCCTACGTGTAATTTGGGATTGTGGCGTTTTTTAAAATGATCTCGACAGGACTTTCTTTCATAGGCTAAAAAATTGTAAGAATTTGTATTATATTATCCAGCTTGAGTTATTTAAGGACGATGTAGCTTTCTAATGGTGAATATTTGAAAACGATAAGTAGTTTTGGAGTTTGTCGATTACGTTATGTAACAAAAATAAAGCGAGACAAAAACATCGTCTAGAAAAATTAAAAGTATCAGTTGATATCCTCCCCCCCCCCCCCGCCCGCTACCTAAGGGCTTGCTACTCCAAAAATCCCTTCTTAGTGGTTAATTGTGTTACTAAAGGAAGCCTTGTTCAAAATATCAGACTTCTATACCGAGAGGTTTTGGCTGTGCGGTAATCAATCAATCACCAATTCACACCCGCGTATTCACGATTGGAGGGTAGTTTGGAAAAACTGACATTACCAAACTTATTTACTCGCCTATGTACGTTTTCGTGCCAATTTTCAAGTGTATAAATCTAAGGAATAACATTTTTCATAGAAACGTTTTTACCCCTTTTCGCCCCCTTGGGGGTACAATTTCCAAAAATCTTTTTTTAATGCTCACTCCCGTCAGTAAAGGAAGCTTTGTTCAAAATATTAGACTCCTACACTGAGCGGTTATGGCTGCGCGAAAGTCAATCAGTCACCCAATCGCAACCCCCTAAATCACTATTGGAGGGTAGTTTGGAAAAAAATATAATGCCAAACTTATTTACTTGATCATATACGTGTTTGTGCTAAGTTTCAAGTTTATAAACCCAAGGAATAAGATTTTTCATAGAAACGTTATGACCCCTTTTTACCCCCTTAGGGGTTGAATTTCCAAAAATCCTTTCTTAGTGCACCCCTACATATCTCAAGGAACCTACATGCCAAATTTCAGCTTTCTACGACCAGTAGTTTCGGCTGTGCGTTGTCTGTCAGTCAGTCAGTCAGTCAGTCAGTCAGTCAGTCAGTCAGTCAGTAACGGAAGAGTTTTATATATATAGATTCTTTCATGATACTTATGAGATAGTAGATACATACATAATATAAAAATGTTAAAGTAATTTGTTATGCGTTGTAGATATGTGGGAGTCTGCTCATTATTCGACACGTTCACTAAAAAAAATCGTCACTATGAGGACGGGGCTTAAAAAAATACTGACTCGTGCGAAATGTAGGTGAGTAAGACATCGTAACCGTATCTCGATATATTTCTGAGCCCTTACCGTTTTTAATTTGATTAGAATATGCCTTTTAAGTTTCTTACATGTTGTTGCAACAAGTCCAGAAAATAATAGATAAAAAAGAAATATTGTTAGTTTACAAAAAATATTTCGAACTACTAATTAAACAAAAAAAAAAGAAATAAAAAAAGGCTTTGATTTTCTACTTGAAGATGGAGTCGCCGAGTTTCGATCCCGGGTCCTACCGCGTGCTAGGCGATCGCTCTACCAACTGAGCTACAACTCCGGTGAAAGTATGGGCGAATTTTGGGTTCCTATGAAGTTGACTGGCTATTTTCGAAGTGGTTAACTTTGCGGATTTTCTGCATATCTATCCAGTAAAATACATATGAAATGAAATAGTTTATTCTGCAACTAGCTTTTGCCTGCGACTTCGTTCGCGTGGAATAGTGACTTCCGGCACATATTATATTTATTGGTCTATAAACTTTGCTTCCTACTTTAGGTATAGTCAGGTTATTAATCTGAGATGCCTGGTCGTTGCGAGGAGTTAAAATAGGTATTTAGCATAGCCAAGAATTGTCTCTATTTTATAATTATATTTGTTACGTCACCGTAAACCGACCGGATTGCACTATAAGTACTAAATAATAAATATGTTCAACTTATAACAAAAAATGAAAGAAATAAATGAAAACGCCTGACAAATACTATCTACCTATACCTACCTATTTCAAATAAAAATAAAATCCTTTAACTGCTATAAATAAAAAAACCCATAGGTATTTATAATTTATAAAAATACCTACGTTTTTTATCTACTTAATAAGAAAAACTAAACATAAATTAGCCAAAACTTACCTACCGGTAACTAAAAATCTATGCGTAGGAACCTACTACTTCTCTACCTAGAAATAATAAAATATAGATTATTTACATATTTAAACACTACCAAAACAACTAATACCTATTTCATTAAATAACAACAAAATAAATCAAAAAACTTTTTAAGGACTAAAAGTCACGCTGATAAGTAGCGTATTTTATATATAACTTTGGTGTTTCTATACCGATTTATATGATTCGTTTTTATTGAATAGGTAATAATGTTAACTTTTTTAAATTAGTGATAAGTGAGAGTGTTGTAAACGTAAGAGTAGACAAATATTTTCAGAAAGCTCCGAACTGCTAAGCTATCGGGAGTTACTCGTGTTATTGTGAGTCAACCATTAAAAATAGACATATGCTGTCAAGGAATATTTTTTATATCATTTTAGGGATAAGATTTCTGTCATACATGATTTCTGTGTAGCTTTAACCATTAAGGCTTCACATGCTACGGAAGCTTAAAAAATGGAGTAACTTTTCCCGTTTTACCAACATTTAACTTCACTGCTCTGCTCCTATTGATCGTAGCGTGATGAAAAGTATCCTATAACCTGCTCAGGAGTTTGAAGAATAATTGTACCAAGTTTCGTTAAAATGTCGAGTAGTTTTTGTTTCTATAACGAATATACAGACAGACAGACAAAAATTTTACTGATTGCATTTTTGGCATTAGTATCGATCACAAATCACTCCCTAATAGTTACTTTTTAAATACATTTCATGTACAGAATTGGAGTCTCCACAGATTTATTATAAGTATAGATTTTTATTCTAGTGCCTGTTTCTTGGCCGATCTTTTACTTATCGACCGTACTTTTTACCCTTCACTTGAGGATTTAAGGCACTTTTTTCTGTATTATGTTGAGTTGGATTCATAATATATCGTATTAGCTGACCCAGCAGACTTCGTGCTGCCCCAGTCTAGTCTATCTAGTAGTGTATAAAAAACTTTATTCAATATCAATTAAGTTAAAATTGTCTGTAAATTTACTTAGATAACGTTTATATGGGAAAAAGGGCTGTGTTTAGGGTTTGCCTAGCAATTATTCGATTTTTTCTAAACCTTCCCTAGGCCTCCGCAAACATTTCAAGACCAAGATAAGATAAATCCTTTCAGCCGTTCTCGAGTTTTATCGAGACTAACGAACAGCATTTGATTTTTAAATATTTAGATTAAATTATGTATAGTCAACAGTGCGACTCGCGACCCCGGCGCCTCAGCTAATGATTAAGGACTACGTTTGGGTCCGAAACCATCGGGTTATCCCGATAAATATACGTGAGTAAACCGTTAACATAGTTATTTATTAAATATTTTTAATTTACAGTTCTTAATTAATTATGTTAACGGTTTATTTCTGTAGATTACATTTTACTTCATCATCATCCTCTCCTAAGTCTTATCTTAAAGCAAGAGGTTTCCTAGTTTTCCTGTTGAACTTCAATTATTATCGACTGCTAACAATGTTGTCGAGTTCATCGGAAAACGTGTTTTCCTACGTCACAGCGTCACACTGTAATCTCAGTCACGATGTCGCATCGGTCAAGACATCACATTCTTGTCTTAATTGCATCTAGTGTACTTTGTTCCTAGTTCTTAAATGCTTAACGAACAGGTATCCACTTAATTCTATAGGTGAATGATTAGATACTGCAATGGTAGCTAGAAGATAAACAAATGACTGCTACGGATTCGTAAAGAAAGACTACATGTACGTTTTTATGCACGTGTACCAATTAATGATTATCCAATTTGTGTTGAATATGGTTAGAGAATCGCACAAATAATACTACAAAAATAGGGGCGAAATTGTATGTGTTTCATCATCATCATCATCATTTCCCTGTCCTTATCCCAATTATTATTTGGAGTCGGCGCAGCATGTCTTATTCTTCCACACGTTCCTTTCTGACGTCATCTCGCAAGTCACACTCTTTGCAGCCATATCATCTTTTACACAATCCATCCATCGTTTCTTTTTTCGCCCCCTTCCCCTATATCCATCCACATTCATGTCCAGCACCTAGTATGTGTTAAAAAAAAGGTTGACATATGCTGTATTGTCGAAGCGCATAAGCCATATGCAGCTATAGGACAGAAATGTAAATTAAATTTCAAATTACGGGTCGTCTCAGGTCATGAACGAAAATTACAGGAATGACCAAAGACCTATTACCAAAGTTTGCAGTCGATCAAATATACTTTGGTTTTTTAATCACATCCGTCCCACTAAATACACTTTTACAAGAGCAACACTTGACTTAACAATTGGGCCCTATTCTCACTAGAACCTTCCAATGCCACGGTAATTTTCCACGCTAGTACGCCCCACATCTCATCAACTACCGAGATAAAAACGAATGTTACTTAATTTTACTTTTTGTTTAAATATAATTCGTGGTTAGTAATATAAATGATATTGTGCAACGCATTTAATGAGTGGAAAAATATATTATGTAGCGTAAAGTTGTTGACTGTAAATGCACTGACTTTGATTAAAGTGGCATCAAGGCTGGAACACTATATTTTATACATAACTGACGTTAGTTAACTAGTTATTTTATAACCTAGGTAGGTCCAAACGCGCGACCTATGTCACGAACGAATGGCACAACCTCCAACGTCACCGGGAACACAATTCCTGTGTAGACTTTGCACCCGGCTTTGTCGCTCCCGTATAGGCCTTGTTAGCCACCAGCGCAAGTAGCAAAAGCAAATAAATTAACATGGCTGCTGTTTCAATCATCTGTCATAGATGTTAGAGGCCACTGATGATGAGGTCTAAACGGTAATTAACATGAAAAGCTATCATCTATACAACTATTTCCTGGGGCTCTCTATACACATGACAAAGACAATAAGTACAAAGTTCACACGATTGTCTTCCTTGGATCGTTTCACTTATTTTAAGTATCGGGGCCGCTAGTCAAAGTAACTTCCACCAAACTTTCCGTCTGATTTAAATAATGTTGCAATTGACCGAATACATTACATAGACCGGTGTGGCGTTTTGACCAAGAAGTATAATTCCATTGCTCAATAATATCGGAAATAGGAGAAACAAAAATTGTTGGTACCTTTTTGGTTATAAACACTTCAGTAACTGTGCGAAAGTCTGTCTGGTTCTAAAGATTGATAACAGTAAACGACCAGAAAAAATACACAAATAAAATGAACTTGGAGCGAAGCATTTCACAAATAATTTCTTAGATCTAGCTGTGCATGAGAAATGTTGTGTATTCTTTCTATGACAAAATCATCGCAATTATTTGTAGATTATTCTTCATTCAGCAAACTGGCACGCTTGTTACCAAAGTTACCGAACTGAATACAATAAAAGGAGGAATTCATTTTGTCTAAACTACCAAATGAAAACTTTGTGTCAGAAGTAAATGCTAGAAAAATATAAATACGTAGGTACCTACTTATTGAATTTACATCAAATGCACTAAAATATTAAATTAGATATCATCATCAACCCACTGCTAGACATAGGCATCCTCCAAGGTGTACGCTACTGAGCCACTGTCAACTTACGCAAGAGGGCCGGCAGCGACTGGATGCATAAAGCAGCAAATTAAATATGAGCTAAATAAATAAACAAAACATTATTTATATAATTTTAAACAATAATTCGAGTTGATGTTTTAACAATACTTTCCAAACATATGATTTATAAAAATAATTGCATGTGTGCCCTGTTTAGGTATATCTATGCAGGTTTCACAATTTGTTTTAATTATAAAATTAAATTTGTTTTTATTTTGTTAGTTATAGATTTAAACCCAGAGTTTATAGGGTTACCTACTAATTTTGACCTATTCCCATTGGTAACCTTACACCTTTCTGTTGTCTTGCCTTAGCAGTTTTTACCTCATTTTTTGTGGTTTAATTATATCCTGAACTTTTTACACTATTTTATTAAGTTTTTGTAAGCCTATATATACATGACCTTCAAAAGCGGTGTTATGGTAGATCAATGTCTATCGTATAGTCCATCAGAATTATAAATCTACAAAAAACGAAACAATTAATAAATTTGAGTCGTAATTAGCTTGCGTTATAAACAATTAAGTATAAGTACCTCATTAATTATAAATTCAGATTAAGATTAGATTTCACTAAAAGGTTTGGTCATTAAGGTTTATTACCCAAATTAAATTGTAAACAATTAAATAAAGCACGTAGCTCGTATTTAAATGTCAGATATGATCATAGTCCTAAAATAACTAGGTATTTGTAGATTTCATTAGATTAGGATCACTAAACCTAAATTAATATGTAGATACTAGGTTGCATATCTGTGTTTCTCCAATGACTTTAACCCACGAAGGCGGTGAGGCAGGCCTATGTTCAGCATTGGTTAATAGGACAGCAGTAGACTCATTGATTGATTTAGAGATCTTACTTTCATATGGCGATACACATACGTACCTAAATATATTTTCCAATTTCCGAACGTTTATTAGATAACCATTACCCGTCGTTTAGAATTTCGTTCTTCTTGCAAAATGATCTAAAGGTCAATACCATTACTGTCTCATTCAGTAAGTGTACTAAACAAAGCGTGGACTGATCAATGATGTAATCAAATTCATTAGGGTACAATCCTAGCACCATGACATCAAATAAGATTGTTTCCGTTGTGTAACTGAGACGTCGCATTAAGTCGAATAGCGGCGTCTCACGCTACAAGTTACAACTGAAACAGTTACTTTAAAATGTGGTAGGTGTTAGATCCGACACGTTTTTATCACGTACTATAAAGTATTGCGTGACCAATAGAAACAGACCAATATCCGTGACGTTATATTCACTACATTGACCGCTTGCTTTATTTAATGAAGTTAACGTTATCAGTCTGCCAGGGCTGCGGGATGTTCATAAGAGTTAAAGTAGTTAAAGGGCTCCAGGAGGAACATAGTGGGTTTTAGTCAATAAAAGTCTGAATTTCCATCCCGCTGCACCCACAGCGGACGGGGTCACTAAACTTGATGATATCCTACGAAAAAAAGGTAACGTTATCAGTGCTACAGGCAAGGCAAAATCAATTGATTCTTTTTCGAAACTTTATGTGCTAACGTGATGCACAATACCGTAAATAGACTCCCTATTAAGTTCACCTTGTTCGAAATACTTACGTCACTCTACTTACCTAACATAAGAAGTGATAGACATCGAAACTTCTAGTAATAAAGATTCATCCTGATAAATACGCGTGAGTAAACCGTATAATTTGACAAATAGTATTAAAAAGTAGTTAATAACGTTAAATATGTGACGTGTCTTGAGGGCTGGATAGAAGGGTTTTTTTAAAGCAGTTGACATGATAATAAGTAAAATAGAAGTAATGGGTACAAATTTGGCCTGTAATTCTTATTTCTATTGACCTGGTAACTCTGAGAAGAAGCAGCATATGCAAGGAATGTTTGATAATCATTGCGTGTCTCATGCATCTGTAGAATGTTAATATGGGTTTATTGTATTTACATAATAATATGCGAAATATAATTATTACAATTAGTATCTCAACCGCGCGTCCGGTGTGCATCTCGCGATTTATTACTGGAATAATAATATATTTAATTAGGTAACGATTATTAAGAAAACTTCTATGATTAATTTTAATATCTACTCAGATTACGCTTCTTCGATATTTTAAACTTAGTCTAGGACTGCACTTAAGCTGTCGTAAAAAATAACGGAGTTTCAAAACGAAAGAGGTTTTCAATTCGTTCGACAATCTGTGGTTTAGTGACCTAAGCGCACAGCTCGGCAGATGTCTCAAGTAAATAATAATATTTTGACAGTATCTCCATGAAAAGGTTCTTTAACGAGTCGGTTTATAATTTCTGTAGTCAGAATGACTCATTAAAAATGAAAGTCGACACATTTGAAGTTGCTTATTTTGTCTAGACATTCGTAAACTTGTGTAGGAGGGTCTAGTATTACGTAAGTTATGGGATGAAATATAGGTAATTATAATACCCTAGCTGTTGCTCGCGACTTTGTCCGCGCGAATGTCGGTTATAGCTGTAAGAAGGTTCCCGACTTCTGATCTTTTCTGACTTTACCTAATTCTTATATATCGAACACAATTATTATAACATTTTAACAACTATCGTTATATTTTAGTCAATGTATACAAAACCTTAACAAATTATATAGGTACTAAAACCCGTCCACGAGAACCACTCACACATTGTAAAAAACGGCATCAAAATTGATGCAGTCGTTTTTGAGTTTATCGTGAACAGACAGACACGGCGGAGGCCTTGTTTTATAATACGTAATGATGGTCAAAGACCTCAAGGATGATAGATGCTGAATCATTGCTGCTTTAATGAAAAATATACCTAGGATCATCAAATAGAAAATAGGTTTTCTTTTAATGCCATCAAATAGAGAGGATTGTAGTGTTTGTATTGCCACAAGTCTATACATATGGTAACTTTGCCTTAACCTATTGAATTTTTCTAGTAATCTATTCACCTTTCTTAACTGTGTTTAGTTGTTTCTGCAGAGAAAATTAACATTTTATTATTATCTTTTGATTTATCTACCGAAATCACTTTCCAATTGCATTGTCAATAACGCCTTTTGATTGTAATAAAAAAAAAGTTCTTCCAGCCTATGGAATACTCGATCTTTTTGTTAATTCGTCCACCGTGACATGTCACGCTCCAGAGCCTATACCTATCGTCAAAGAACTCAATCGATACGTAGGTACAACAATATTTTTCCTCAACATTTTTCACAACGCCATCTAGTCTCAAATTAAGACTAACTTGTGTTATGAGTAGGTACTACACAACTGATAAACATACTTATTTCTGAATACACACATATTATAGACTAGCTGTCTCAGCAAACTTCGTTTCGCTGACAAAAATAATATGAAAACTATCATTTTATTTATGACGAAAAATCCAAATATCTTACGGAACCCTATTTTTTCCAAAATAAAATAAAGTCTATGTTACTCGTGGATAATGAAGCTTTCGAATGGTGAAATAATTTGTAAAATCGGTCCAGTAGTTTTTGAGCCTATTTATAATATTAGTGTAGATAAATTACACCCGACACAGAACAAATGATAGTGCTTATCACACAAACATTTGTCCTGGGTGGTAATCGAACCCACGACTTCTGGCGTAGCAGTCAGGGCCACTAACCACTAGATCAACAGGCCCTTCAAAATATTAAACCAGAAATGGTTAATAATCTTCATGTTTATCAATAATCTGCAATTACAGTCGAGTCATGGCCGTAACGTAATCAGTATCATTATAATAAGCTTAAGGTATTTAATTCCATTAAGCAAATTGCATTCAATACAATCCTTACTCGATTATGCAAGTTGCTGAATCGATTTTTATGATTGTACAAATAACATACAAGTACAGTCACGAGCAAAAACATGAATACACGACCAAACAGTTGCAATAGGTACTTATATTTCTTACGTGAAATTTCTGAAGCTGTTATAGAATATTCCTGATCTGATATTGTAAGCTAAACATAAAAAGTTTAATTTGGAAGAACTTTTCACGATTTCATAAATAATTTGACTAGGACTTCAACTTTAACTGTTTGGTTGTATATAGATACATGTATTTGCTCGTGACTGTACAAGTAAATCAAATAAACATTTCTAAATTTTGTTGAATGACTTGCATTTTTAGTAATGTGTGAATTTGCTAGTGGAATTATAATACGTTACGTTAAAAGCGTGCGCTGAGATTTCCCTCATTGTGCAGTCATCAAAATCACTTTTAGAGTTATTACGAAACGGCCAAGGCTGTACGGCTTTAACGGTACTTTTGAACCGATTTCATAAGGGATTAGGTTCTCAAATCGACGTAATCTTTTTCTTTATCTCTCTCTAAAAACTCAAAAAATTCGTATTCTTTGTACTCATGTCCCTTTGAATGCTTAAATGTTTAAAACTACGCAAGGGATTTTGATGCGGATTAAAGTTTAGCAGCTATAACCGACACCCACATGGGTGAAGCCGTGGGAAAAAGTTAGTCTAAAATACACGTTACTTGTGGTTACTTCACTTCTGGTGATCACCAACTCCCGCCGCGACTGTACAATCACTGTTCACGGTTAGAAAGTATAGTTATTGACTGGACTGATATTTTCGACACTTACAAAAAAAACTGTTATGTAAGCAGTCTATTGTACTCGATTAATTAGGAAAAAGTGTGGTCGTTATACACGCATAACAGAAACTTTAACAAATTTACTGATTTGTTCGATATCTTAGAACAAATATACATAAATATTGCATTGCTGTCAGATATCGGTCGGTAGGTAATAATATAATAGTTCACGACATTCTCAAGTGAATCATACTAAACTAGCTTGAGTTATGAGCACTAGACAACTGATAAACATACCTACTTATATATTTCTTAATACATACATAGATAAATTACACCCAGACCCAAAACAAATGATCGTGTTCATCTCACAAACATTTGCCCTGGGTGGGATATAAACCCACGCCCTCCGGTATAGAAGTCAGGGTCACTAACCACTAGACCAACAGGCCGTTATATTGGTTACTTAACTAGCGAACATCAGCTAGTATCTGTAAAACCTAGGTTCAATAGGAACTATAGATATCAAGTCTTTTTAACATGATAATAACAATCTTGGCCTATTCAAATTTATGTTTACATATGCTAAGCTTCTTAATTGTCATGTTATATGCAAATATGTATGACAATAGCGCACCAGTGTCACATAATGCGACATTGTAACACAAAAATGTTACTCGGCCACTGAATCACAGATGTCGCAACTTTGCAAGTCACTGTGTTGGTACATGCTTCGAAGTTTGAAGTACTTGAGGTCTTATCATCTCGTCACGATCAAAGTGTACGACCGGTTGCCGAAACTAATGCTTACTATAAACAAGACTTCGTCAAAAGTTGCTCTGTTTTTGGACAGCTAGATAATTTTTTTTGATTTTGAATGATAGTCAATACTGAGGTGAATGCTAGGGCATAAAGCTAAGTACCTACTCCCTGAAATGGTAATTGGTTATTTTAGTTATTCCGCTTTACTTAGCCTAAAAAGTTTTCCAGGTAGAGATAAGAGTCTGTTATTTTAACCTTCAGTCCTCGTCTTTATGTATTTTGATATAAGTAAACATACCCTTTAAGGTGAGAAAGGAAATTGCAGTGTTGTTGTTTTAAAACAATTATTTGTAAGAGTACCTACTTAGGGACGTCAAAACTAAGAAATTGAAATTAATAAAGAGTATTAGATATCACAATATGCTATTGATAATGATAAAATCGAAGGCAGAAGAATAGGGACAAAAAAAAAGAAAAAGAAAAAAAAATATTCGTGATGCTTTTCACTAATCGTGTCCCTATCCTATAGTAGTTATAGTATCTAAAACTGGCTATAATATCTAAAAATATCTACTAAGACAAATAGATCCTTAAAACAACGCCGAAAAGGTTGTAAAGTTCTCTCTGAACCTTACTCATTTACAAACCACATAATTACAGTAATCTTGTAACTTCAATATACTTCAAATGTTTGAGTATTTTATACGCATAGTTCTATGTATTATTGTGACAACTGATTGCCTACTGCCATCGCTTCAATATCCATAGTATAACACAGTCGCTTCCTACGTCTTTGTCTGCTCCAAGTAAGCATGCTTTACTAACCAAGTAATTATGTTTGATTAGCCTGTTGGTCTAGTGGTTAGTGACGCCGACTGCTACACTGCAGGAGGTGGGTTCGATTCCCACCAAGTGCAACAATTTGAGTGATGAGCACGATTCTGTGTCTGGGTGTAATTTATTTATAATATGTATAGAAGTATACATTTATGTTTATCAGTTGTCTAGTACTCATAATAGAAGCTCAGCTTAGTTTGAGACTAGATGGTGTTGTGACTCGAAGAGGAAATCATATAATTATGTATATCTCGACGCAAACTTACGTAGTACTTAATTATATCTTAACAGTTCACTAACGCATATTTATCAGGACAGCCCAAGTAGTTTCGGACCCAATCGGAGTCCTAAATTATGAGATGACGCTATATGCATCTCTTTTGTTCACTTACAATTCATATTTGTTAGGTATTCGTTTCTTGAGAGAGAAAATCGATTTGCCAGATAAAAAAAATAGGATAGATATAGGCAGTGGTTCCACCGCAAACAAGACCACTGTCTTTTGTTGACTATCCATCTTATGTGTCATATATTTCATGAACAGTGCCCTTTTTAATTATCGTGTTTGTCGGGACAACAAACGATAGGAAGCTGCAATTACACCAGAGTAATTTAATAGACATGACATTACTTAATGTCCTTATTTCGTTCTACCATCAGATAATATAAATACTGACTTAATAATGTGTTAGGAGTGTAGATACCTACCGCAATTAAACGCATTGTATTGCAATACATTCTGAGCATTTTATCTCTTACGTGATTAATTACTAAGTCCCGAAGCAGGTTATTAGCAACGGGATTTTTACCGACTTGAGTTCTCAATTCGTCAGTATGTTTTTCTATGTTTGTCACCTAATAACTTTTTAATAGGTAAACAGATTTATTTATGGAAACCCTAAGAGAACAAACATACAACATTACATTACATTTCACATGAGAATAATTCAACTTGCTGGTTTGGCAACGACTTCAAATCACAATTGTCGCGCGGGTAGTTGGTAAACGGTAAAAAATAAACGTCTCCGTATTTATAATAACGAAATTAAAACAGTGAAATAAATACCGGACGGTTACGAGTAAACTTTGATCAATAAACCAAATCTGTGTGACTATAAGAAAAAATACTAGGTATAACTATTAACTTAAAATAATAATAAACAATTAAAAATATCAAGAATAAAACAAAGTAGGTACCAACAAAACAAAAAAGTGAAGTGAACCAGTGCAAAAATTCCACAACGATTACTCATTTAAACGAACTTTTTAAATTTAAAAAAGGATTACTTGCAGAACCAAAGACATAATATCGTCTATGGCACTTAAGTACAAGTGGGTATAGTCGAGCGGTTAACGTAGTACGGGTAGTACCTGACTGTCGCAACGCCTGCGACTTGCGTTAAAATCTTAGTGCGAGCAGTTCTTTTTGTGATTTTTTTAAAAAACGAAAATGACAACACATCTAAATTTTGTCTCCCGTGTTTACACTTGTACTGTGCGCCATAATAGCTTTATTGATGAAAGGGAAAAGGAGCTGAAGGAAGAATTAAAAGAACAACTAAGAAAACTTCTTAATGCCCAGGATACAAGAAGAAAACTGAAAGGTAATATAGGTATTACAAAAAAGTAATGTTGAACCTAATAAACTAATTAAGTTTATTTTTAATTCTCCTGTCGTTGTTTTTTAAGTCCCTTTTTTTTTAAGTAATATTAAAACATTTTATACGTTCTTCTTTCTCTAAGACTCTAATGACGAAATAGAAAAATGTTCAAACTTGGAACCAAATACATACTGAAATTTTAAATCGCCTACCCACCGTCAGCGTGTATGGTGATCTAAGTTCATATATTCTCTGTACGCATAAAGGTCTTTGCCCAGAAGTGGTACATTTAAGGTTGGATTATAATATTTTTTTGAATGAACAAATAAGTATTTTAAGCTATGCTTGAGTGACAGAATATAGTGTGACGGATTACTCGGTCTTGCTCTTAAAGAAAGTTCCGTTATTTTAGGCTTGCTCGATTGATTCATTGAAAAAATAAACTATTATTTTACCGTGTCAATGAACCTTTAACTCAAACCATTATTATGTGGAATTGACAATTAGTTATATTACGGAGAGCTACTGAACTACCTTTCTATTGCAATTGTTTTCGAATTTCCACAACAAGAAAGATCCCCAAAATAAAAGTGATGACGGAAAATAATCTTCTTACGTCAAAATACTTTTCTTATTGGCTTTGTAACCATACTGACCACGCTATTTTGTTCTTATGTAGAATGCTCTTATTATTCAATTGAAAGCAATTGTGCAAGTATTGTATTAGTTTTGTACAACGTCACGCTCTTATACAATTACGCTTAACAGAAATCATTTTATTTTTACTATTTTCGAACGTTGGGCAGTGAAAGGAACGGACGGAGAACGGTTCTATAAAGCCGTTGAGAGTACAGAAATATGAAACATTATTCAAACCTACCTACAAACTGTAAACCTCAAAATAAGAAGGACGTTTTAAAATTATCATTTTCTGTAAACCTTATTTAACTCTTGTAGTGTTTTGTTTTAAAAAACGACTTTAGGTACCCGAAATAAACAATCACTTATTTTTAATCCGCCAACAGTTGCACAGTTCACAAACTATAAATTGACGTGCATAAAGACACACAGACTTATAATATGAATTTCTGGATCATACGTAGCCCGTAGGTACCTAAATGTGTTTGTCTAAGGCGGCGACCGAACCCGCAGTACTCATTACCGTGATATCTTGTAGCATTTGATAGAAGTTACTAGAAATATGTAGTCGCTTATTACCACAGTACAATTATATTACCTACTCCTGCGTAAATGTAAAATCCCAAGGTTGTTCAATTTAGCAGTTGCGGTATGAATCCGTTTAACCGTTAAAAATAAATGGAGGCCTAGGTCAGTGTCTCGAATAACATAAAAATAATGTATTTGTGTTGTCAATTAAAAATAATGGATTTTCTACATAACTCGTGCTATGTATAAATGTAATTGTTACCTACTTATTGCAGCATTTAAAGCAGAATAATCACATCTAAATTAAAATTGCATTGAGATAATTAAGTAGAGCATTACAGTTAAGTCTTACTCAGATTACTACTTAGTACTTACTTATTATGAATTATCCGCATTGCTGATTGCATCGTCTTATATCTAAGTATGCTTGGAGATGAAAGTACCTAGATAATATAATGTAGGTAGTTGGTAGAAAAAACGTACGTCAATTATTATTTTAATTTAGTAGGTATCTATTTAAGCTTCTAATAAAAACGGTTTCTTCTCCCGTACCTACCGAAAGTACAGTCGCTGTCTATTATTATAATTTTTGACATTGCAGTCTGATTTGAATAAATGACTTTTGATTTTGATTTTAGGGACAGCTTTGTTAAATTCATCGTTCGAAAAGCATATAAAAAGGATATTTACATTGTTGAAGACTCATCCTGTCACAAATAGAGACTTTTCTAGGTTTAATTTATTTCGTTTATTTATATTGCCAAATAAAATATGTACGTTTGGTAATTCGTGTTCAGACAGTTCGTTTCGTACTGCATAATGTACAAAAATGCGGCTCACCACTTAACCTTCATGCCCAGTGACATTAGGCAACCTGTGTTACTTAATCTCGCCGTCTATTCTTAGCATCATAAGGTCGAGTTTCGTTTGCACGGTCACGTTGCGAAACAGCTGTAGATTAATATAGTCTAATTTTGTTAGTTCGACTTCACATAAAGATTTAAGTGCAGTGCACCCCTTCAAACAATTGAGATCTGGACATGATAGACTTAAGTATTTAAGTGCTAACGTTCGTTGAATCTTTCTAGGTACCTAATGTATTAAGCCTACGCAAACTATGCACTATTCGATATCTATCTATCTATTAATTTTTGCTAAGTTTTACGCCTGCTCCAAAAATAATCTCAGTGTGTTGGGAAACTAGCTTTCGTATCCTTTTTCCACATAATATTATACTTAAACTAGATCCTCTAAAACTTTGTACGTCTGAACAAAGATCACATCTGACTCATTAATCTAAATTGTCAAGTCTCTTAACCCTTAGATCATTGACCTTAAGGAATTAGGTCTGTTGGCTTTGAACCTTAGAAGTAATGGCTGCCAAACCTACATACTGCGATGTCAACACGTGAAGTCAAAACCTTAGCACTTAGAGAAGCCTTAGCAAGACCAAAATAATTATGATAGATAGAAATATACATATTTCGCTGTCAACTTACAGTTATAGGCATCCAGTTATATAAATGGGTTATATGATATGATATAGGTATAAGAACTATAACTTTGAACGTAATAATAATGTTCATTTTACAATTTATCAAATGTTTAAGAGTGTGTCAGAGTCTAAAAAAATTAAGCATTCCAAAAAAGGTTGGTTTCTTTGTTTTTTTCTTTAATTACGTGGCGCCACTCGTCTAAGATACGATCTGCCATCTTGAAATGTATTGTCTCTTCTCGCGGTGCCTAACTTGTATGTACGAACTATAATTGTGATTGCAATAAATTAAATATATTTCTAACTAGCTGTCCCTGCAAACTTCGTTTCGCTGACAAAACTAATATGAAAACTATCATTTTATTTATGACGAAAAATCCAATTATCTTACGGAAACCTACTTTTTTTTAAATAAAATATAGCCTATGTTACTCGTGGATAATGTAGCTTTCGAATGGTGAAAGAATTTTTAAAATCGGTCCAGTAGTTTTTCAGCCTATTCATTACAACCAAACAAACAAAGTTTTCCTCTTTATAATATTAGTGTAGATCAAACGTTGTTATTCATGAAAAACCTTCAATAATTGAATTTGTCTTTAATCTTTTTCAGAAATGGCGTTTCCCTCGATTCGCGAGTTCTACAGTGGTAGAAGTATCCTGGTAACGGGTGGTACTGGATTTATGGGAAAGGTGCTGATAGAAAAACTGCTGTACTCCGTACCTGACATCGGAAACATCTACATTATATCAAGACCGAAGAGAGGAAAGTCTGTTGCCCAAAGATTGGAAGATATGCAGCTTTTGAAGGTAAGAAAATTGTACCTACTGTTAGCGACGATGACAACTACGTAAACCTAAATTGAGTGTTTAAAGTTTTTGTTTATATGACGTCTAATATTCTTAAAGTTAATCAGTTGATCATTTGCAATATGTAGGTGTACGTAGGTATATTAAGATAAGATAGTTATTCTTAATGAGTTAAGAAATAATAGTTTAAAAACATTGTTTGTTATGATATGAAATAGTGTTTGTTTACAAATGTTTGAGATTAATTTAAGAGTTAAGGACATAGGTAATTAAGTCTTAGTCATTTAACATAAATCCTAAGTGTTGTCCCAAATAATATTTAACCCTAAAAAAACCTAGAAATAGGTTTAATAAGAAACAATTAATTGTAAGAATTGTTTAACAGACACCCGTAAATCAGTCTTGTAAGTATCTACAATAAATTCACTTTTTAGTTACAAATTCTGTCACAAGGGGTGCCGCCCTTTGTGACAGAATTTGTACGTTGTTGTTGTCAGTAAGGTGCAAGTGTTTTTATGTTGTTTTCTTTATTTTAAGGCATTTTTTAATGTAAATAAAGATGTAAGGTTAGGTTACGTTTTCAACAAAGATACATAATATGTTAATTTTCCTAAGTTTCTATAACAACGTTTTAAAAATTACAGCTGTTCGAACGGCTACGGGAAGAAAACCCCAAACAACTAGAGAAAATAAAGGCGTTACAAGGAGATGTCCTTCTTGATAATTTAGGTTTATCTGAGGAGGACATAATGAAATTATCTAAAGAAGTATCGGTGGTATTCCACTTTGCCGCTACATTAAGGTTGGAGGCTCCACTAAAAGACAACGTAAACATGAACACTTGTGGCACGCAGAGAGCGTTAAATATCGCGAAGAAGTTTGACAAACTAGCTATCTTCGTACATCTATCTACGGCTTTTTGCTACCCTGATTATGAAGTGTTGGGTGAGCAGGTAAGTTTCTGATTTCCTTTAGGTACCTAATATTCCCTTTTGCATATCATTTTTTTTAGAAGTACCTATCCAGAACAGTATGTGTCAATGACCTTCATCGTATTCTAGATTCCGTTGTGATTCTTTTGAGATATGCCATAATAATGAAGTACCTATCATCAGTTTAACTTCAACCTTGTCACTGGAACTAGTATAGGTATATTACTTGCTCGTTTGTATCTATATCAGTCACTGAACCTACATAATAAGTACTTATAACCCAGAATATGCCTTCAATCAATCAATCAACTAAGCCTATTACGATCCACAGTTGGACGCAGACTACACAAGTTTCCATTAAAATTCTAAAATTGCCTAACATTCCAGGTTTTTGCACCACCAGTGGAACCTGAAAACGTGATGAAGCTGGTTGAGTTCTTGTCCAATGAGCAGCTGGCTCTGCTGACCCCGTCCCTTCTGGGCCCGCATCCTAACTGTTACACGTTTTCCAAACGACTGGCCGAGACTATAGTGGAGCAGACGTATAAAGACCTACCTGTGGTCATCGCTCGGCCTAGCATCGGTAAGATTTATACACTTATTAAATAACTAGCGACCCGCCCCGGCTCCGAACGGGTGCTATGCTGATACTAAATAGTAAATATACGATAGAAAAACTGTGAACGTTGTAGATATATAAAAACAGCGGCCCGCTCCAGCTTGAGCGCAAACGCTACGTCCCTCAATTTTTCAATCTGTAATATCTTCGAAAATATACATTTAAATCAAAATTGAATTGCTGTAAATTGCCATATAAATCTATATTAATTGAACAATGTGTTAAAGGTATTTAATTGGATAAGTGGTTTAAATCGCTTCGAAAATTAGCCATTATTTGTCGTAAAAAGTAAATGACAAAAAAAGAAATTGTGGGATATCCATTAGAGATAGACATATACCATCGCGGAGCTTTCTGTAGACCTTTGCAATGTGTAAAAATAATTAGTACATTATTTTGATGAATCTCTTAGGGTTCAGTCTGCGTTTGCAAAGTAAGCGTGAAAAAATGTGTTTATTTACGACTTTGCTTTATACTATGTAGTGATATCCTGGTTCAAATTCGTTAAATAGCAATATCATTGCAGTCAAGGACGATGCATAGCAACAAGTAGCCTTTAGGTACGTATCATCGTCACGATGTCGATGTAGAATGTTAAGACATTTTAAAATGCCTTTTAGTTCGAATATGGCTGAGTTGATAGAAGTTTAATCAACAAAACATATATAAGAGAAGATTTGTATTCCAGTGTGCCCCGCTCTTAAAGAACCAACTCCTGGTTGGGTAGACAACTTGAACGGACCAGTAGGAGTCATGCTGGGTGCTGGCAAAGGCGTGATCAGGAGCATGTTGTGCGATGGCTCGCTAGTAGCTCAAGTCGTACCTGTGGATATAGCTATCAATGGGGTTATAGCAATAGGAATGTTGGAAGGAACTCGCAAGTACAAGTAAGTGTACAATCCATTAAAAAACTTTGGTATTCAAATACCTACCGATAATATGTAGTTAGAAAAACCTGAGTTTGAATAGTTTTATCCATAGCTGTGGGCAAAACTTTACTGCATCGTCCTAAAATTAGAAAGAAAATAACGTTAGGCGTAAACTATAACGTAAATATATTTTTCCAGACCAAAATCGATACCAGTTTACAACGTGAATAATGCGCATCAGAAGCCGACAACGTGGGGTGACGTGCTGACCATAGCCAAGGAATACGGAAGACTGTACCCCTTATCTTGGCCCCTGTGGTATCCCAACGGTGACATCACCACCAACCCTATTCTACACGAGTTCAGAAGAATCTTCTACCACTTAGTGCCAGCTTACCTCATTGATTTCCTACTGTTATTGCTCGGACAGAAGAGAATGTAAGTAACTTTGACTTAATTTTTCTTTTTGCGACAAAGTTTCTGCTTGTTAGCGATTTGCAGAAATTATTGTTAATTCTTGAATTTAAACTAGTTTCTAAAGTGAAACTTAAGAATAAAAAACAAAACAATAACGGATAAGTATTATAGACATCTCTTGCCAGAATATATTGGTAATGAACGTAATTGTTTTCCGAATTTGCAAAAGTAAGTTTAATAATCTGAATTGTGCATAAATCACTTGACATCAGCCAGTAAATAGCTAAGATGTTACATAAATTACTAAACAATTTCTCAAAATTCCAGAATGATACGAATCCAAGACAGAATTAGTCAAGGCTTGGAAGTCCTTCAGTACTTCACAATGCGGCAATGGAACTTCCCATGCCCGAACTACGACAGTATTCAGAGCATGCTCAACAAAGAAGAACAGAATATATTTAATACTGATATCACACACGTAGACCGCAATGAATATATGCGAATGTGTGTCGAAGGAGGTCGTGTCTTTTGTCTGAAAGAAGATCCTAATAACACAACAATTAACCGGACCTATCATAACTTGTAAGTACCTAAGTAGATATATTACACCAATAACTTTATCTTGTAATTCTTATAAACTGTTTAGTAGATAAGTGTTTGCATTCATTCAACACGACATACGGACGGTTGTAAAAAGTATGGAGGATTTATCGCATTTATCTTAGGTTTTTAGGGTTCCGTACCTAAAGGGTAAAACGGAGTCCTATTACTAAGACTCCCGCTGTCTTGAAATGTCTGTCTCCAGGCTGTATCTCATAAACCGTAATAGCTAGAAAGCTGAAATTTTTACAAATGATGTATTTCTGTTGCCGCTATAACAGCAAATACTAAAAATAAAAACAAATATTAAGGGGTCTAAAAACAATAAACTTGTTTCTCCGTATTTTTTTTGCTCAATATTAATAACGGTAACAGGTAGACGTTTCAAATTTTAGCTGTGTATAGATGAGATAGTACGGAACTCTTCGTGCGCGAGTCCAACTCGCACTTGGCCGGCTTTTTAATATACCGCCTCTTACTTAATTTAATAAGAATTCAAATACAGTTATCTTTAGGTTTGCCATCCAAGCCGTTTGCTTCAGCGCTATTCATTATAAATAATCGAAAAACGAATCCATTTACTACTAAAACACTCATTAAATCATGAAGTATCAATTGCTAACAACCGATTTCCTTTCAGCCTCTACGTATTGGATTGGTTTGTGAAGATAATGTTCTGGCTGCTGGTTCTATCGTTCCTAGCGGCCTGGTTCGAGCCTATCAGGACTTTCTTCTCGTACGGCGAACCAGTTGTGAAGCATCTACCATTCTTGGGACGTGCTGTCTTCAAGAACGAAGAACTGAACTAAAATAATCAAGCCCAGCTTTTACTATAGATTATACCATGTAAAATATAGCTTGATACCTGTGACATTACCGAGTGTGTTTTAAAGACAGCTTCACTATATTTTTTTTTAAAGTTCAAATTTTTTAAACATAAATACGACGTTTGTGTATAAAAATAAAACGCATTTTTTAAAACAAGTACAACATGTAATTATAAAGATACCAGCAAAATAAAAGTAATTTAAATAATATTAAATTTTTCTTAAATATTTTTTGGTTGTTAGCTTACTCTATAAATGCAATTGTGAGTAACGTGTAACTAACTGACAGTCGAATATCGATAAAATTGTAGTATAAAAATTACAATATAATAATAAAAATGGCAAAATAAATCGATAGTGGGGAATTATTTTAAAGAAAACATTTATTTTCACCTTATTATGACTTAATCTTCCATCTTTAATTCTTTCTTCATTCTTTATTTCAATGTGGTAACGACGTATTTTTTTAATAAAACTCATTATGACATAAATATCAATAAAATACAAAAGACGCCTCCATCCCAGTCCCCCCCCCCCATGTGATGTCATTCTGACAAACGTCACAGGTATCAAGCTATATTTTACAAGGTATACATATTCCGTCTAGTCCAGTCATTTGGTAGTTTTACCTGGAAAGTTTTCCGGGAGTTTTGAAAATTGGGTATTTTATAGATTTGGATATGCTCTTTTCGAATTTTAACTTGGCCACCTCGTACCACCGCCGCTCGCGCCGCCATTTTGAAAAAATGGCGCCCAAAACCGGTTTTTTGGGAATATCTCCTTTCTGAGGCATTTTACGAAAAAAATATTTTCTACAAAATTAAACTAGAAAAAAAATCCTACACTTTATGTCTTATTCACTTTTTCATAAAATCAATAGTTTTGAACGTACGAGCGCCGCTAAGTATTGTTCATTTGCACCACTACGAGTGTTTCGTATATTTTTCTTAACTGTTCTATTACTGCCGCCGGTTTTCAAGAAGTAGGTGTCAGGGTAATATGTCACCTTTGAATCGGGCCCTTTCTCTCGACTATGAACGAAACTTCAACGAAAAATTTGTCGGTAGAAGCTATATTAAGAGAAATAAATAAATAAATATTTAGTTTAGACTGAATCACCAGAGTACGTTTATTGTCGTAGTGTTGTTTATGTTCTTAAAACTATGGCTTCTTATACGGAAAATTGTTTTATTTGTGACAATTCACTTGAAAACCAGCGGCAGTAATAGAACATTTTAGAAAAATACACGAAACACACGTGGTGGTACAGATGAATAAACAATCTTTGCGGCGCTCGTACATCCAAAACTATTGATTTTATGAAAAAGTGAATAAGACATAAAGTGTAGGAAATTTTTTCTAGTTTAATTTTGTAGTATTTATTTTTTTCGTAAAATGCCTCAGAAAGGAGATATTCTCAAAAAACCGTTTTTGGCCGCCATTTTTTCAAAATGGCGGCGCGAACGGCGGTGGTACGAGGTGGCAAAGTTAAAATTCGAAAAGAGCATATCCAAATCTATAAAATACCCAATTTTCAAAACTCCCGGAAAACTTTCCACGTAACCCCTTAATTTTCTACCAAATGACTGGACTAGTCCTATTATTTTGATTTATTATGGTATCTGGATTTGGTTTTGACATTTGAAATTAATACTAATTGTACTTTATGAATTCAGAAACAGATTTTTGCCTTGTTATAAAGACAGAATTTTATGTTCGGGACCCTACCTCGTAGCCATTGTTGAAGAGGGACGCCGCAACTTGCTGCGTAATGCAGTGTCTCGCTTCTGCAACGGCCTTTTTATTATTATTGTTCGATTTATTATTGTTATAATTAATTATTGTTATTTTTATTTTTTTATTTAAATGAATTAATATTTTTTCACTCTCGGAAGAAACGCTTTTTATTTCCTGTTCCTGAGGTTTCCTCACGAACATGGTCCTTCTAACCGGATCAACAGGCCCTTCAAAATATTCCAGAAAGGGTTAATAATTCTTCATGTTTGTCAATAATCTGCAATTACAGTCGAGTCATGGCCGTAACGTAATCAGTATAATAAGCTTAAGGTATTTAATTCTATTAAGCAAATTGCGTTCAATAGAATCCTTACTCGATTATGCAAGTTACCTGCTAAATAGTCTACCTGCTGAGATTAGAAACACAAATAATATAAAGAAATTTACCTGCTTATTCACAAATCAGTTAACATATATTATGAAGTTTATCTGAGTAAGTTTACCCCTCTGCAATGTACTTTTCTAGTAATTAAGATTATAATAAGTTCTAAATGTTACAAACAAACTACAAAATATGTTGGGATTTGCATTATGTAAAAAATATTAAAAAAAAAACCCTTACATTTATTTATTCATTTATTTTCACACCTTTGACAAGTCAGTGGATTTTCTACAATGAAATAGACATAAATACTAAGTACCTAGACATAAATACCAGTTTATTTTTATTGATTTCGATTACAATGCTAACGGTACTCATACACTGTACCGACCATCGAGATTTATAAAGGAGAATATTATTATTTGACTACTGATTTGATAATGCACACAATGATTAAATATTATTGATTATATATGAATATTGTAAGTGCCTTGTACATGACACACCAATTTATCAAGAGCTTACATATAAAAGACAATGGGTACTGTGGTGGCTTCCTCTAGAAATTCACCACAGTAGGTTTAACTGTGGACAAAGAAGGATGAATTAATAATTAAATCTTGGCAGCAAATAGATGTAATCTATTCTACAAATAAAAAATAATCGGGAATAGGAGAGGTGGGTGATTAACCGACGATATATTAGATTTTATCGTTGCAATAAGTTTTAGAAAGCAATTAGGCCCAAAGTTTATAAAATTTGAAGGTTCTTGCTACTGACCACTAAGTGAGCATTACACAATAAAGGTGATCTTTACTATCTTTTTTTTTATTTAAAACCCTAAAAAAAAATAAATGATTTAAATTACACAAAAACAACCAAACTTAAGTTTTTCTTGACCCAGATTTTGGGGCAAATTTGTCAAGACAATTTATAAATATCTTAGATTTAAAACCCTGTGTTTAGGCTAGTTCAAATAAAATAAACAATCACAGATTTATGTGTTGACAACTTATCAAAATGGTAACATTGACGAAAATAAAAGTACTGATATAAAAAAATGAAACAAAATTTATTATTAAACTTATATCAACAATCACATTCTAAATGTACACCTACTACGTGGTAGTGTGCACCGTAAAAATACAATCATATTATTTATTTAATGTCAATGGCTTTTGTTTTTTAAACATTATTTTGAGCTGAATATAATATTTATTGGAATCAAAAGGTAAGGATAGGATCAACCAAAATTTTTTGAGCGTAAAGATACTATTGTAATATTACTAACAAACATTTAAATAACCTACATTACGCAAACAAAATAAGCGAACAATTAACCAATTTCACACAGCCTTGTATATAATATATAAGTAATGGTCAAAAATAATTTGTGACCTCTGACATGGGGAAAGAGATAAATAAGATTACCCCGGCCATCAGTTTTTAATTTTGCCTATTTAATAAATTGAAACTTTGGTGACAGAACAGCACACATACTAAATAGACCTGGAAGACTTACCATTACTTACAATGATCTTCTTGAACAAGTTTCAAAGAAATTAAAGCTTATTTAGTATATTGTACTATAAGGTATATTCATGAAATAATTTGGCACTGACCTAAGGTAATAAGTTTTTTTTTTATTTTCAACCTGCGTTTTAGGTATTGTTAGAGGTTACAAATCCATGGTTTCATAAAGATAACAGAATGTTCAGAGGGCACCCTGAATCACTTGTCAGAAATCGAAAAATTATGAATCAAAATAACTAACAAATAATATATAGCATTACTAATACTGCATAAATACAATATCATGACAGTATGCAATACAAATAAATGTAATTATATTAATATAAACACAAAACAACTTTGCATAAGCAAAATTTTCAGAAAATCATATCTAAGCATTACAAACAATATTTACATCAAATGTATACTTAAACATATTATATGTGACTAATTTTAAAAAAAATATAAAAACTACATATTTAAAAGTACTGAAAAGTTACTTTAAACATACTCATTCATCGAAGTGGGGCGGGGTATCAAACGTCGGGCTCATGGACTCGAAGAATCGCACAATGGTTTCGCCGAAGCCATTGATGCGATGAGCATGTACGACGAAGTACTGGTACTTGTACCGGTTGATGCCCTTCTCGTACATCGGGTCCCAGCTGCACGTGGGCCGCAGGTGGAGGGTGTCGTAAGTCTGGAAACAACGCTACCGGTGACTAACTTGCCAAGGAATACCATTTTTTTTTTAGGACTAGCCCGCCACTAGACCACCACACTTGCCCGTCATTGCAACTCCTGTAAGCCAGAGTCTACAATGAGACCAACGAATATCACCGAAACAGTTAAGCTCGGTGTGTCCCAGGGGAAATGATTGACTGTCTTGGAACCCGCAACGAAATTAATCAGAAATAGTAAAAAAGGAGGAGTAGGGAAAATATATGTTCCACCAAGGAATAGCATTTGTTAGAAATTTGTTAAAAAAGAAAAAGACAATAATTAAAGACACAAAATAAATTAAAAAGCTGAGGAAAACCTTCAAACAATTTAGACTGAATATTACTGATCCAGAGGTTTTTTTTAATATTCGGTTTTTAAGTAATACACGATATCGCGATGTGTGCTTAGCGTAGACGCTGCAGTTTCTGCGAAGGACAAAAACTTGGCAACAAACCTGCAATTAGTGCAGCAAATTACAAAAATATGAAAAGAAGAACAAAAACGATAACGAAACGTTATGAGACTCACACAGAGTCCCATTGTGTCAGATCATTCTTCTAAATACCAAGTCTAAGTACCTACAAGACATATTTATTAGGTAAAATACTTACAGTCTCAATTATCAGTTTAGCCATGTTGCTGAGGAGCGACAGATGGCGCTGGTATTCCCTCGGTAGAGTTTGAAACACCGCATAGCGGGAGCCGTAGCGGTTGCTGGCCCGCTTGGCAGCCATCTACAAATAAAATGAAGAATATATGACAGAACGCATACATAAATGTACATTAAAAATTGTTACTACTGCTAAACAATGTGTACGAGCTAGCACTATACATTTAATTGAGTTCGTAGACACTTTGACGTCACCGTACGCATGACCTAGTTGTAATTATTATGATGCATTTTTATATTAATTAACGTAATAAAGTAGCTCCGTAGCATCGGTTGGCTTGACCATTATTTGCGTTTACTTTGACTACGATCCCAAACTGCTCGCCGATCTACCTGACATCTGAAAACTATGCTGAACGTGAGCTACCAGCCCGTTCACAATGCCTGAGCCAAGTAAGCTCAATTTGGAAGAAAAGTCAATGAATAAATAAAGGATAGTTACCCGCACTTCAAGCTCCGAATCATATCTATCGGCGAGATCGTTGGCGCACGCTAGAGCCCAAGCCAAGACCGCAGGCTCGCGCCAACGGGGCCACGTCATCCTGGCGTATATAGTGAATAGATCATCGAAGCCAGGAGCCCCCCTAAAAACAGAACAATATAAAGCGAAACTCTTCAATACTATAATAAGCAGCAGAAGTTGATCGACACAAGTTTACAAAACAATTTCACACTATATTCAATGTGTCGCTATGGTGCTGTCAAAGCTTGATTTCTAGTAGGTATAGTTAAAACAAGAAACACTGACATGCCACAGGAAATTACTATAGCACCATGTATTTCGGATTGTGTTCACAGACTTCTGTTGCTGATTGTAAATTCTTCTAAGATAATAACATAAAGGTGTACGGGCAAGTACCTAACTACGGCAATATAAGTAGAAATGTTATCAACTCGTAGTTCGCCTAGAAGTCGCATAAATCAAACACCATGAAGAATCGCGGAAGGTATAAGTGTACTTTTGAGCATCTGTAGCAGTCCTCTATCACTCGACAGCTGATTGTAAGCAGTACTTTCCCGAGCACCCTGTATATGAGTCGTAAATGAGTTACTTACGTGTCTAGAGCATGAGATGTGAACAGCTCGTGAGTAGACAGCTTAGGATTGGAAATACTGGCACATTCCATGATTCTCAGCCACACTACAGGGTCTTGCAACATAGCTTCCTGTAGCAGTTTGTTTGCCACAGTTAATTCCCCTGAAAACAATAAAAAAAAATACAGCAAATACTAATATATTTATTTTAATATATCACCACAATAAATAGCAATATTTTATGATTACGAATCTAAATAGCATTGTCACAAAATATTAAAGCTTTGATGCCTAAAAAAGCTTGCAGCAATTGATTGTGTTTATTATCGTCCTCTATCTGTAAATCTGCTGACATAACCTAGCAAAACATAGTGGAGTAGAACAGTTACCTTTAGTTTTAGTGGCAACATGGAAATTAGCCAAAGAGAGTGAGTACTTTACGTTGTACATCAGATCCCCCTGCCGCTCTATCATGAAGTAGTCAGTTGCGGATACCATCCACTCGTGCTCACGAGACCGGAGCCCTAAAGTGTCGATCACAGCCAACAGGGCTAGAGGGTCAGAGGGATCTAACACCAGCAGCATTTTAACTATCTCCAAAGCCGTTCGGTGACAAGCCTTGTTGGAAAGTAGGTACGCATATTTGAGCATAGCCACGAAGAATGGCCTGTTCTCTATGTATTTATACTCCAGACGAACATTGGGCTGTTAAAGCGAAAACAAAAATTGTTAAAAAAAATGAAAATTAAATTAAAATAAATAAATCATCACAGTGAAGTTATACTTACATTGGTAAGAAGAAACTCAGGATGAGCTACATATTGCAGGAAGGTGACAACATTTTCAATTATTTCATTAGCTGTATTGTGTTCTTCCATACGGAATAGGATGTCGGACATCTAAAGGTAAATTTGGATGTGAATATAATTAGTATAGTAGTAATAAAATTAGTAATTATAGTATTTATCTAGAAAATATGGCAGTTTACTGAGTATTATATTTTTCTTTAATCTAATTATTTTATGTAAGGAGGTTTACATTAGACTAATATTATAAACAGGAAAGTTTAAAAGTACGGATGGATTGTTGAATGTTTATTACTTTTTCACACTCAAACGGCTGAATCAGTTTTGCTGAAATTTGGTATGGAGTGGCTAACATTCTAGATTAACTCAGAGGCTACTTATTACCCATCGCGGCAGAGCGGGGTAATGTTTTTGCAGCTATAACCAACATTTATGCGGGTGTCGAGGGCAACAGCTGGAGTCCCTTATTTTGCAAGTTTTAGGCTTACCTCAATCAGAGCTTCCACGTGCATGTTGCGACGAGCGTCATTTAAATGCATGAGCAAGGTCGACCCACTCGAAGTATGGTACCTTTTCAAGAAAATGCGATGCATCTTCTGATAATGCTCATCATGGTTATACACGAAGTACATGATCCCGTTTTCCTCTCTGTATTTACTCATACTTAAACCTAAAATGAATAAATAAAATTTGTAACGATTTCCCTTCCACTTGGAAAATAAAATATGCTATACTAAATACTTTAACTGTATTTTCAACACAGGTTCAGCTCGGGTAACAATACTATATTTAGGAAACAGAGCTTACCATACTTTAAGAGTCAGTAAAGTCTTATGAGACTATTCTAACAACATTTATTGTATTAATCTATTGTAAGGTTGATATCCAGTATGGTTATCTGATTCATAAAGAGTAAGGTACATCCAAAAAGGTCACTTACCAGACTTTTTGAAGTCATAGACAGCTGTATCTTTATTTGGGTGTACGAAGACCCTCTTCAGCATAAGGGTACGATTTGGTTGGACTCGGGGTTGCCTAAAACAGTATTATTTAGTTACCTGTTCTGGTTGAGCAGTTTTAATCGTAAACAGCAAGTTTAATTTTACTCGTTTAATGATTACAAAATTTGTAAACACTTAATAGTAAAATAACTAATTTTGCCTGATCACTTTCCAGACTTCTTATTCATAAAGCTGCTTAGCAAACACTAGGCAGGTATTAACTAACGTTACTTAAATAAAGTTGCGTTTATACATTCTAGAAACTACTGACAAAAGAAAAAGGGCAAAAAACATAAGACTAAATCTTGAATTTGTATCTGAAACCATCCGCAAGCATCAAGCGAGGATATGTGAAGTTTTGCATACAGAATGAAGCATTTAGCAGTGGAATACAAACATTAAAGGGGACTACCGCCAACTTTTAAAGTAAGACTTGCAGTTTTAGAAGAAAGATGGTAAAAGAAAAGAACTTACCTAGAGCGCGGTTGTTCAGATTCTTCAGGCCCGAAGAGTCGCCTTATTTCAGTGCCTACATTTAGATGCTTGGCATTAATTTTGAAGACGGAGGTTCCCCAGCCTTCCTTGACTTCGACTGGGGCAGGCGCCGGCGGCGGGGCTCCCAGCTTAGCGTTTACTTCCTCCACCGTTCGGTCGATCTCCTCCAGCTAGATAATTAAACTCTTTTAAGCATTTGTGTTTATTATAAATCAATTTCATAAACTCAAAAGATAAGGGGTCAGGTTTATGGCTCAGGGCGACATGTCTCTAAGGCTTTTTTTATGTTGCCATGGGAAATGGTAATGGAAATGGTTCATACCACCTGTGTGCAAAAAAAAATAGATATATGCTTATTAAACAAACTTATTTAAGACTTCTATACCTAAATATTTAGACTTATTTATTTGATGACATGAAATTCGAGCGAATCGAATTCAGTTTCTCTTAGGCAATTTCGCTCTTTTATTTTTTCGGTGATTTTATTTGCAAATAGTCTTTATAGCTTTTTTGTAGCTTAACAACTGAACCACTTACAGACAAAAACCTACACAGGCAAATCTGCAGGCAAAAGTAACTCTTTTAGGTACTATGTTGCCAGTTATACCAGCCTTAGAAAAAGATTGCTGAACCACATCACCATCAAACAAAACAATAACAAAGAAGTGGGATTGAGATGCAATAATCAACTTTTACTCTAGCTTGCTGCTCACGAATCCTTTTCTTATTTTTCTTCCTGTTATTCTTTTTCTTGGAACGACTGCTTGCGGCTGGAGCAGCGCAAGCATTCTCTTCTTCTTCTTCGTCCTCCTCACTGTTTTCGGAAGCCTGAGCTTGCTCCGAGTCTGAGTCAGAGAGTTGCAACTGTAACAAGTACATAAATGTGTAAAGTGTTTAGAGAGACCCAGGTCATGTTTCTAAATACTAGCTACTACAGTATGGATTAGTACAGTTTCTTTAAGTAAATTATTGCTCTAAATTATTACATAACAATGGTGTTGGTACTTTCATACAAATTTTAGTTACAAAAAATTTTTTGTTTGTATTTTATTCCCATTCACAGAATTCTAAAATTGTATTTATGCAGCATAATATATTAAATATAGTATTAAATGTCGAATTGTAAACCAATTTAATGTAATCTAAAAATAATTGCATGTTATCATGTCCAAATGTCAAAATAATATTAAACAAATGCTCAGATAAGACAGTGAAATAGTTAGTAGTTAACATACTTGAGCAAATTTTGATTGTACACTCTTTTGTGTATACAGCGGCTCGTAGTCTTCATCTGACTCCTCTTCTGGAGGCGGGTTTGCCTCCTCCAGCACCCTCCTCAAATGTCGTGTAGACATTTTCACTATAATACAGATTAATAAACATTAAAGTTAAATAACTTGTAAATATGAACCAAGACACTCAAGACAGATGTATGTATTGTACCTTCAAAAGCAAAAAGATGTCTCAATCAAATAGTTGATTACCTAAGCAAATTGATTTATGGAGTATTGAAATGGATAGAATATGGTAAGTACAATGTTTTTCTTGTCGGGCGCTAATACTATTGTACAAAATAAAAAAGAACTTAAACCTCAGACAAGGTACACAAAACTGAAATTTTAATACTAAAGAATGCCATAAGCACATTTTTTTGGTATCTCCAGGGACCGGGGAAGAGAATTATAGAAATACATTCATAAAGTTTTGCTCCAATTTTTCTGATTTGTTTATAATTCGTTAAATCAAATTAGATTTATTTATCATCTCACATTTTGAATCTATAAAAAATGCAGAGAAAGCGACATCAATCATTTGATGGATGCATATTTATTGCTCATGAACATACTTTAAGATGTTTAAATATAATCATCTAATACTAACAACAAGTAGGAAATAACTAAGCGCAATCAATCTAAAGCTACCAAAACATTAACTAAAATACTAAGTAGTTGAATTCTAGAAAGCTCATACTGTCCACACGCGGAATGCTTGGTGGAGGGTATATAGAGGGTATAATATTGGTAGTTTTCCATTTAAATTTATGATTATTGTAATAAAGCCCTACATATTATGTTTAACACTACCTATCCCGCCATGTCCTTAAAAATAACCAACATTAATAGTTTATTGGTAGTACCTAATGATTAAAAATTGACGAGCTATTACTAAGGTTTAATATAAAAACTGATTAGAAATAGTTCATTCAATTGTTTTTAAAGTTAATTATAAATAAATTCACAACCCTTTTCTACAAGAACGAAATTTTGCGTTAAATTTATAGGTTAGTTTTGACATATGGAACAAAATGCACTGCCGAGCTTCATAATCATTTGCATAGCATAGCATTTGTTCTAACAATGGTGAATAGTGACAATTTTCTTAATAAATGTTACTTAGATTATGCATTATGGATTAGGTGATTACACAAAAGTGTAAAGAACTGACATTCAATAAATAAACAATAGACAATCGGGATTTTGTTTATACATTTCATACTTACGTAATTTTTAATTGATAATTATATTTACTTTCTATTACCAGATGCATTCAATAGCCTCTCTTTATTTGAAAGGATTTTTTTTTACAAAAAACCTTGCTCTTATAAACGTCTAACCATTGAGAGAGTTGTATCTTTCATCATTTGCGCAGCACAGAATGGAATGAAATATATACAATACTTTTTTTTTGGCCAACACAAGGCATAAAATGTCAGTTTACTGCTTCTATACTAGGTTCATAACTTCATACTGTATTATGCGGGCCTAAGTATACTACATAACATTTTACAGTAGCTCAGCGACATTCTGTATAAAAAAGACAGAATATGAACTATTCATAACATGTAACAAGATGAGACGGTGATTATCAAACTAATAAGAGGCTTGTACTCAATATGTCTGGGATTCCTTAGATCATCAGATCCCAACCAAAATTGTAAGAAAACAAAAGGTATTTCCTTAAATCTAACCACAAACTTCTGTTGGAGAACAGAAAATATACATTATATTTAATGCGAATGGATGCCCCCTGTTTTGGCCCTACATGTGACACTGCCTCAGCACTATGACATTTCCAGCAAAAGCCAAAACAAAAAATCTTTTATCTAATATTCATGATTGCAATTAAATAAAAGTATTGGGTGTTGTCGATTAATAGATATTGTCTAACTACAAAGCTGAGTTTAAAAAGCAAGTTATTACATCACTACATAGTATAAAACGAAGTCGCTTTTTCTGCCCTCTTGTTACTTCGACCGCGCATTGCTGATTTAAATTTAGACATCTACATTAAAATCCTTGCCAGTATGAGAGTCTTTGTAACACCGGAAAGAATAAATAAAAAGAGTTGTCTCTTGAGGAAATACATAACAAATGTAATCTTAATGATAATGTAAACATATTAAAAACCGAGTCAACCATAAGCATAGTATGGAAGACAAACCCGAATGCTATTTTAAATGCACAATAATGAGGATAGTTAGCATGAGCACCCTAAGGCAATGGTGCCTCTCTAAAACTAGCTATAACTAAAATTCCCTAATACTATGGTGCTTTTTACAATGCGTGAAGTTGACATAATATGTAAAATGCACCATACGTAACTATGATTGTACAGAAAGCCACACTCTGTATAGTGCCATCACCTCACTCTAACACTACCTATCACTCCACTATCCATGAAACATGGCATTTGTTCCTTCTGGTAATCACAAATGAACTTGTGGCTTCATGCCATTAGTAAGTATAAGCCATGGTTGTCAAACAATAAAAACTCACACATGTGATTAAACTTATTATTGCTGAATAGAAAGTTTGTGTTAAAGCAGTTTAAGACTCTAAATTAAATGTTTCGGTTGTTGAAATGCTAAAAAAATACCCTTTGACAGGTCTTGGTCATACAGGTACTCCATTACCCAAGCTTTCTCCATTTACTACTGTTTTATCTGTTGAATTGTTGAAGTCGTGTTTTATTTCCTGTAATATTGCTATTGGTACTCAATTTTTTGTGACAATACCTTAATGTCTGTTTATTTTTATCTCACTCGTCGTAAATATCGGCAAGGGTCTTCAGTATGTTTGCTAAAACGTAATTTAAAGGCACTTAAAATGGCTGGCTGGAGTAACCAAAGAGAAGAGCTACAGAAGCGCGGTTGTGCCGTAGACACCGCGCGTCATATTCTAGTACATCTAGTTATGGTTATCAGTTACGCATTTTGATGATCTGTATACATATTGACATCTAATATTAATTAAAAGCTTATCATTCCCTATGCAAAAATGACGTACACCTGGCGCATTTAGAAATCGTATGAAATCCAGTAGACGCGAGGTTAGCGAATTATATGGCGCCTCTTTAGCGCGTCCTGACGCCTATAATTTCATGGCCCCCTAAACTATGCTGCAACCTTAAACTTTTCTACACTGGTATATTGGTAAACATTTATTAGAATGCTTGCTATAAGATAAGAATTGCATATTAATATAAAAAATGTAAAGAGAGTAGTGATTTAGAGTGGATCAGCCTCTATTGTGTAAATAGCTTGATTGGATTTGGATTGGAACTTGACAATGTAGCCATATTATAATTATATGTGAATATGGATAGCTTGATGCTGGAGATTTAGTTGATCTACTTATACTGCTGCTTTCCTAAGTATTAGCAAGTGTTAGCAATATTGAGACATGTCTAGAGATAATTACATAAGGATAACAAATGATCTATGATCTAAACTTAAGTAATCTTTCCGATGTCCTACCCTCTGACTACTTATTGCACAATTAGCAAGCAATCTCAGTCAGATTGCCCAATATATGAAATCACATACTGATCAGCCTTTTCAAAATTTACTTATTACAAAAGAATTTTGTTTATTAGACTACAAGGCTGACCCTACGCATCAAGTGAGGTTAGAATGGTGCTAACTAATAATTGAATTGAGAGCCTTTTTGGAATCCAGGGTGTTTTTTGAATAGCAAGTAATTGCAATACATTTGTTCAGTGTGCCCTTCAGAAGTAAAATGAGATATGATTTGTTAAATTAATGACTTAGTAGACTTCAAACTTAACCCTGACTCAGAATACAGACTCCTAAGTTATTATTTCCAAAATATGGAACTTAATCATCTGTGATTAAATAGTCAGTATAGATAGATATTAACTCATATTTCTCAAATGTTATGAAGATCTAAGAGATTGGTCCCAGTTTGTTAGTACCTCGAGCAATTTTTACCCGAGTGCAGTTTTACCTGAGCACTATGAAGCCTGAGTGTTGTGATATTTTTAGTGGCTTCTGAGAATGATCATTGTAAAATAGTCCAGTAAATGCAACTTATTTCAACTAATAAGGATGATACCTCAATTAAAACAACTGTTTTATATGAGTAGGTACCATTCTGCCCTATTGATTTTATTTATGAGTGCTATACAACAGCAGTTTCAATATTTGGGTTTTTTAAAGACCAAAATATGATAAATAAAAGACATAAAAAGCATACATACCAGCCTTCGACTTCTTCCTTGATGAAAAAAGGCCTTCAGGGGTCTCAGTGATTAGGTAAAACGTTTAAATGTGTACTTCGCGACAATGACAGAAATGAAGATTAGGAATGAAAGAACTATAAACAATGTAACTTATAATTGTCTAGAAATCGACACGATTTCGATACGCCATTTTTTTTATACTTGCCAACAGGCAGTCCGCATCATCTATGTTAGGTTCCGTTGCAGAGGCTGTGAAGGTGTCTCGTATGTACATTATAACACCACTTGCCTTGTTTTTGTGGCGATAGGCTATCTGCTGTTGATTACAGTACTCCCTGCTGGTGTCGAGTACGACCACACAGTGGTACTTAGTAGAATTAGGATATCTACTAAGTAGTTAGAAAAAAACAGTAAATTTTTTGCGAAAATCAAACATGTGAAACAACACAATATTAATTGCTGACGTTTATGACCAACTCACATCTTTTTTTAGTCTATGGTTCAATTATTTTGCAAGAGTCGTAGTTTCTGCCCTTTTGCCCACATTAAATCAATATAAACCTAAACCTTGTTAATTAACATATTCTTATCAATTTCATTTAGCTTTTGAGTCCAGTAGAAGTAACACTAATAAAATAAATAGGTAAAAAGAACCTTTACAAAGTTTTATTTCAGTTTAGTGAAAATTTAAATGCAGTTATCTCCGTGCACTGTATAAAAAAATAGCATGGTGCGGTTTCTGTAACGATTCGTGTCACTCTTGAAAGTTGCTGCGATGTAAAAATTATGACTTATTATTTTAGCTGTATCACATTCCTATTATCTAAAATCATTTATACCTGTAGAAAATTAAATTAAAACCAACCAGAATGTTCTAATCTTCAAATAAAATCGAATGTAATGAAAAATAAAGTAAAACGTGTTATGCGTATAACGTAACGGGATAGATTTCTTTAGTGATGAATATAGTGCTACGATAGATAGGTAGTCGATGTTTTTTTGGAATAAAAAATGTATATCGTGCGTAGTTTAATTTTTTTATTTTTTAAGCGTCTAATTATAATGATGAAACAACGCAACATTATAAGATTGATTAAGAAGTTGCTAAGGAAAAATATTAATTTACGTTTTATTCGTCCAAACTCATATCTAAGGCAAGATAAGTAGTCACAAAATATTTACAAGTGACAAGTATATTCACGTAGTTACACTGCGCAACTAAATAACACACAAATTTTCATAACAAAATTAAAGAAAATTAAATGTATTCAGCGATAAAAAAAGATTATTCTAATGCCCATCACTCATAAGAGACGTCAACGTCATACAGGCAACTGTTACCCGCACCATGCTACAGCGCACGGAGTATAGAATATTGAATTTGATTGTGCTATTTAATTGTGAAACCTTTTCCTATCGTTCTTAAATTTTACGTTCCTTTCTACATAATACATGCGTTTCCCTACCTTTTGTAAATACTGTCATTAGCCAACACTATAGTCCAACAAATCTAAGAAGTACCGTTTGACAGTTATGACAAATAGGATAATAGGGTTGGGAGTAAAAAAATCGATTACTATAATATCCGATTTTTATGAGATCGATTACTATAATATCCAAATTTTAAGAGATCAATTGTCATAATGAAATAAAAGTTATGTTTAGGATATTTTATTAATACACTACTAGTACTAGAATCGACATCGTCATCGTCATTTAAATTAATGACTAGTTGATTATCTATGAAATTATTAAAGTGTACGTCTCTGTCGAAGTCGTAATTTATTTTAGGGTACCTATGTATTAAGTGCATAATGCGGTCGCGCAGTAACGTGTCGTCAATTGATAATTTGAAAGTAATACATTCGATTTTTCATATATGTAATCGATTTTTTTGCATACAAGTGTATCTGAAGAGTCACAACACTATAGTCCGTGCGTTATAGCATGGTGCGGGTGACAGTTTCTGTAACGTTTCGTGTCACTCTTGAAAGTTGCTGCGATGTAAAAATTATAACTTATTATTGTAGCTGTATCACATTCGTATTATGCAAAATCGTTTATAACTGTAGTAGATTAAATTAAAGTCAACCAGAATATTCTAGGCTTCAAATAAAATCTAATGAAATGAAAAATAAAGTAAAGTGTTATGCGTATAACGTAACGTCATAGACGTATTTAGTGATGGGATTTACTGCTACGATGGACAGGTTGTCGATGTTATTTTGGAATAAAAAACGAATATCGTGCGTAGTTCAATTTTTATTTTAAAAAAATCTTTAATTATATTGATGAGATAACGCAACATTGTAGGATTGGTTATAAAGTTGCTAAAGAAAAAACTCAACAAACTAAAACCAAAAACAACTTAACAAAAATGAATTAGAACTAAATATGTGTCGCATACAAGGCGCTAGCACTCGCACTGTCTGCCACGAGTAAACAAAATAAAAAAAAAGAGTAAAAAAGAATCATAAACCTGGTTCTGATTGTTATATAATATACGAAAATCGACAACAATAAAAAAAGATTTTTCTAATGCCCATCACTAATCATGTGGCACTGACAGACGTCAACGTCAAACAGGCAAGTGTCACCCGCACCATGCTATAACGCACGGACTATACAAGCAGTGACCTTACTACGTGACTTTGCAATGAGGTCAAAAATAGAACTATTAGAAATTATTTACTATGTAAATATGTGTTATTTTGCTTTGTTTGAAAGTTTTCAATTATTAGGATATTAAAAATTGAAAATTTTTAGATACAATAATAAAATCTTTCTAAATTCATGGTTTTATAACAAAGGTTGTCGAAACTGAGTATTGTACGCATGAACAAAGTTGTTTCGGTTTGAAAATGTTGAAACCTCAAACGGTACTTCTTAGATTTGTTGGACTATAACCGTGAAGTGCCAGAGAAAAAAAAACGGAGCCAAAAACAAAAAGTAGTATAGAAGTTATAGTTGTCAATGTCATAGTCAACAATCCGATTGAAGAACATTGAAGAAATGACGTATTCACTTTTTAGCTTTTGAATTAACATAATAAGTTGGTGATACTCATCTCTCCTTTAGTTCGGGCACCGGTGTCGCCGGCTAATGCCGTGTATTTCATTACTTCTAATTTTTACCGTGACGTGCTTTACCGCAATTGATAGTCTTTCAATATGAACCTGTGGCAGTCAATATTTATAATTATTGCTGTTTACTCGGCATTAGTGAATAGTGCAGTTGTTGTGGACGATGGTGAAGTTGATCAGCAGGGGCTGTACAGTAAGTCGGACCATGTTGAGATATTGACAAACCGTAATTTTGAACGGAAAATATATGGACAAAATCATGTAATTGTGGCTCAATTTTACAATAGCTACTGCGGACACTGTCGAGCATTTGCGCCCAAATATAAAGCTATGGCTGCCGAAATGTTTAACTGGAAAAACTTGATAAAGTTAGCAGTTATAGATTGTTCTGTAGAAGAAAACAACGAAATTTGTAGACAGTTTGAAGTTATGGCATACCCATCCCTTCGATATTTGCATGAATATTATGTCAAAGGAAATGGTAATGTTGGTGACAAGGTACAGATCGCTGATACCCATGAAAAGCTTAAAGCTCAAATCATAGCCAAAATGCAAAATGAGCAATCAATGGGTCGTTTCTTACATGGACCACCTTTAGGCATTGAGTCACACAGTAGCTATGCTTCAGCAATTAAGGATATACCACATGACATCAACTACACTTTCCTTGTTTTGGAAAATATAAATTCAACTGTTGGCTCAGAACTGGCCTTAGATTTAAATGACTATCGACATGTGAGAGTCAAAAGAGTGCATGAAAATAGTCAATTAGCTGAAATAGCAAACATTCGAGAAACCCCAGGAATTGTGGCTGTTAGTTCTACATTAGTGTCTACACCACTTGTCCCTAAAGATAACACAAAACTTGGCTTGCTGAAAACCATCAATTCATTCTTAAAATCCAAAAACTATGTTTTCCCAACTAGGGATCAAGGCAGTCACGAAATAATGACTAATGAGCATTCAGACGAGAAACAACAGACACTAAATACTGAATTTGTATTTTACAGTGATCTAGAAAAAACTATTAAGACTAGTTTGCATACAGAAATCACTAGATTTAAGACCTTGACTGGGGAACCTCTACAAGCTTTATTAGAATATCTTCAAGTCATTATCACCTCTTTCCCATTCAGAGGGAATCTGAAAGAATACATAACTGAGTTGCATTCCACACTTAGTACTAAGAATAGTTGGAGTGGCAGTGAAGTCTATGAGTTAGTGAAACAATTAGAAGGTGTCCATGCACCAGTATATACAACCAACTTGGAATATGTGAGGTGTAAAGGCAGTCAACCAAAGTTCCGTGGATATACTTGTGGTCTTTGGACTCTTTTCCACACTTTAACTGTAAATGCAGCTCAGAAACCTGGTGCTGAGAGCCCCAAAGTGTTAAAGGCTATGCATGGTTACATTAAGAATTTCTTCGGCTGCACAGACTGTGCTGGACATTTCCAAGCTATGGCAGCAAGAAATAGAATATTTGATGTTAAAGAGAATGAAAAAGCTGTTCTTTGGCTATGGATAGCTCATAATGAAGTGAATCTTAGACTGGCGGGAGATGTCACAGAAGACCCGGAGCATCCCAAGATCCAGTTTCCTAGTGTTGCTAAGTGCCCTGAGTGTAGACTCGCCAGAGGCGCTTGGAACTTACCAGCTGTGTACATGTACCTGCAGAATGTTTATGGTTCATCAAACATCCAATCAATGCGTCGTGCAAGGTCATCCATAGCACCAGCGAGTCCATTCTCCAACTTGGACATCGGAATGCTAAGTCTCCTGTACATATTATCTTTCATTATTCTTATTCTAGTCATAAAATATTTTCTAACTAAACGATACAAAAAAAGGTTTTACAAGCATGGAAGGGGTAAAGTATAACATACATGTTATTTAACTTTATCAATAGGTAAAATTGTTAAATAACATAAAATTGTCTGATTTTAGAGCTACAACTATTTTTATATATTTTTTTTATTTATTCATGTATATTAATGTGTAACATGACGTGAAAAAGTTGGTTTTATGTGTGGAATCAATTATTACATTTCTCATGCAGTCGCTGTTGATCATAATCAAGAGGTATCTGCACCTCTTGATTATGTCATTTCACTAGATGATCAGTAATAGTATTTTATCTACACATCAACTTTACTACAAACCGCTCAGCTGTTTAATAAAGGCTGTGAGGCTTAACATTTATTTTATGCTCAAGCAAATTTATGCAAAGTTTTTGTAGCGAATGAAATAATATACAAGGTTTTATACATTATAACATAGGGTTAGCTCATAATAGCCACTGTCTTTGCCAATACTTTTACTAATATAGTGAACTGCTAGTTCAAATGTTATCATTAGACAAGTAATTAAATTAAATTGTTCTGAGTTGCATGTAATTTGTTAATTAAAAATTTAAGCAATTGATAGTAATTGATTCCATGAATTCCGTGCCCTGATTATGTGGTATATTTTTCATAAGTGATGACAAATTATTAGTTATTGTGCACATTCATTTGTTACTTGAGTTTATTTAAGAGCCTGATATATTAACCTACTAGTATTCGCATCTATTCTCAAGAAAACTTACATTATCATTTCGAAAACATTTGTTTTTGTGTATATTTCAATTCTTGGTTCTTAAATAATTTTATTGCATCAGTTTTATTTACTTTTTGACTAATATGTTCCCTAATGAATTCGCACTTTATCATCATCAATGGTTTCACGCTGCTTTTATTATTAAGAACTTTATAATTATGTCGTATATGGTGCATATATAGAATATATTTTTACTTTAAAAGCGCTGGTTTGGTCTAGGTTATCATTAGAAGAATAAGCTTTTAACAAAATAAATGTGTTGCCTTTGATTAAAAAATATTTATAATGCTTATTAAATACCGTTTATTGGAAAAGGAGTTTAATCGATAATTATAATTATATTAAGATATTGTTCAGTGCCTACATAATTTTTAATTGAAAAAAGCAGTATTTATTTGTAAAACAAAAGATAATTGACCTGTGATGTCTATCCTATTGGATGTAATCGGTACTCAATTGAGACAGAACACCAATTTTGTAAACCATTAAAATCATTCTGTGATTAATTACTCTCATTAGTGCCAATATGCAATTAATTGAAACGAGCAAAAAACCTAGTCCTTACAAAGCGAGATCATAACATTCCCTAGAATCTAAGTCTCAACTGCTACTGCAAGTTAAACATTACCTAATAAGTAAATATGATTAAAAATATTTGTTTTATCCCGTTCCCAGGTATTAATTCTGAAATTAAAATAAGAATTTTAAAGATATGTTTCCTAACTCTAAGCTAGATACTTTTATAGATGTAAACATAATGTTACCATAGGTTAGAGAAAATCAATAATCGTTTGATCATTTAATACCCACTATTCGTAGTATATGCGATTGTATTGGAATAATATTTTCTATTAGAGAAGAATTCATTGTATTTCTAGAGCAGAAAATTTGTTCAGAGGGCCTACCATCGATCCAATTAATCTCATTGGAATGTGGAAGAGTGATGTCGCTCTACGCTGTCGCGGTTACACAACTGCAACAATACTACTTTAAGAACGTAGCAGTAGGCCCGAGATCAGCATCAATGTGTGTCAGTTTTCTAGTATTGTCCGCTAACGAGCTGAGTTCGTGCCCGAGTCGGTTCCGCATAACATCCTGTTAGAAAGGACACGTTGCGGTCATTCTTATTAAATCAATAAAGCCAGTTATTTTAAGATCTATTTTGCAAGACGTTGGTATTGATTGATCGGGTTCATGGTTGGTTATATGATAGAGAATATTGATCGTGTTTTCTTTTTTTATGCAATCAAAAACTTCATTAGGAATGAGTTGACGTTAGGTATTCGTATATTATGTGCAAAACTAACGTCATACGTCTCACTCACTGTCTTACATGATCTTCCTGCCCTTATCCCATTTTACTTGGGGTCGGCGCAACACGTTTTTATCTTCCATTCTCCCCTATCAGACGTCGCACTATCATTTACTCCTTTTTCATTCATATCATTCCTTATACAATCCATCCATCTTTTCTTTGGCTTTCCCCTTTCTCTCCATCCATCAACATTCATACTTATCACTCTCTCAGTCACATGACTCTCATCCCTCCTCATCACATGCCCATACCAAGACATACATACTTCCCAGGCATACTTTTCTCTTCCAGGGCCCACCACAGAACCTCACGGGGTACCCGGTCATATGCCTTCTCTAGGTCGACGAATACCATGTGAAATTTCACTCTCCTCTCTCACTCACTGTCTTACGAATCCAAATATTATTTCGATTTCAACTTCGAAATTATTATTTATAAAATTGAAAAAGTCAATACGTGACTAATATTTCTTATTATCTAATTTGCGGATTAATTATGACATAATCCATTGTCTGAATCTATATTCAATTCATTGCCCCGCAACATCAAAAGGAAAATATTTGAATTGGAATTTTTTGATGCGTTTTACTAATTCATAGGATTGTTAGTGACGATTGTAATGAATTCTTTGAACAAACAATATAAAGCAACCTTTAATACTTTCTTCTATAACGTCAATCCAAATTCAAAGTTACGCCCAACAGCGAATTTATTGGCGGATCACGATAAAAAATGTTTTTATTAATAAATACATAAGCAATAAATGATTTAAAACTTCCAAATGGTGCTTAGGATGTTCAGTAAATTTTTGACAGCGAAAAGTATTTCGACGGTTCTGTAAATTATAATATTAGAATATTAATGTGAGATATAGGATATTGGAGCCAAAATAAACACAGGATTCTTTGTACAGAATATAATTTTAATCGTCTTTTTGAGAATAACGTCTTTACTCGTCTTACACGTCTTTCAGTCTCTCGTTCCCGTCCTTCTTCATACTTCATCTTTAACATTACACTGCTATCTCTTTCACTCCTTATATGTCATCCCTCTCATCCTTAGTCTATCATGCTTAACATCTGTCATTCGTCATTTCAACGTTACATTCCACTCATATCCCTTCTACGCTCCTACAACTCGGCCATTCTGCTATCTGACTGCCCCCAGTCAGACCTAAACTGAAATACAGGATCAATCCTTACACACCTTTGACTCTATACAATAATAAGAACTTAAGGTTATCTTTTAAGTACTCGTTTACACTTCATCAAATTACACAGAACCACTCTTAAAATAATAGAAAACATTGACAGTACACCATAATAGGTAGTGACTACACTTAAAATACAAACATAAACTTACAAAACTCTAGTCTTACAGAAAATAAACATCGCATCATGAAATATAAGTTACACACTCTTATTTCTTAATTGAAGTCAGGCTTTTTCTTCCTTTTTCTATTATACGTCTTACAATTTTCGTCTTTTACTCTTAGTATTAGCTCCTTTGCCTTAATCTTTAAGTTTTCTCCCTGTTTACCTTCTTTTCTAGTTGCCAGCAAACATAGTACACTTGACAACAAAAGTTCTTCAATTTTCTTGTTAACATTCTTTATGTAATAATCTTGTTCTATTAAATCCTTCATTCTTCTTTTTCCAAAATGTCCCTTCTGATGAATTCTTCTTAACATCTTAAATTCTAAACTTTTAGGTATAACTAACCTTCTTTCTTGTCCTTTGTACAGTAAACCATCTCCGTAAAAATTGTCTTTAAATGGTTGTAGTTGCACTTTCCCCTCTTCGGTCGATCGCTGGGCTATTGGGGTGTCATCTTTAATCGACGCCTCCTTAACTTGCACTGGGTTATAATTTTTGACAACTTCTTGTTGCACTTCCTTATTCTCGATGTTACCTGGAACATACTCGTTATGCCTAACATACACGAAATCCTTGAAAACCACGTCTTGCTCATGTTTGGAACTATCAGAATAGAACCTTTAGACATGATCGTATAAACATCCTTTAGAAAATCCTGACCTAATATGACACTACAAATAGCAAGTCTTGGAACAACATAAAATGTTACCTTGTACTCGTGCCCATCTAACGATACAATAGCATTAAATTTTTCCGTTGACATAATACTGCCTCCTAAACCTACCAGGTTTGTGGCGGTTTTTACACATTGTGGAGACCCGAGAGAAACATAAAGTTCGGTACACATTAAATTCAATTCGCTCCCAGAGTCAATTAACGCCGTTACCCCGCACTTATTAACAAAAATCTTCTTGCAAGCATTTTCAATTTGTGCCGGCTTCTTGTCATCAACGTAAACATCCTTGAAGTTAGTATCGGTTCCTATCTGGTACGTCATCTTGTTGCTGTCATTTATGTTGGTACGTCCGATTGGATTATCCAATGAGCTATCACGGCTGCCGCATTCGTGAGGTTTGACAACCTCGTAATCGTACGTCGTGAAGTTAGCCACGCACATCGCTCGGCAATCATCGGAAACGTTCGGTTTTTCTCTTTGCCAATCACGTGCTCGGTCACTCCTTTCATTTATTCTAGAACGTTCGCCTTCTTGACATTGCGTTGAAATATGCCCAAACTGGTTGCATCTAAAGCATTTAAGCCCTTTCTCTTTATTGGGACACTCTGATGACTGATGCTTTTTTCCTCCACAGCTATAGCATCTTTTGTAACTTAAATTGGCGACTTTATCGATACTATTCGGCTTGTAATTTCGGTTATAACTTGCAGACATCTTTTCTTTGATAACGTCGTAAATTTTGATCTTTTCTTTGAGCTCAGAGTACGTTGTAGCACCATATAACACAATTTTATTCACTTCTGAGTCGATTATGCCTTCAGTGATGTATTTTATGGCGACGTGATCCGGCATCTTACCGCGCTTTCCCATTTCCTTCATGACCAGCATGTAATCCAAACACGTTTCGTCTTTCGTCTTTTTCCTAGCCGTCATCATTTCGTGGATGGTTTTGCTGTCGATGGAATCTGGAAATTCTTTGAGTAAAGCGGCTTTGAGTTCAACCCAACTTTTGAATGGTTTTTCTGACTTCAACCACAGAGCTGCAGTACCAGTCAGCGACTTTCTGGCGACTATCAGCGTCTGCAATGGCGTCCATTGAAATATTTCTGAATTTTCGTCTATATCCTGCGCCCATCTAGCTGCAGAATGTGTTTTATCTTGGCCATTGTATTTGGAAACTAAGCAATCTGTACTAAACGCAGACCCATCTCTATAGAATGGAAGACTGACCGCTTGGCCATCTTCACCGTAATCGGCTTGGCGTCGTCTTAGTTCGCGTCGTTCTTCGCCGTGTCCCTCCATTTCGTCTTATCCTGCCCGTGTAATTAGTGTTACCGTCTTGGTTTAGCGTCTTTCGTCGTACTTTGAAGCGAAATCGCCGGCCACCGCACGTCTTAGGTACCGGTTTTTTTTCGCTCCCGTCGTATTTTAGCTCCGAAATAATATCCTATCCCGGACGAGCGCCCAAAATGTTGTGAGATATAGGATATTGGAGCCAAAATAAACACAGGATTCTTTGTACAGAATATAATTTTAATCGTCTTTTTGAGAATAACGTCTTTACTCGTCTTACACGTCTTTCAGTCTCTCGTTCCCGTCCTTCTTCATACTTCATCTTTAACATTACACTGCTATCTCTTTCACTCCTTATATGTCATCCCTCTCATCCTTAGTCTATCATGCTTAACATCTGTCATTCGTCATTTCAACGTTACATTCCACTCATATCCCTTCTACGCTCCTACATTAATATATATTGTTAGAATATAAATTAAATTTAAATGGAACTAAACTATTACCACTAACTTTTTCTAACGCAAAAATGTTGATGTTAAATAGTTGTACCGGTGCTCACGTTAATTGCTGTATTGTTCAAATCAACTTACGCATGATAGCAAAAATAACAAATAATTAACGGACTATTGTTTTGTTTCGCGGCATTTGTGAGTATAAACAGTAACGTGTGATACGTTTGTCTCCCCTTCTATGCAAGTAATGTCTCTATTCCGGTAACTATTAATCTCAACTGTTCGCGTTTATGTTGTCAATCATACTTTATTGTACTGGAAAATTCCTAGCTAGGGCACTAGGATTGCATACGCATCGGGAAATGTTAATCGGAAAAGATTGATAAAAAAATAGGTTTTTGTCACAACTGTCACAAATACATTGGAATTTGAAATTAATTTTCTGTGGTTAATAACTTCAGCTAAATAAAAAAGCCGTGTAATAAGAAAATATGGTATAGATAGGTATACTTTATCCTATTACGTGTAGGAAGCGAAATTTTACTAAAGTTTAAAGTGAAAAGGGTATAGGATTTTTTTTGTAATAGTTAAATCGATTATAATTTCAGTTTTATGTATTTTTAACCGACTTCAAAAAGGAGGAGGTTTCTCAATTCGACCATATATGTATATGCTTTTTTATGTTTGTTCGCGGATAACTTCGTCGTTTATGAACCGATTTTGATCATTATTTTTTAGTTAAAAAGTAGACAGCTCCAAGGTGATCCCATGCTAAGGAAGTCAGGGTCTGATGACGGAAGACCAGGGAAATCGAGGGGAACTTTAAAAAATTGTTGAGAGTACTAGTACGTTTGTGAGACATATTATTAGGACTTATAGACATTACGTCTAATGATGGAGCCGAGAGATAGTCGAGGGAACTCCTCAACGAATCACAGCAGCTACCTTATGTTTGAGCTTCATTAAATTGTATTGATAAGGTCTTTACAATTAGATGCGTTTTGATTGTCTTTGGGGGTCTGGTGCAGAAGACGAAGGACAACGGTTAAGAGTTCAAAAAAATCTTAAAACGCTTAAGTTTTATACGGACTGATAGTTGTGTTCTTTTAAAGCCATTAGGTTGACCTGATTTGATGAAGGTATATCGTAACATTAAAAAAAAAGAAAATAAATAATTTTAACAAAAAATAAATGCCGGTGCCTCGGTTAGTCGGTAACCGGTAAGTCGGTTTTTATTTTTTTTGTTAAAATTATTTATGTACGATTAAGTGCCTAAGTATGTATAAGTAGAATATTGATGCAATATTTGTCAAGGCAGTAAGTTTCGCTCAACTGAGAATCTAATGATACAAAATTGTTACATATCATAATGTGTGTAGGTGTTAACAATGTGTTGGGTATTATTACATAGTATAAAACAAATTTCGCTTTTTCTGTCCTCATGTCCCTTCGCCGCTTAAATCTTAAAAAGTACGCAACGAATTTTGATGCTGTTTTTTTAATAGATAGAGTGATTCAAGAGGAAGGTTTATAATTAAGTATAAAAATATCCATTAAAAAGTGGAGAAATACTGTTATTTTTGAGGATTCTAGTGTGATGTCGTTAATTATATTTTTTTCCCGCTTACTTTGCAAATGCAGGCTGAACCCTACGAGATTTATCAAAATAATGTACTAATTATTAGTACACATTGAAAAGGTCTACAGAAAAGTCTGCAATGGTATAGTTTAAAGAAACCGCGTTCAAATCCGTTCAGTAGTTTTGAAGTTATAACGTACCACAAAAAAAAGACACATTTTTTTTATTTCTATGACTCTTCTTGCCTCCTATCTGGTTTTTGGAAAAATATTAATTGTACAGAACTTAGATTTTTACTGTCTTATTATTTGTATTGATCAGCATTGCACCCGTGCGAAGCCGGGTTGGGTCGCTAGTTATAATACTTGTTAATCCAAACTAATATTATAAATGCGAAAGTAACTCTGTCTGTCTGTCTTTTCTTCACGCCTAAACTACTGAACCGAATATGTGAAATTTGGTACAGACATAGTTTGGAACTTGAGAAAGGACATAGGATAGTTTTTATTTCAAATTTCAAAAAAAAATTTAAAAAACATATTCCGGACATACAGCTTCGTACTATTCTTCCTAATTCCGTACTATAAATGTCGAGCTGTTCCTATACTCCGTAGATAGATGGCGTGTGTGCGCGTGGCTAAGTGAGTATACATCTATTAAATTCAAACGCAGAGCTCATTATGTTGATTTTTGAAGAGTTCCCTAGAATATCTTCCACATCTCATTTTTGAAGAGATCCCGCGATTATAAATATATTAATTTAGACTGTGGTATTATTTAAACTAATTATAGTTTTGTTATTATATAGCATCCGCTGACGATATTGATTTCTTATGATTTAGTTGTAATTTGGGTATATTTACCTACTATTGAATATCTGGCAGTGTGAGCACTTGGCAGCTTATGTATGTATATAACGTGTCACCTCAAAAGATTGTTTGTAGGTTTATACTGTATAGGAACATTGTTTCATTGGAAACAATTCACTGTTTTATGTGCAATTTATAATGACAGCTAGAGTGTCGATATAAACTTCTTTAACTATGTGTAAAACACTCGTTTGACTTTCGTTTAATAGGGTATTTTATGCTCGAATTTCTTGAGTGGAAAGCAACAATGAACACTCAGTTGCTAAGTTTCACCTGCGTTTGCCAGATAAAGAAGGTACTTGTGACTCTTTGTAAGTCATTCGCGCGTTCATTTGCGTACTTATCTTGCCTTCTCCCGTAAGCGCTATTACATTATCTTCTTTTTTGCTGAGAAAATTTCGTAAACACATGCCTATGTCCATTGTAGGTAACCTAACCAAGAGCCGCGAACACATGTTTAATGTTTTTTTAATTGTTTTCTGCGTATGAACTGCCAAATGTTCAGACTTCCGAGAAATGTAAATAGTTACGAAACAGAAAACCCGTTAAAGTTACTTCATCTCGGTGCATAATTTTAACTCTAAAGTCTGCCTTGAATGTAGTTAGTATTTATATTCGTCAAATAAACTACAAAGTAAATGTTACCATGCCTGAGTTGTTTTAATTGTTTGCTATTTTTGTGAATTTATCTATAATGTACTGATAAATTATGTTTTTACATCCATACAGTACGTTTCATCGCTAATTCGCAACTGAGTGGAAAATGGACTCTGGGTTAAGGTCAGTAGGTTATCTAGTCGTAATTTTTGTGGTGGTGGATAGATGACCTTGAGGATTTAAGTGTTGGTGGATGTATTTTTATGGCTTCGCCTGATATGTTTCGTGGTACGTAAGAAATTACTGTAAGGACCGTGGTTAAAAAAATATACTAAAATTATGACATTTTACTTACATGTGTACAAACATTATTTGTAGTATTTTATTACATGTAGTTGCTTTTATCGATTTCCGTACTACATTCAACAAACTAAATATATGTTTCACTCGTGTAAAGACGTAACAAAACTATATTCCAGATAACTATTTGGCCGAGCTATTGCTTGAAATAATGTCGCCCATATTCATTTCGGGTTAACATTGCCGTTAAGTCAGAGCGCTAAATTAAGTAGTGAAAGTATAGCAATAAAATTTTATAGTTATAACATTACGGCTAAGGTAGGTAAAACACTGTGATAAATAATGGGGCTTTTGTTCGGAAACAATTACTTGTTATGAATGAGTTTTACTAACCAATCTAGTTTTACGGTAACTTTATTGGTGGTAGGTAAATAGCTAATATACAAATTAAGGTCAAGAAATTAGTCGTATGGATTCTGAAAATAATTGTGACAACTATGTTTGTAAGGCATGTTCCAAGGGTATTTTAATATTACATATTATATTAAACAGTATTTTATTAACTGAAAAAGTAATAAACTAAAAAAGAACATTTTTAGATAACATAATTCCGAAGCAGGAGCCATTTAAATCTACTTATGTTTTATTTTACCACCAACCGGTTATATGAGAATCTTGTCCCAAAAATAGGTATCTCGTTTTAAGGATTTATCAATTTTGCGTAGGATTTATCTCATTTGGCGCACTCATTGGCAGTAGTCCTGTGATATTTTGGCTTTTATACAAGGTATACATATGATTCAACCAGTCTAAAACTACAAATACTTACTGTGAAATTTGTACCATAACAATTCTATTCTGTATTAGTCGTTTTATAAATTTTCCTTTCTAAAATCCCAGGTATAAGTTACCTAGGTTCTAAGTACTTGTCAACTTTTCCTCTCACTATGTCATGCCTTGATTCATGTTTGTCTCAGTTACCTTCATCATTTATTTACTATTTAATCACACATTTAACACGGTACGTATAGAAAAAGTTCTACAATGAAAATGATGGGTCAATCACGCTTTTGCTTTGAGCACGAAACTATTTTGGAGACCTTGATGCAAAATCAGTATCACTAAACTTATTACTTAGCACTCATTTCTCTACCACTGTGCGTTTTTAAATAATCATATATTAGTTCATACCTGTTTCATTCGGTATTTCTATATAATAATATTTTGAATTTAGATGCTGTTTATTATGTAGGTACGTAAGAATACCTACCTAGATGTAGAAGTCGATTTTTTTTTAATTCCTAACTTTTTGTCATTCTAATTCCTCTTTCCAAAAGTTATCGCTAATTCAAAATATTAATATGTAAACCTACTTGTAAGTAGGTACTTCGCCCCGCTGTGGTTTAAAACTGATTGGGGGTGGCTCCGTATGTTCTTGGGTTTATGCGGTAAATGCTATGGAGAAAGTTAAAAACCACTTGACTGAGTACCTTTGCTTCTGTTTTGTTATATTCGCCCCACAATTATTATTTGACACCTATTTATGTCAATACTATTCAAGAGTCTTCCCATGATGTGAATAAAAGCAATAATAACTATTATTGTTTAATTCGCAATTACAATTGATGTGACGATGTTTTTATTTTGATTGCAGGTACATGTCAGCGTAGTCGATGTTTGGAGAAAGCGTCGCCGCAGTAAATAAATGTTATACTCATGTCCTGTCGTACCTAAACTTAGAGCTAGTTTTTAAGATAGATAATATATTGTTAGTTGAATTTTTAGATGACAAATTTTACATTTTATAGAACGCGTAATTCATGTAAGTTTGAACATTTGTTTCCACAGTTAATAAGAGCGTAGCTATTGAGAGAATAATTTTGACTGATCTCATTGAATTCAACTAATTGACGTCATGTAATAAGGTGATTATGTCTTGTAATTACTGGACTGTCGCAATACAGAACTATAAATGTTTGTTGTTGTTTTTATTTATCCTTGTTACCTACCTAGAAATCGGAAAACGGTAAGTATTTTTACAGTTACACAAAAACTACTGACGAGCTGCATTATTGAACTAAATAAACTACTTATACGGAAAGAGACCTGCGTTCGTGTATAGAATGGTATTATATCATATTAATACAATTACTTACGAAATTAGTACCAGCTGAAACTTAGGATATAGGACGAAATAAAACAAAAAAGTTATCTGCAATTTTTAATGAATATACATCAATAAAAACCACGTCAATACACATACATACATGTTAAAAAATGTGATTCACACAGAAAGTAAATATTGTGCCACTCTCAGTGCATCAATTTACGACAGATACAAGTGTTTACGACTCCATGCACAAACCGTTTTACTTAGCCAGCTTAATCATATTTCCACCACCTTGCATATAAATAGAAGCAACTATATATATGTAAACTAAATCCAACGACCGAATATATTTAGTTATGTAATTTGAGGCCACAATATCAATAAAATAAAAGAAAGTCGTGTGACTGATGTTTACATAATGTTAGCCACTGCTTCATAACACAAGGCAATTAATTAACATAAACGTATATTCAGGTAACTTTAACATTATATAGCAATATATTATACTTTACCACATTTACGTTGTTATGGAATATATTACTTCTATAATTAATACAGTGTTGGTCTGTCTTGACAACACTCATTACATTTAAACAATCATTTGATAAAGAAATAAGCATATAAATACATAGTAAATGCTTTAATTTAGAAAATGTTCTCTCTTGCAATTTTCCTTAAAATCTAATTAAAATTTGTGAGTAAATATAAAAATAAACCTTGTACTACTATATGGCACTAGAGCCAAGATGTTTGTAAATAAATAATAGATATAATTCATTATTATTCATTTGGATCCTTAATTAATACCAAGGAGGTACATTATTACTGTATTTTTTGGGATTTCAAATAGAGGTAGACGTTAAAAACATCACATCCTGGTTGTATACAAAATAGTATCCAAGTCTGAATTATTTAATTTCCGTAGTTGAGACACGTAAGATACTGACTATCGATTAGACTAAAAAGAGAGATTCAACATTGCTCTTAACATTTTAATATTGCAAGTAAGCTTAAAAATACAAACCCTCACGGGAAAGGCAGATATAATTTTGCTATTATTTATTAAATATGGCAACACTTTCAATATTACAAATTTTAACAGAAGCTTTTTGAACCGAACGCAATATTACGAATGAACTATAATCTTATCATAGCTCTAAATATAGAGACGGTTACAAGGTAGAAAAAACCTAATAAATCAAACAGTTGGTAGGTACCTATGTATACGTAATTATAACAATGTAACATTATGATTGTGGAAAAATTGACTAGTTGACCAAAATGGGTTTTTAACTAATTTAGTAACATTAACTTTCATACAAATTAGTGAAATACCACCGACATATTTAATTTAATTATAGAAAAAGACATCAATAATGTCTACGAACTTTTAATACAATTACTATTAGAATTTCTAAACTGCACTTCTTGAACACCAAAAATTTTCATATACCCTAACGACAGTTTAGCTAATTAAAAAAATATAGGTATTATTTTTGTATAACAGTCATTTGTAATTTTCTACCTTGAGAAAAACTAGGCGTTTTGGTCATAAATTGTATTTATTATTGTACGCTATACACTTGTACAAAGTTGTTAATTGCCCTACTCAAATAAAAAAATAGTTTAATCTCTTTGGCTTGACGTGCTAATTAGTGCTACAGGAAATTAATGTACAAACATGTCGGTACGAAAAAAAGAGTAACAATGAAGGGACAAACATCCTTAAATATATGAAATAAAAAGGTCATGCAATTATAATATTTCCACTAAAATATCATAAACATGCAAAAAAGTTTATAGTTAAAATACTAAAAAACTAACAATTGTACCAAATTAGCACATCAAACATTAGCACTCCTAATGGGCTAGGCTACACAAGTCACATTACAAAATATATTAATATATATTACGTAAGAGGTGATTACAAATGGTATCGAGAACGACTCAATTTGTTTGACCTGTGCGAACCAAACCGACTATAAATGATTTAACTAACGACTATCAGATAAGCTTACTGGCCTGTCGTAGCTGGACGTACATACAAGAAACTCCTAGACCATCTATAGTGATATAGATAGGGAGACCTTGTACGTGAAAGTGATCTAATTATTTATGGACAAACCACAGAGCTGACTGGTTGTGTCTCCTTAATCTGATAGCGCTATCGAAACAAATGCATGTCTAAAAAGAGTAGTTAATCTATTGTGCTCGGTCCCAATAAACGATCGTCTACGTATATCGAAGCGATTGATCGCGTGGAGAAATCTCTTTAAGTAAATAAATATATTAAAAATTGCAGAAGAGATGGTTGAAATCGGTTCCTAATAACATAAAATAAAATCCTACGGTGGGTTTTCAGTAATACTGATTTATTGTAGTTTCCATAACTACAATCTCTAGAAGAGATCTTGCAGTGACCAACATTTTTATTGTTTTGTGTCCAGTACCTTTATCAGATTGGATATTGGGATCTAGCGTACGTAGCATCAAAACGAAATCATTATGGATAATAGTATGAAAGTTAAATATTATATAATAAAATTTATAAATTTTGCTTTTTGGTATCTTTTTTAAGAGAATATTCCAAAAGTGGCACTTAGGTCACATAAATTAATCACTTATCTATCTTAACAATACGTTTACATTTAATAAATAAAATAAACGCAGGTAGGTAGGTAGTTATATGTAGTATGCAGCTTTTAAAGTGCGCGAACACCCTGTGGAAACATGAGATATTATTAGTAATATAAAACAACACATTGTCATAACAATTTGCATATGAAAGAATTTGATGAAATTTAATTGTGAAAATATAATATCGTTTTTTATTCAATTTCAGCATGCTATTGCATATATTACGGCGAACATAAATAAGCATCGTTTGTCCCTACAATATTATTCATCCGGGTTTTCTTTGTTGTTTATTTAGTTGGTTTAATATTTTAATGTAATAATTTAAAGTGACATTTCGTATACAATTGTCTCTTTTTATACAATCATGTTTAAATTAATGACCAGGTAGTTATTTCGTTCGTATAAAAAGAGGTTTTATAACGAGATGTTGGTATCAAGATGCCTGCTTAGTGTATTTTACGGTTCGAAACATAATCACGTTAATAACGAATCAAAATGGGAAATACACTGTGAAATTTACTTCTACTCTTTGCCAATTAATGCTTCGGTCTTGTATGAAGATTAATAGTTTTTTGTATACGCACAAAACTACAAACATTTATGCAATATATGCAATAACAGCATACATAAATAAACGAATACAATGTACGTAACTGCGTTACACAGCATGCACATTCGATAGCAACAATCTAATCTGTATTTAGTGTCATAATCATAATTTGAATTTCCTTGATATGTAGTAATTTCAACTGAGGAAGCATGACGTCAAACAGGTGCAACATTTTTTAATTTCTGGTACATACAGCCTTATACTTAGCCATATACGTAAAGTGTTAGTGTATTTAGCGAGACATTACATAAAATATATCTACATTACGTACATAGAAGCTTCTAGGCCGGTCCACTAAGAGATAGACCCCTGGATAATAAAGATAACAAACAAATATTCGATCGCAGCTTAACAAGACGTTCTTAAAAACCTTTATGTTAATACTGTACATGTTCAATTTATTGCGTTAAAATTTACCACTTTCAAACTACTATTTTTTTGTTTGAGGAACTCACGGTGGTTCTCATATCCGTGTATCAGAGCCCATTGAAGAAGATTTGAGTGCGTCTTTGGGTTAAGTTGCGATTAACAACTGCATTCAAGACCGCTTCGGCACAAAATATCACCCTTTTGTGTAATACTGTCACTTTTTTGCATCTTTTTCACTGTAGTGAAATGTAGAGACAGACAGATATTTTAGAACTTCTCTTAGTCAAGTGCTATTCTTGGACATAAAACTACAAGGATCTTTTGGAACGTGGATGTCTTTAACATGAGGACGTTGGAGTTCATATTTGCAGCAAGAATCAACCCAACTGTCTGCCAAAAGTGATAGCTTTTCTCACATGACGGTATTAGTTCCGAATTTGAAGTCGTGAAAGCACTGGAGAATCCTCATCTGCCTACAGCAAGAGGCACAGGGTTTACTTTCTCATTTACCGCTTCCCCGGCAGGGTAGGATAGGGCCTAAGGGCGACACTTTGCTGTGCGTCGTTCTTGCATACAGCTATATCAATTTACCTTACCTTCATGAGCATAAAGTAGTCGTCTAAGATAGAGTAGGGAGTTATCGCTGCTTTCTCGCCGTGTCGCCGCGAACCGTCGGCGTCGGTGGCGTCGGCGGTTCCACCACCGCCTGCCCCCACCACAGCCACAACGACACGTTAGTCAAGCAAAGCGTTATATACAAGCAGATTGTATTCAACAAGTTTCAGTTTAGTTTAATGAACCCAATTAAGCAAAATCATTAATATTTTGAGAATATACATTTTCGCCTATGAAACAAGCCTAAGTACCTACCGACTTTGATTGCTACAAAGAACTAATTTCTTTGAAAACATTAAGACTACTAAGTAGGTTGGCGAGCCTTATTAGATTTTTTATTACCTAGAAGTTTACACTCATGAATAAGAAGGATGTATCGCAGATAAAAACGAATGATAAAACCGTAAGTAACCGTCACAACTTTACGGCAGTATCGGCCGTAAATATTTTAAAAAAATATAAGAAAATTTAAATCTGAGACTGTAACTGTTATATCTGATTAAAAACTATTATAAATAAAATAAATAAATAAAAAAGAAAGCAAATAGCAATCACGTGAATGGCTGGTAACATATCGCGCATGTAACATCAGTTCGTCACACCAATAACCCGTTTACAATAATTTATTAGAACAGTTACGTTTCATAGACCTATGCAATTATGTCGTTATTCTTGTAACATTATAATTGTTAACAGTACATTCAAGTCAGTACATCTATGTAGGATTCTTAGGAAAAAAATCTAGTGAAAAATCAAGAAATAATATGGAATTATAAGAAAAATAACATGCTAACATTCTCGATACCTAAAGGTTAAATCAACAATGTTATAAGTTTAATTTTAAATTCAGATATTTAGCTGTTTAGTATCATACATTCGAATGTATGTTGTAATAAAATTATAGGTTTTATTTTGACTAAATACAATCTTTATCGTAAAACAACGTTACTTACAAAGAATTTGCTTCATTAGGTTCACCGTTCAATACGAGTTACACAAAGTTATCAAAAGTACACAAAGATATACATTATATGTATTTTAAACAAAAGTATATACATATGAATACCATCTGCTCTGTATGTGATATAGCATGACACAGGAAATTAATAAGCCAGTTATTAAACAGTGATAGTAGTGCAGACAAGACATACATGTTAATCTAATTTAATATAAACATCATAGACAATAGACAAACATTACATAAAATGCTTCAGTGCAGTGATATTAAAACCTATTTTATTCACTTTCTACATCGATAAAATCATTTCTGTTAAACAGAGCTCAAGGCCAGGATTTTTTTAAACACAAATATTTTTTTATTATTTTAAAACATATCCGTGATAATCTATCTGTTTCACTTTAATGTAAGTTCGCTTCGGTAAATATTACATTTAATACAAGTGAAATGTAAACATCTGACTTTCTTTTCTACATTACATTTTGGTCGATATTCAAGAGATTGTAGTTCATATGTTATTCTATATGAACTTTGTTTAATGTTAAAAATGTCAAAGGTTATGAGATAAAGAAGACTAATTTAACCTTCATTGTAGATAAAACTTCTTAGTATTTTGAGAAACATATTTGTAAATAAGTATATTTTTAAAAGCAAAATATAAAGTTTAAATAGATGATATGGAGGTTGACTGTACACAAAATCAATTTTTATGACGTTCAATTGACTGTGTTTTAGTAAATGTGTTTGTTAAAAGAGAAATAAGTATTCAATATTATTCATTAAAGTTCTATACCGAGTATTAAAACCTAAATAATTAAAGGAAATGAGTAAATAAATTAAATTGAAGTTTTAGTCATTTAAAAATAAAATCATTTCTGAATTGGTAGCTGGCGTCAGTTTCTCTTGAAATTATTATATTATTCAATCAGTAAACAGGAAAGGGTAAGGGAATATGTTTTTCCTCTTTGTCATACAATTATTATTCCGAAAATCTTTAGGTAACAAGTAACGACATGTTTATACTAAAAATAATATTATTATTAAGAATCCGCATATCCCTTACTATTTTAATAAACCTATCTTAAATACGTACATCATTTCTTTCGATTTAACTACATCGTAGTGAATAGTTTTTTGTGTATCAGTGTGAATAATATTAGTTTTGAATTCTACTACTGCTATTGTTTTACAACAAACAGATCATAATAATTGTGAGTCACGTTGTGAAACATTCTATGTGAGACTATATCTAATGTGTTGGACAGACACCGCTTACAATAGGCCTCTCACACGTTGTGGTCGCCGACTGTCCGGCGATGGGTATGAGAATAACAAAGAAAAACGGTCACAGAGGATTTATACCTATTACACTGGACGAATAACTGAGAGAAAAACATATAAATGATAAAGGATTCTGAGTTACGTGCTAAGAACTAGATTCTCAATAGACTTAACTCGTGACGACTCGGAAAACATGTGTGATTCACAAACGATTTCAAGTCCAGATGAAATGTGTGACCGTTTCTAAACATCAACCGGTAATCGGCTTCCAAAACGTGTGAAAACGGGGGTTAAGGGTTAAGTATTATGAAGGAACTTTGAGTATTATGTAAGTTTTGGACTGACCTTGGAGATATCGACTCCTGTGACTCCCTTGACCAGTTCGGGGATGCATTGCACGATGTTGAGGACCTCGCCGGTGAGCTTGGCGGCCCCGACCTCGCCGCCACCACAGGACACCATTGTGACCTTGCGGGCTTGCGACAACGGGGCTGCTACCTCAGCCGCAACCTGTATAAAAAAATATTATATACAAACGTTAGCTTGTTCTGAAAACAGTTTTTTTTTTTAAAAAAAACGTCATCCTGTCTAAGAAATTTAATTCTTGTCGCAGAGAGTTTTACGGATATTATTTACATGTACAGAGACACCCAGACTCAGAACAAGCATTTGTGAATCGCACAAATTCTGGTTCTACGCGGGGACCGAACCCGCGACACGTCCCTGCCCTGCGGTGACAAGCGTAGTGAGTGACCTGTACTACTCGGCTATCCTGCATGGCTAGCAGAGTGGTACAGGTCATGGTGATTGAATAGGCCTAGATCAAAATCTGATTAGTCTTTTTTACTCAGATACCTTAGTCAATCGACATTTTTCGGAACGCTTATACTGATTGAATAGTTCAAATGAATTGAATTGATCAGGTGAAATTGCGAACTCATCGAAAAGGGGCATTTCTCATTTGTTTGACGATTGTGATGACAGTAGCATTTGTTGAAATAACAAATTGAATACATCAGCATCTGTACAATGAAATAACTCATAAAAGTAAATGACAATGCAGAGACAAACCATAATGCTATTCTCTTCGCTGAACTAAGACAATTTTATTATAAACAAATCGAATCAATCTTACTATGACTGAATTGCATTTCGCAACAAAACAACCACTAAAACTGGGGACGTCATTTCTAATTTGCATTTACATCAGGCTTGCACAAAAAAGGAAATCTACGTAAATGTCATACTGTAAGAGGCGACGTTTTACCTATCGTTATCGGAGCAATAAAAGTGTGACGTCATGTTGTCATGAGCGTCTTTACCTTTTTTTTGTGGAAATTCATCAAATGACCCCGCCCGCTGTGAGTGCAGCGGGAGGGAGTGTCAGAATTTTACCGACTAAAACCCACTATGTTGCTCCTGGAGCCAGGGTCAAAATCAATATCAAAAACCATTTATTCAAATTAGGCTACAATGTAGCACTTTTTGAACGTCAAAAATGTATAAATGATAGACAGAACCCCATCGCCCACCCTTCACCGCTTCCTATGCTATTGCTGCGGGCGAAGAAACGGCGCAACAAACTCCCCAGCAGCACACTGTCTTTCAAATAACATTAATTCTAAGATTTAAATAAAATAGGAATCGTGACAGATAAATAAATATTAGATGACACCTACAAAGAATTATTGCATTACAACTATTTAGTGATTACGAAAACCAAGGTCAGCGGACCGACCAGCCACCGCAAGTAGCACCCGTTCGCGAGAATGAGGCAAGGGTCAGCCATCACCTCGCCATATTTGAGGGAAGGAGGTGACCCGACCCGAGACTCGCGGTAACTCTCACGAACATCCCGCAGTCCCGTCTTTACATTTTTTTTTCGTGGGAAATCAAATAACTCCGCCCGCTGTGAGTGCAACGGGAGGGAGTGTCAGACTTTTACTGACTAAAACCCACTATGTTCCTTCTGGAGCTCTTTGGGTGCCGGGGTCGCGGTAACTCACACGAGCATCCCGCAGTCCCGTGCTTACCTTGGGTAACGTCTCGAGCATCATGTCCACCATAGCCGCCGAGCCGTATTCCTTCCACGCCTCCGCCTTCTTCGCCATTTGTTCCGCGTCAGCAACTGCCTTCGCCTTGATAGCGTACGCCTCCGCCTACGATACCATAATTACAAATATAATACAGTTTAACACGCTGTAATCGTACACATGGCGAGAGCAGTTTAAATCAGTTAGGTATACTTAATAGTATTATTTAATCAGGAGGCTTCTACGCTAGTGTATGTGATGGATTCGCCGAAAACGTGCACGTTGTAATAACAGTTAGTTGTAAAGAAATCTACATTATATAAAATGCGGACATTTAAATCAATGGATGTCATAATTATCGCAATTGGAAGAAACAAGGGTTGCTTACTGTTAGCTGAAATAGCACGTAGCTAACAAAATATAATGTAGAACGATTTTAAGTACCACCTACTGGGAAAAATGATTAAGCATTACCTATCCTTGCATTCGAGGGTCATAGTACAGTCAGGAGCAAAAATATGTTTATATGAAAGAATACATAAAAGCCGTCTTTTTATAAAAGAATATTCCTGATTTCTTAAATAATAAATAAATCATAAATATCTTGGGACAATATCCACACACGGCAATTTGATCCCAAGCTAAGCAGAGCTTGTGTTATGGTAATCAGACAACTGATAAACATAAACATACTTATATATTTCTAAATATATACATATTAATTATAGATACATCACACCGAGACACAGAACAAATGATCGTGTGACACAAAGCTTTGTCCTGGGTGGGAATCGAACCCACGACCTCCGGCTTAGCAGTCAGGGTCACTAACCACTGGACCAACAGGCCCGTTGTTCGTAAACAAGTGAATAGGTTCTCGTGCTCACCTCTCCGCGAACTTTGACGGCCTCGGCCTCTGCCTCAGCTTCCAGCACAGTTTTTAGTTTATGAGCCTCGGCTAATTTCTCCAGTCTGAACTTCTCAGCTTCCGCAGGCCTGTGAAACAAATACAAATTAAATTGTTACATTCAAACCAAATATATTACACATATTTAACACATGTCAATACATATATTACATTAATGTATACATGATGTACATTAAATATACATAATAGTGGAGAGAAATTGGATGCTATACATAGAAATCTGAAATTGCTTAACCGGAGTGACCAAACCTTCTTAATATGGGAACAGGTTTTAGTCCAACAATGGTATATATACAGGCTGGAATTATAATACAATAAACCAACCTATACACATCCCACTGCTGGGCACAGACCTCTTCCCATATAGGGTAGGTTTGAGCATTGATCACAATACTAGTTCACTGCGGATTAGCGATTTCAGAGTCCAATATTTGAAATGCAGGTTTTCTCAAGATATTTTTCCTTCACATCTATTAGTAGCGTCTTAGAATAATTAAGAAACTACATATAATTTTGAATAAGTCACATTGGTACTAGCCTGTGCTGGGGATCGAACCTGCAGCTTGTGCATACAAATCCACACATAGAACCGCAAGGCCACCACGACACGACACTTTAGATACAAAATTAACGACGGGAAGGTTTGAAGGACGGGAATATTTACCTGCGCACTGTAGCCTCCAGTTCCTTTTCTCTTCTTTGCACTTCCCACTTTTGCACAGCGATTTCTTGAGTGCGCTCGACGACAGTGATCTGCATTTGTTCTTCCTTGATGCGCTGTTTGGTCTTTGCTGCTTGGAGCTCGTAAGCCATTTCAGCTTCAGCCTAAATATACAAAAAAAATAATAATTGAGCTAACTTATGATTGCTCTAGTAAAAAAGAGATAATTCTCAGTACGATTGGTAGGATTTTTTTTTGTTTAAGGTAAATTAATAGGTAATAGGATTTCAGTCATTTGAAGCAAATCACGCATAATGGATGATTGACTGATGGTTACCAAATGTTTATGTTAACCAGCCTTTCGTGAACCGGGTTATAGAGCATTGAAACCGGTAAAGGTTACACCGAAAACGGGTACATTACCTTCTTAGTTTGTACTTCGACATCATAGGCGGCTTTCTTGAGTTCGAAATCTCTCTGAGCTTTCGCAATTTCGGTGTCGTTGAGGAACCTGGCAGCCATTCGTTGTTCTTCGGCCATCGCTTCTTTGATCTTGGCCTCGGCCTGGGCCTCCGCCTCCCCGATACGCGCGTCACGTTTCACTTCAGCCGTACGCGCCATACCCAGCGCTTTCAAATAACCCTGTATCAAAAAAGTCAATCAACGTTACCGATATACATAAAAAAGTCTGTTTAGAGTGTATGAAGTGTTTTGTTTCGCAACGCTTCAACGGTCCATAATTTCAAGCGATAATTTTTCATACTCGATTCTTTAAACAGTTATAGTTTTGCTATTGTAATAAATTCAACACCGTTAAATAGTAGGTATTGTTTAGTCTACGCATAATTAATGAGCGGTATTACCTACTGAGTTAATAGGACATTGTGTTTCAAAGAAAGTTCATTATGGAAACAATATTTTTATGTAAAGAAATCGTAGTAAAGTCGATTAGGTTTTCCTTTCTGACTGTACCTAAACAAAGATTTAAGCATACAATGTGAAAACAAATGTAAATATATTCCATAGTGTCAGAAACAGAAAATTGTATGTATAACGTGTATTTAATCGATTTCAATGACTTTGATTGATTGACTTTAAATTAAAACTTAGCCCTGTCTTGATGACCGATAAGATAAAGCAGTTAAAACGGCCATGGTTAGTTTAAATTAATTAAAGCGGAGTTAGGTAAGCGCTTAATTAAGTAATTAAAAATCTTTTTACTTTTACTAGTCATTGAATTTCAATTCTACGGCCATCTTCTGGCTCAATGAAGACTGGTTCAAAAGTACCATGACATGGTGTAGTGACCGAACCAATATTTTATATCAATTAGGAATTTAATCAGGTTTAGAGCGATTTGACACGTGATATGTTGAAAGAAGCTAATCCTTTGGCTTGAAAATATTGTTTAGAGCTATTTAACAATTACGAGCGACATATTTACATTCAAACACACAACTAATCTACAGTTCTATAATTTAAATTTACCAAGCTTATCAGTTCTAATAATAGGCATGATTGATGTATGTAGAACAAAATGGAACTAATATGTATAAATAATTCGGGCTAACAGTCTTACTTCAGATAAATACCATATTTTACACAGAATAAGTGGTTTGCTTTTCGGACCTCCAGGACCAATTTGACTGGCTGACATAGTAGCCTATAGTAAGATAATGATAAAGATATGAATAAATAATAAAATTGATATTTGATAAGCAATAAGCTCATCAAAAATGAAATGAAAAAATTTGAAGTGTAATTGCAATATGCAATCTACTTTTATCATGAACTTCAAAGCTAAATAAAAGTAATTAAACAAAAAATAACATAGCAAATCACATCTTAATCCGATTGATCATATTTATATTAAATTTGAATGAATGTAATGTATGTTATCTTATATTGTGGGTATTTCATAGATATTGCTTATCTTTGGGAAAAACACGATAATTTATGAACAAACTAATACATTTTGTTTTTATATTGAATGACATTGGCAGTTTGATTGACGTATCTGTAGTAGGTAATATGATCTATTTTAATTCAATCTTGATGGGAATAAGCCTGTTAAAAGCTAAGGATAACACAAACTCTTAAATAAGCCATAGTACTGGATGTTTTTACTTTAATCTTTACCACAATACTCGGAAGAACACGTTTTAGAAATTCGGCAATTGACAGAAGAATTAAGTTAATAGCATATTTTAAACAGTAGTGCCACCATTAAGCGAAATAGGTAAATGATAAATGTAAATTAGAGTAGTCGTCTCTTTTCCCTGTATATCAAAAAGACATTTGTTATTTTTGAAATGGGGGTACAGATCGTGGGTCAAAGTCGAGGTTAAAGATAAGAGAAGTCGAGTTTGTAATTTATTCGAATATTTTCTTTAAACAATTTTGTAACAATGTTGTCTATGTGTACCTACTTATAAAAGTTGTAATGTGCAAAATGCTCAGAATTAAATTCTATAAACGTTGACATAAGTTACATATTACAAAACATGTGCACATAAAATATTTGTAAAACCTATTTTAAAATGTTTTTTCTAAATATGTATAGGATAAAAATACAATAGTAGTCAATATATTGGTCAGCAAATTGGTATAAACTATAGTAATGAAAAATAATTGAAGTTTTACACCGGGTAGCGTCTTAAGAAGTACTAAAAGTGCTCTAAGGTACCAGAAGTGATTTGTACCGCCACAGCTTGCAGTATTGCCTGATTAATAAGCTGCCAATCATTACATAGGATAAGACGTCGCTTCCTGCGTCTGTTCGTCCCCATGTATGCTTAAATCTTTAAAACTACGGAATGGATTATGATGCGGTTTTAATAATAGACGTTAAGAGGTTAAGAGGAAGGTTTATATGTACAATACATCAAAATTGCATCCGTGTGAAGCTAGACCAGGTTACTATTTTATTATATTTTTTTTTAGGGTCCATTATACATTGTTTTTAAGGACAACATCCCACAAAACCAGTTCATTGGTTTAACTGTGGGAGCACCGCTTTCGTTTATAGTTATTAACATACCTATATTATGTATACTATACCATAATAATATATTATTAGTATTATTTTTACATTAAGTAAGTATACATTAACATAATAAAATAGAATAGTCACACAGTAGTTTTTACATTTTATAGTATTTTCACTAGTCTTATTATGAAGAAATGACGCTTTCTACCATTAATTTAGTCCTTAATTCGCAAATTGAACAAATCTTTCCAGTTATTTTTCTATATGGGACCTTTTTGTGCTTCCTAGAACAGCCAAAGCATTTTTCCTTTGCTTCTTGAATTAAATTTAGGTTATGAGGACATTATAAACAATTAACTTTATGTGCTATTTAACGTTAAAGATACACAAACAAATACCGTAATGCGGGGTCAATATCATTTGCATAGTGACAAGATACAATTGGTGTAAAGGATTCTTATCTTTCTTGAAGTCATTTGCAGTTTATTTTCACATAAAATCAGGTTATTTTCATTGTGTCACAGTAGGACATCTTAATAATGTGTTAGTTTATTATGAGAACCATTTTATACCCTAAATTTGTCTCTATTCTCTGCTACTCTGCTAGTCTTATTCACCCTATTTAAAAATAATGAGCTTAGCGAAGAAGTTGAAGTATTACAGCTTACGCTTAAAAAATACCGGTTCATTAGGGCTTTTATTCATGTTCGGCATTAATTGTCTAGCCTACATATTTAGCAGTGCTTCTACATACATACACTTTTTTATAAATAATAGTTACATAGTTCACAATCTTAAAAGAGAAATGGTTTTGCATTCCTTTGAATTAAATTGTTAGGGATAACTTGAACAAATGTTTTGTGAGATCAATAAATAAATAAAATAAAGTGATTTACAAGAAAAACAAAACACTGTGCATTGTGCTATAAAAACTTGATTGTAATCTACAAATACAAAACGTGATCCTCTTCAATTGTGTAAAGATACCAGGCCTACGTCGCCCGCAAAACTTTGTATGGTAGCTTTGATGGTTTATAATATATTAAATCATGCCTTTTTAATTTTAAAAATATAAAATTGTTTCCTAAAAACGTTTTAATGCTTTATAGATTAAGGAATTGAGTATAGTTGATAAATGTATATTTTAGCATATTAGAAGTTAAAGTGCATCGATTAAGGTATATAACACATTATTATTTTTGAGATTTACTTTGTTAATAAGGGATAAGTCACACAAATTTCATTGTTATCAATTACAACGACAAGTCAATTGATCATAATATTATATTGTCTTATTTCCAAAATTAAACGTTTGCGTTCAAGAGGTACAATATGTTGATAAATTTCTTCTACCAAAAGGTTCTTAATATAAACGTCATTATAGTATTTGGGTCCAAGTTTATCAATTTCGGGCATATCAAAATATAGGAAGATTTATAGGTATAAATATTCGAGACTTTCGAAAAATACGAAAATATGGATCTAGCCAAAACTCTACTTGAAAGGTTTCTTTTGTTTGTATTCTATAGCTCTCAATATCTCCAAAAAAGTAAATGAAATGGGGGTAAGGTAAGACGTCATGGAATTCAAGTTACGAATAACATTTCGCTAGCTACAATCTTTTAATGAATATGTATATGACAGGGGTATTTTTTAATTTAACACTTGAGTTTTACAGTCTATACTGATGAAATGTTGACCAGCAGAATATACAGGACATATTTTGCAATCGGTACACTGTAGCTAAAACGTATTACTTTATGACACTAGCAGTTATTATAAAGTGACATTTACGTTTACCACGCCTGCTTGTAATGCCACTCAATCACAGGCATTTTGTAGACGACCAGTCACACTAAAACGTATAACAAAGTTAGAATAGTATTTGGAACTCAGTGTTTGTAATAAAAGGTATTACGTGAAGTAAATGTAATATGTAAATATAAGATATTCCGAAAAGGAAGGTTTCGGTGAAATAGCTTGAAAACGTTCACAAATAGTCAATGATAAAGAATCGTCATATTTTTTTATTTTTCTCTTAGGAGCCAGTTAACCTTCGTTTTGAATAACAGGATTACTTAAATGTGTACTATGAAATCTGGTAAGAATATTAATAATCATAATGGGGCATCTTAAGATGAAGGTGTCAATCTTTGTTTTTATAAATAGACCGTGACTCGCTTGATTGCCAGCCTCAAAGCTTGAAAGCAAAGGTAATGTGATGGATGAACACATCAATATGTATGATTTAGCGAAGCCTAGAAGGGGAGCTGGATCGATGTCGAATTAAGTAAGCTTTGTCGTACACCAATGTCGTACAAAACCATATGTACGGCTTGACAGAAGGTCAGTCTATTAATGGCTCAGAATAGTTCTAAGTGTCCATGAACATAAATCGAACATTGTATTTTACGTGTTGTCTATTTTACATCAATAATTTAAACCCGTCTGTTCTTTGCGATACAATTGTAACGTACAGCTGTGCGGTGAGATGTATTATGAAAAGATGGGACCAAAAATCGATGTTATGATTTGGCATTTTGCCTAAAGCCGTTTCAATAAATCTGCTGACGTAGCGTCAAGCCGAAAAATGTGCGCAAACTCTCGGCTTCAAAGAAAACAGGGCATGCTAATGTGGTCAGCCATTTTGCTCAGAACAAAATACAAGAATATTAGATATCAGCCATCAACACTGTCCTTGCAACTTCCCAAAACGTATAGAGCAAAAAATACATCAGACTTTCATGTATTTTTTGTGATTCAGTCTTGTTTTGCGGCATTATCATAATATTTTGCATTTCAACCAAACATTTAACTTTCAACACCATTTTCAAATCCTACATACCTTAGCTTCCTGTAGCCATGTCGGAATGTTAAAAAATATTATCGATAATGTTCTAGAAATCCTAAAACTTTAAGTTACTTGTGTGTTATGTTAGTGAATTGTGTAATATCGTTTAGCTTATCAAAAAAAAGTTAGAAAGTAATCTTAAGACATTAAATTCACATTTGTTAAATTTTGTAAATCATTAACTTAAAATTTGATTACAATTAGCTTGCTAGGCTAATAAATTATATGTAATGAATGTACCTCTTCATCCCGGATGTCCTTTAGCGTGTACGACACGACTGTGATGCCCATATTGATCAGATCGCTTGAAGCTACCTCGAACACCTGTAACGATACATAGACCTTTGTTAAAAAAGCGTAAATTGACTAATAGAACAAATTATATTAATATAACGCAATATCTATACTTATATTATAAACGTGAAAGTTTGTAAGTATGGATGTTTGTTACTCTTTCACGCTCAAACGGCTAAATCAATTTTGATGAAATTTGGTATGAAGTTAACTGGCGCCGTGGAATAACACATAGGCTACTTTTTAACCGACTGCGTCAGAGAGGGGTTATGCTTTTGCCACTAAATCTGATATTTGCGCGAGGGAAGTCGCGGGCAACAGCTAGTATAAAATAAATAGGATGGAAATAGAGAAGATGCCTTCAATTTGCATTACGACGATGGACGTAAACATATATACGTATACACAATAATGACCGAGAGGAACATCGTTAAACGGACTTCTAAAAAGGAACAATAAATACAAGGAAGACCAAAGCTAAATGACGTACCTTTTTAGAGAATATTTTTCGATCTTTGTATATCTCTTCGACAGTCATGGATCCCATGATAGCGCGCTGGTGACCCTCCAGTGTCACCAAGGCTATATGTTGGATCTCTTGCTCGCTCTTGCCCAGAAATTGCTCGCACGCAGAGAGCAGCATCTCAGCGTTTTGACCTTGAATCTTCACCTGGAATTCGATACGCCATAATGTTAATTAATTTTTCCTTTCAATGTTCCATCTATTTGATGAATGTTTGACTGTTTGTTAATAATTTGACTAGTTTTAAAAGTGAATGGATTTTATTACGAAACGCTCGATATTTATAGGCTTATTTTAACTACTACTAGGGATACATTATTTTATTCTGTTTTTTTTTTTTTATATTAATAACTCTTGAACATACTTTTTGCTATTTTTCTATGATTAATATTGTTACTTTACCTGTGCTATACCAGTGACGGATATGGGAACGCCCTGGCTGGTGTATACGGTTGGCGATTCGACCTGCAGCGTCATCGTATTGAGGGAAATGCGCTGGACGTTCTGGATGGCTGGCCATACAAAGGCCCGCCCTCCCGGCACCAACAGGGGCTTGGAGTAACAGCATCCTAAGAAATGAGTAAAGTGTTAATGTTCTTTTCAAACTGTCTTTGAAGAGGAACGAAAATTCATTTAGGATTCTCTATTCTACTTTATAGTACGTATTTTGTAGTTCTAAGATTTTGGTGATGTGATCAAAAGTATTAGTCAAGAATTCAAGAACAAGATGATAGGTTATAACATTCAAGCATCAGGAAAACAAAATGTAAAACTATGCCCGCAATAAAACCTGTGTATAAATAGTTTTATGTGAATGAGTGGTATTCGCATAAAAATACAGGAAACCACGTAGTCTTTTATACAAATGTATTTATTCATTTGTTTTTGAGACAACGATTCAGAATATATCTTGTTAGGTATTGATGGACATTTTTTTTATAACAGTTGCTAGGCAAGAGCAAGGCTGCATGCATTTTACAAAGACGATTGGAACACAGCCATATTGCTTATTATCGTGACATTCGCACGCAAAGAAAAATGTAATGCTATAGGACTAATGGAATAGTAAAATATCGATTAAAAGTAGCGTGTGTTATGTTCTATTATGTCAGCAAGTTACGTGACGATATCATGGCAATTAAAGTTAATTACTCAACTTGTGAATAGCGTCAAAAACATCGAAACAACTTCGTTTTTTAGTTCGTGTTTAGATCCTGTTACCTTTATTCACGTTTTATTTAATAACTTTGTGTGGAACCTGGTCTGGTCTTTTTATAGATTTTATTTTGAAAAACTAACTGTAGAATACGCGAGCAGGATATAGTCATATTTTTCTATTATATCTTAATACCAGCGGAGGATAAATTATGATCCGTCTGTTCAATTAATTAAATCAATATGATTCATTATTATGAATCATTCTGTGAGATATTAGCGCCAATACCAATGATAATAGCGCCATTTTGTAATGAACATTATGGCGTTGATGTAATTCTAATTAACTATAAGTAAACAACAGCTAACACGCTAAGCATTTCTTATATTCTAAGACGTTATTAATTACTACAGCACAGCAAAAAATCCGACGCAATTTGGAATTGCGTGATAAATTGATATAAAACAGGTGATGGAATTCGCATTTATAGTCAAATCAATAGATAGTAGGTGCGCCCGCACTACTGATATCGCGATGTACTGATGTTCCCGAAATTAGTACGGTTTCGGAACAATACCAGCATTTTTCAAGTAAAAGTTGCAGTTATGAAAACAAGATGTGTATGGCCTTTTTCCATTCACATGAGTCCATTCACACACGAGGCCATATCTGCGCTACTTGACGATTTTAGTTTAATACTAAATTATATTATAGACTCATACATAAGCATGCATGGTTAATAATATTATTAAGTTAGCTTGTGTATAAAGGACCTTAATCACAATATTTTCGTTTTCTTTAATTCCAATTATGTATTGTATTTAGCATAGTCAATCAATATAATACCATAGTTCTTTTTGCGCCATAATCGGATCCAATGTGCCCTACTACTGAGCAAATACCTTTTCCTATGTACAGAAGAATTAAGCAGTGATCATGGATCATCAAAAGTAGTAGTCTAAAGTCGAAATTCTTAAATTATGAACGATTTATTGCACAGCATCTCAGCACTTTTTAATTTATTCATGTGTAAACAAAAATGATACCACATTCTTTATACATCTGTTATCAGAGAGAAAACAATTTATTTTATCAGTAGCATGAGCATTATTTGATACAGTTCTTGTTGTCATTGCTGATATAGATATATATTACAACTATGTTTGAATGTTGGACAATATAATAAGCACAGCAATACATACATATATTATAGACTCAATATGGACACTCATTGTTATTACTTATAGATTTATAACAACTACAACCTTGTTTGAGGCCCATTAAAATAAATTAAAGGCAACTAAAAAGAGACACAATAAAACACTACTATATTCTGTGTTATCAAACTAAATAACAACTGAGACTAACTGAACCCAGCGTTAATGATTTACCTCAACTACAATATTACTTAGTAAACAAACTTAAGTTCTGTTTTTCTTTGGTGCTTAGAATCACACAAACTGGCTGTATCTAATCATCTCAGTAAAAAATGTACAAAGCAAAAAATTATCATGTATTTACAGCTTTGATAAAAGTAGGTACAATTGAGGGCCATAATAGTCTGTGAATCACAGACCGGAAACATTTAAAAGAATGGGTAATCCCCAGCAATCTGAAAGGAAAATGCATGTTTGTATATGTACTCCATGCATTCCTAGACAAAGTATTTGTACTTATAGATTGTATTAAAACTTTGGCATAATCTTTCAACAACACTTGAAGTTTTCAACTCCTATGAATTAAACCTCCTGTTATTATTTACTATGGCACTAAGATATTGTGAAATTGTTATAAAAAAAATAATAAAGGATTACTACAAAAACATTCAAAGTGTTGAAGGTTATGTATTTAAATATAATGTGTGGACTTTATAGTGGTAACCAATTACTAATATGTCGACAATAATTCTATACTCCATTTGTTTAGGTAATTAACTAAATGTAAACAATTTTGGTATGTCTTTTAAACAAAATGTGATCTTTAAAAATGTAAAATACGTTTTACAACATGAAATACATTCAGATTTTCTAAAACTATAGTTAATTGATTTATAACCAGTAATATCCAAATTAAAAATTATTTTTTTGGTTAAAAAGTAACGCCAAGATTGTTTACATTTAGTTAACTACCTAAACAAATGGAGTATAATGCCATATGTAAGTGTGATTAGTATAATAATAAAACATGTTTGAATTATTTATATTGCAAATTACAGGGAAAACATGACAATACTTCATAATTTATAATCAGAATAAAATAACGCTAAAATCTTTATTTTTTCATTCTTTCTTTAAGCGAAACAAAAAGTTAAAGTTGATGTCCATTAAACAAACTCATTACAAAACTAGTTAATTACTTTCAAAAGTAATTAACAAAACTATACTTTTATGAAAGATACATCACGATTATTCCTGCAATAAGGATAAAAAATGTAGCAATAAAGCTCGAGGTATGATAATTCGGGAAGTCCCAATACGCAGGTAGGTAAGTACTTTGCTAAGTGCCTGTTATTACAATCGCAGAACTAGCTTCACGTTAATTATAGAACACTCCCTATGATGTCATCGGCTTAATAACTGGACCACACCAAGAACCGAAACTAATTTGAAAACACTGAATAGATATCCTTGTACACTGTACATAGTATAAGATTGAAAAATAACAAAAAGGAGATCGCTGTAAATACTCACCGGAGACGACTAACGCCTCGTTAGGCCCGCATGTTACAAAACCCCAGGTCATCTTGATTAGCTCTTAAGAAAATAACTCTGAACAAAATAAACTTTGTAAATCAATTAACTAAACCTATAAAGTATTAAATATTATGTCAAAACACAATTCGGCTTCAAAAATGGATGGGCGACACTGCAGACTGCTAAGCCTCAATGTTGCCATTGCACGAAGAATTGAAAAAAGGACGCAGAAAAATTATGTTTAAAAATCTAACATGATTTTATTATTAGTTTGGTTGAAATATTACATATTTTAACGTAAAATACCAGTATTTTATAATGTATGGAATTCTTTATTTTATTTTACACGACGATTGCGTCCTGTAAACAAGCCACACAATGTTCGTTTATACGACTGTTATCAGGAGATGGCGCTGTAGTACTCAAATACACAAAACTTGAAATGAGACGCTATCCGGTACTTTCCGACGCATATCACGCACCCTATTTGGTATCCCCTATCCCTAATAATTTGATACTTTGATGACTTACTAAGCTATTAGTATTGTAAAATGTAAAAACATTTGTATTAGACGAACACGGCCGAACAAATTTTTAATTAAAATCGAGTTTTGCACTTAAGACTACTTTGTTTAACTGATTTACGCAGTTAGCTGTAGAATTTTACTTTTTTTACCAGACTATCTCTTAAACGTAATTAGTATTTCTTTCTACTATAATGAGTGTAATGTTTGTAAGATATCCAATGTGACATGTTATGTGTTACCTCAGGATATATTAAAAACAATTCGAGAACTACTTTATTAATGGAACTCTCCGTTATTTGCCAGTGTCGTAGGGCTACATTTTAACCCAAAAAATACCGCTCAACGTAGTGCCCTCCTAGTCCTGAGTAATATTATAAACGCGAAAGTATGTGAGTATGGGTGGATGGAAGAATTTTTGTTACTCTTTCACGCTCAAACAGTTGGATAAATTTTAATAAAATTTGATATGACGTTAGCTGACACCCTGGATTGACCCATGGGCTAAATTTGTAATCGATGCGTTAGAGAAGGGTAATGTTTTTCAGCTATAATCGACATTCATCGCTGTCAAAGTCGCTGGCAACAGTTAGTATTCAATAAACTTACGGTAAAGTAGTAGAAGGTACCTGTTCCTTTGCATTCGCAAGAAAGTCATGAAGTTTCCCGGGTAAAAAAGGTAATACTTAGCAAGTCAATTAGGCGGTACCCATGGAAGCGAGGTAGACATCCTTTGAAAACTTTTCGGAACTTGCGAGACGGTATAGTAGAATTCTCTCCTATCTCATCCTATTTAAGTAAAATACTGTAAAAGGAGCTAATGATGGTGCTTTTTTTATGTAAATACGAACTTGATTTTACAAGCAGCTAATTGAAATTTTTTGAACTCCTAACTTAAAATCTCGCTAATATTTTGAACGTGCAAGTTTGTGGCGATGTATCGGTATACGTTACTCTTACACGTTCAACTTCGTAGACAAATTTTAATGAAATTCGATAATAATATACATAGTTAGCTGATACCTTGGATTATTACAGACTTCTTTTTATCCAACTGCGTTGGAAGAAGGAAAGAAAAAGGCAGTAAGTGGCCTTGTATAACACCATTACATTAATATCATAACGCCATTTGAGAAACACTCGACTGAAATACATATTAATGTATTCATTCCTCTTTTGACATAGATATCTTGCAATTTTCTGAAGACGCTTAACGAAAGGTCTACTCATAAGCAGAACACCTCATCTAAAATAAAGCATCTAAATTGTTTCACATCAGTAAAGTCTATGGTACCACAGAAAGACAACTAAACATCATCATCATCATCTTTATCATCTTCCTGCCATTATCCCATTTTACTTGAGGTCGGCGCAACAAGTTTTTTTTTCATTCTCCCCGATCAGATGTCACACAATCATTTACTCCTTTTTCATTCACAGAAAGGCAACATCGACACCAACATAAATAAAAGTACCTAATCAAACTTAAAACCCATAAGCTTCGTGGGTAAAAAAGGAAGCAAAAATAAACAAAAAGCGGTGTATTATTGTACTATACTAACAAACGGTTGTGACCGCATGATTACAAATTACATAGGTAAGCATGTGAAAAGGAGGGACTCCCCTTAGACGAAACAAGCTATTAAGTATTACCTGGGCTTGGAACTAAGTATTACGAGGGTTTGTCAGTCTGTGCATATTTGATCACCTTTGCCGATCAAAATGATTGCCAGTTAGCGACAGTGCTGTGATTACACCTTACAATTCTTGAAACTGTCATCTATCTACCTAAAACTGCGATTTCGTGCATTCATATAATTTTCTGTAAATTGTCGGGCATTTTATAGCGTATTGACATGGAATTATAAAGTTTTGTAATTATTTAGTTGTATTTTTGTATTATTATATTGTTTTCTTTTTAAAAGTCTTCCGCAACTACTAAGGAATTTCCGTGTGTAGTGAGATTTCCACTGCATGTACCTAAGATGTAAAATTAATAAATTGTCAATTGAAATTCTACTGTTTATACACATCAGAAACCACAAAATTTTCTCTCTGTGAAAGCATATTCTTATGTATTTTCTCATTTCGCATGTTTTCAATAATATTTTCATCGGAAGTGCCTAGATGAGTTTACGTAATAAAGGGCGAAACGACTAGGACTAGAATTTTTATTCAAGTGTTTATCGGCTGAATAGAGAAAACCTTGGGAAATAGTATTTACAGACCATGATGGCTCTAGCTGATACTAGACAGGGTACTGTCTTCAACAGACTGTTTTTTTTATAATTGGGTAAGATAACATTGTAACTCTTGACTCACTTCTTGTAGAATTTAATTGAAAGAGAAATCTGCACCTCCTCGTTGTCAAATCACGGCACACACATTGATTTTTCGAATTCATATACGTATAACAAAATAATAATCACTTAGAGTGGAGAGAGATGGAAAAGATGTAGAGGAAACCATACCAGAGAATTTTTCAATGGTATGTTAAGCCATATCTGAGGCCTACGCAAGATTTAAACAATGATTTCAAGTTGTAGGTACATCAACTTTACGGTAAGGAGAAACAGACTATTATATTATTACTACTGACGAGTGTTTTGGTTTCGTGAAATTTCGTTTCGTGAATCATTTTTGATCGCATGATCAAAACCAAGCTGCCAGTATATGCCAGGGTGTCGCCATTAACGGAAACGTCTAGAAGGACATCTTCATCATCATCATCTCACTACTGATTCTCAGACTTCAAATAAAAAATTGTGGATTACACAAATGTGTGATCCACAAATTTTGGCATAAGACAATTGTTAGTTTGTCTTATTCGGAGATAGAATGTCGAATGAAATCACGGTCAGTGGTAATTAGCGTGTTGTCCTACCTGTATCACTTACCTTTTCGTCCAATATTGTGGTTGGAAAATTACAACAAATCTAAGAGTTCCGTACACCGTACATTTTAAAGAAAGAAGTTTCACGTTTGTACTGATGGTGAAAAAGTCGTTTGCGCTGAAAGAAAATGTCCTCCAAAAATGTAATAGCAATGGCTATAAGCGCCTGATAGCTTAAACTGAACTTTTCTGTCACCTGTGCGCTGTCTAACTCTGTGGAAAATAGCATAACTCCTATTCAAATTGCAGTACGAGGACGAAATGTGTTTTCTTATTTTATTCGGAAATCGCAGTTTGATTGAAAATTTACTTTTACATTTATTTCACACATACGACTTGCATCTAGAATTTATGAAACAAACTTACTATTTCTGATAAATCAGGAAAGTGTTTTAAAATTGGATAAATAAACGTCGTGTTTTGTGTGTGAGTTGTGAATTTTATGTATGTGTTTACAAATATATTATTTGTCAAGGTTTAATATTTAAATCTTGAAATTGTTTAAAAGTTTAAATGGAAGAAAAAACATGTTGCGCCGACCCCAAGTAAAATGGGATAAGGGCAGGAAGATGATGATATCAACTACAACTTTTTCCACTCATTAGTTAAAAGTGGCTGCTTAAGATTATAATTATTATGCTGGTCTGCCATTCATTTGAATTAAAATCATTTTATACAACGTTGATAAAAGCGAGAGGCATTAAATGAAACCACATATTCTGTATATCATTATAAGGCTACACAACAAAAATCTAATCAATGTAAGCAATAGTTTAGTCACAGGATATTTTTTTAGTTTTTTTTTAGTTTGAACATGCTGTATCTTCCTGATTAGGTGACTAAGTTTTATAGACATTTTTCTAGTTGGCTCCGGTTGGGTCCGAAATGAGTCGGGCTATCCCGATAAATACGCGTGAGTAAACCGTTATAACGTTTTAAGTATGAATCATCCTCACGAAAGTTATTATAAAAATATTGCTTTGTTGTATATTAGATCTCAACGTGGATCACTTTTAAGTCGCCATTAAGTCATGCTTTTGGTAGCTTTAAGGTGTAAACTACTGACAAATACACGAAAGAAAATGCTTTTTCGGAGATTTTCATTCACCATGCATAGAGCCGTCGTTATCTATACTAATATTATAAAGCTGAAGAGTTTGTTTGTTTGTTTGTTTGAACGCGCTAATCTCAGGAACTACCGAGTCGAATCGAAAAATTATTTTTGGTTGAATAGACCATTTATCGAGGAAGGCTTTAGGCTATATAACATCACTTTGCAACTATTAGGAGCGAAGAAATAATAGAAAATGTGAAAAAAACGGGGAAAATTATTCATCCTTGAGGGCTTCCGTTGCGTGCGCTCCGAAAATGGTTCAAGATACCAAAAATATATGTGTAAAAGAATTATTCCTATTGAAATGATCTAAAAAAATGTCCACGACAGTATATATGTCTATCTTTTAAGATTAACTCACTAGAACCGTTTTTATGGTAATCAAATTCGGTGGAAATTAATGCATTTGTTAAGAGTTGTATCAACGTATCAGGTTGTGGAGAAAATCAATATGTACTTCTGCCACAAGAAAATAAAACTAAGAATATAATTTACGCAGAAGTAGGTACTTTAAAATAATAATGTTTTTTTTTAAATTATGTTCTTTTAAAAATTTAAAAACTAAATTGTCTTAAATAATAACAGAAAATGACGAGGACAAAGTCGTGGGTAACAGCTATAATTTATAAAGCTAAGGAGGTTGTCCGCAAAAATAAATGATGCCCAAAATAATTGTTTCACGCGGACGAAGTCGCGGGCACAGCTAGTTTTAAATACAAGTGAGGTCTGTAATAAAAGTGTTTCGTTACGTTTCAGGATTCTCCGCGAACCACCTTTCAATCACTCCTGACGTTTGATTGTAACAAAAATAGGTAACTTGAAAAGTACAGGGTGGACACAAAACCCCTTCAGGTATTAGTTAGTCATGCCCCTTTGTTTACACAGGTACGTCTGCACCTGTCCAGCACTGGCGGTTTCCCTATAATTAAAGTAGGCCAAACTTCCCCATAATGATAGGGTAGGGGGAGATTTAGACCACATGTAATTATATAATTCGTAATTTGTCGTTGTATGTCATTTCACATCCGTTTTGTACGAACATGGAAGTTGTGGCTTATTGAATTGAATGACTCATTATTGGGATTTACCTTTTGAAAAGTGATTCGTTTTTGGTAAAGAGATATTGGTGTAATATGTTGAGTTACAGTGGTGAAGGGTGCCTGAAAAATAAGCTTATTTTAATTGCAGCTTAATTATAAGAATTGTAATTAAAAGAAGTTTTACTAATACATAAGTACCATAGATTAAACTACGTTGAAATTCAATTTATGTTCCGTTTCTAAGTTTAAATATCCTAGTTTATAGATTTTTTTATGTATGGTACCACCCACACCACCTAACAAATCTTTAAACTAAGATCAAATAGAAATGAAAACTGCTGCTTCCATGACGTTTTACGACTTAGGAACAAGTTGAATAAGCGTTTAATAAAATAAAATACATTTATCTACTGCTACAAACTACTTTGTTTTACAAAACTACTTTGTAATTTATGAATACGCCTTGCAATACGGTTTCAGCTGAACTTCGAGTATGGAATCGTGGCTTATCAGTTATCACACAAAACAAAACAATGTCGGAAGCTAGACTTTGGCCGCCTTAACTTTTATTTACTTTCTAGCTGTAGTCCGCGACTTTGTTCGCGAAAAAAAAGTAGGGATGAAAAATAGATAGTAGCCGATTCTCGGACCTACCTGACATGCACGCAAAGTTTCAAGAGAATTGGTCCAGCCGTTTTGAAGGAGTACGGAAACTAACATTGTGACACGGGAAAATGTAATTGCCATGATGACAAATTAAAATCTTAAAATTTGTCACCATGGCAAATTTAACATGCCTGTTAAGGTCATAACAGCCTTGCCCCAATGCGATAGAAAGAAATGAAGCAAAATAGCAGTCGTTTTCGTCATTGTAATGTTTCTAAATAATTGACTTTAAGAGACGATGTCCCTCGAATTTCAAAGAACTTTTTTAACACATTTAATTTTTATTAACCCGTTGCTCGTCCTTGTAAGTTTGTATTGCTCTTTCTCATAGTTCCCATAAGTTGCAGACCGACACTTTTTAACAATGTTGAATTTCTTGGCTGTATTCTTATCGATAAGAAAGTTTGGATCCAATATTCTCTTGACTCGCGGGCCCACAGTATAGCCACAGTCTAAGTATCATACAGTCGTCCGACGCCTTTGATCTTGTGAAAAATGCCGACAACGACTTGACAGTATCGCGACGCCAAGGGTTGTCAAAATTAAAAATATTAATAAAATTATTTATTTATTGCAGATAGAAAGAAAGAAAGAAAGACAGTTTATTTAGCGCAAACAGGAGGCTACAAATATTTAAAAATAGTGAAAAATAAAATAAAAATAGAGAACAAAAAATTAAACAACTTAAGCCTAAAAAAAAAAATCAACATCGTTAACATTATAATCATTAAAAAAAGTGTAACCTAATATTATTATAACTTGCTGAGAACTTATTGAATAATATTAAATAAAAGAATAATTATAAATGGGTAACTGACAAATATTTTCGGTTTCTAGATTTAATAGATTTGAAATTTCTATTGCTGAACTTAATTATATAAAAAATCCTCATCCTAATAAATAATTTCAACAAAAAATTTACTGGGAAGCAATCACATGGTTTCGTATTATACTCCACTAAACTCAGATGTTCAAATAATTTGAGCCCAATATTGTTTTCGTTAAATGTATTTTTTATTTTTCTAAAAGTCATTTTAAATAAATCCGGTCTTTTACATGCTTCCATCCCACCCATAACTTACATCTGAAATATTGAAATACAATACAAATTAATAAATTCATTCTTCATCTATATTTTTTCATGTAAAAATATAAACTTTGTTATAATTTTAGATTTAAGTTATTTAGGTTTCATTTTTGTAATTAGCACTTAATTAGCGTCCATTTTCCAGGATTTTCCATTTTCCTTCAGGTACCTAGCCTACCTACCTATTCATACTTCTTTCCGTCCATCATTCGGCCTTTTTGTTGGCGTTGTCAACTTTGACGGGTATGACAAATATTTTTATTATTAAATTTACGTATTCACTCTACAATAACAAAACATTATTTATTTACCTTTCTTCTGTTCGTGGAAGCTGATAAAACCGCAGATCCTTATTAATACGAGATGAAGACTTGCAATCTCTCACAGCACACGTCGTATGCACCATTTTATAAAATAATTACGAAAACAAACACGCGTAAGCCCTGAATGACGTGTCCCGACATGCTAACATTATTTTGTTTGCATGTCGGGCTCGGCCCTCCCGCGTCCCACCCCTCACACCCCGCACGATTGCCCTGTCTAGACGCCTTCGTCGGACGACTGTATGACAATAGTATATTTAGACTGTGGTATAGCAATATCATAAATACTAAAGTTTGTAAGTATAGACGAATGGATGGATGTATGGATGGAAGGATGTTTGTTACTTTTTTACGCTTAAACGGTTAGCTGCATTTTGTTATGTAACTAGCTGACACCCTGGATTAACATTTAGGCTACTTTTTAATCGACTGTGTAGGAAGGGGTATTGTTTTTGCAGCTTAAGCCGTTATTCACGTGTGCAAAGTCACCAACAACAGCTAGTGGGCACATAAATGAACAAAAACATAATAATAGCCGTATGCGTAACGTTTCGCATAGTTTCATATTAACCCCAAAAAGTTCAACAAACGCATAAACGCTTATTGCGGTAGAAGACGCTAACGTTGTAGAATATTTTAGATGATGACCAATGTGTGATGTCTGCTGGTTACAGAGCTAATTGCGATGCTAAAATGTCAAGTAAATTGGGCTCCGTATCCCAGGAGGCGGTCAGGACTGCTAATGTTTGCTAACACTAGACTGGCCCCTATTTGCTCAGGGTAAAAGTTGGAGAGTAAGTCAAATATGAAGCCGACTTGTATTTCATTTATGTGATTTTTTGTGAACTTTTATAAGATTTTCAATTCGTTTCAAATGTCATTGGGTAAGGTTAGTTTAATCTCGAATATGGACAAAGTTTTCTGTAACAGATGCAAGAAAATAGTCAAAAATATAAAGTAAGAGATCGTCTTGCAAGTGTAGATTTAGCAAATAGGTCGTTTTATACAATCACAGCTGTAAGTAATACATGCAAACAATCAAATTAAATGAGTGCTGTCAGTTATCAGGTAAATAAAAATACTTAACACATAAAGTATAGTATAAACGTTCAATACCTACATGACTCTGAACAGTTTTGGTTACAAGATTGGTATTATTTGGTATCTAGGTGAAAGACTAGAGCGACCTGCACATAACTAAATACTCTAAATGGAGACATCAACTCTTAAGTCTCTAATTGTGTTTCTTAAAAAGAATGAGCTTTATCATTAAACTTACTTATGGACAGAGTAACACATTCCTAATTTTAACAAAACAAAAACTCTTTTCAAAGAAAGTTCTACCGAAATGCAAAAAAAAACACGCTTTGTTCTAATTACTGGCGTCTTTGTATCCGGAAATATTTGTAACTGAATGGCGTGTAGAAATGTGAGTAGCATGCATTCATAAATATGAAATCATTTTCTTCGTTCCGCTGTGTAAACATGCTGACAATATTATAGCATCATTTTACAACGGTAATAGACGGTGTATTTGGTACATTAGTGATTACGTAAGCTTTGCATATCTAGACACCGTCTGGCATAATGTAATCTACATTGTAATCAAATGTAGGTCAGGAATAGCTTCCTACTCGTAATACAGAAGTCTTCATGTTTCAAATGATTCAATAACGAGTGGGACGGAGCTCTGAAGTCATATAGCACCGTCTCTTTCTTAATCGAACTTTGGGTGCTTTAACAATTGTTGTTTCGGTATCAGGTTATACATAGCGATTATTCAATACATATAGTTTCTATTAGCCGTGTAATTAGCTTGAAGAGTGACTAGTAAATCAATTTGTGTTGTTTATTAACTTGTCGCTTTAATTAGTATTGAATCACTTACCTAATTGATAAACTACAATATTACCCTTTTGCAGGGAAAAGATTGGACCTGTGGCAGTATAGTTAGTCTTTTTGTTAGAATATGGATAATGACGGGGTATGGAAAGTGAAAATGTTATTAGTCCGTCAGATAGACAATCAAAAAATATTAGACACGTAGGTGTTTTTGCTTACACGAGTACCTACCTCGAATTTGTTCAAATCAAACATTCTCAAATTGTTTTACCACAATGATGAGCTTGGCTGACAAAGATTTTTGTATCATGAAAACCGTTGCAAAATAATAAAGTATTTAAAAATGTTGCTAAAAGCACGTAAAAGGCAGGAAAGTCTCGACAGGCAAGTCAGGCAAGGAGAATAGTAAAAGCAACACGAACCCGCTTTGGTAGCAGTTTACAGACCTTTACTGAACGCGTCAAAGCAAGGGAGACCCAAAGCCAAAGTTCTTTTAAAATAAAAGCCTTTGAAAATCAACCAGGTGAGGTTTCGCGGCAAAATGGAAAATGCTATTTTAACAGCCACTTTGACTTCATTCAGTTATTTTTTAATTCAAATAAAAAGTACAATTTCAGCAAAACTGGCGTTTAGTATTTCTTTCGTTTTAATATTTACGAACTATAAAAACTTTTCATAGACAATCATTCATGTCAGTGGTACAAAGTTGTCAAAAGCCACAGTGACATTCGATGATCAAGCGGTCACAATCGCGGTCAGAACAATGAAATTCAATGAATGAATGGGGATTTCGCTCGAAGGGAATTAATGTTACCTTGTTCGTTTTTCCATTGAAATTCGGCTGAAAAATAGGGAGTCATTTTAAATGAAGAATTTTGTGAATGTACACAGTCAGGATAAAAAAGGTAGACCGAGCGTACGCGAACACGGTCAGGCGGTCAGCTTTGCAAATTCGAATTAAAATAAAAGACCAACAAATAACTTAAGTAAGTACACGTTTTTTAACTATGACTTTTTTTGTTATTTATTTTTATTTCACTTTATTTCGAATGACAAACAATTATTTATTTATTTATTTATTTATTATATCAAAACTTATTCTATCATTACAGGGTTTACCCTAATGCGACAGATAAGACCTTAAACTAAAATTTGGACAAACATTAATTATACGGACAAACATAAATTATAAGTACAGTACAACAAATTAGAAATAATAACATTAAATATTCAATAAAAATAAAAACAAAAATATGGCACAAAAACATTGCATAGCGTAGTGCATAATTATTACACTACAATACTACACTATATTATCACATTATTAACAGTCACAGATATCTTATACAATATACTATCTTAACAATATCTTCCCTATTTATTTAGCTTGTAGCATAAAATAAATAGTAACAACCTTGCGAATTCACCCAAAGAACATGTAAACACGTCGATCTGTGTTTGAAGATCATTAATGACACGAATAGCTCTGGTAAGGGGTGCCTTGGCAAGCAAGTTAGTTCTGGCTGTCGGTACCAGTAGCAGCGGCGGGCTGCGACGCCTCCACACGTAGCGGTCCGGCACCCACAGACTCAAGCGCTGCAACACGCCCGCGTTACTCTCTACTCCACGAAGCACCTTAACCAAGTAGACAACAAGTTTAAACTCCCGTCGAACCTGTAATTGATTATAGCCAACCATGCCCAGAACGAACAGGGTTGGATACATCAGTGGGTAGAACGGATATACCCCATATAACCTCTTGTATAAGTGGCGCGTAAATTTGTTTTGGACGCGCTCTAACATTACAGAGTACTTAGCTTCATGTGGATCCCATATGACCGCACTATGTTCCAGATGACTCCTGACTAGTGCATCATACAGGACCCTAATTGCTGCAATGTTTGTGAAGCTCTGCGTCTGTCTTAGAACAAATCCTAAGTTTCTGAACGCCTTCCTACAAACCTTGGTTATGTGCTCACGGAATGACAGACAGGGAGTCATGGAAACACCCAAATCTCGCACCTCCTTGACTCGCTGCAGTGGCGCCTCGTCCACCGTGTACTCATAGAGCAAAGGTGTACGAGCCCGTGTGAAGCTCATCAAAGAACACTTGGATACGTTGAAGTATAATTTGTTTTGGTGACTCCATTGTACTACTCGATCTATATCCTCCTGTAAGCGAATGCAATCTGACTCAGACCTAACCTCAAGCAGCAACTTGAGGTCATCTGCGAATAATAAGCAAGAGACATGTCTTACGACTTCTGGTAGATTGTTAATCGTCATTATGAACTCTAGAGGCCCCAAATTGCTGCCCTGACCTACACCAGACCAAGTGTAATATAGGTCAGATTCACATCCGTTGCAGTCCACATACTGCTGTCTGCCTTGCATGTAACTGGCAAAAAATTGCAATAGATGCTGGGTACATCCAAACTCTGCTAGCTTTCTCAGCAAGATGTCGTTGTCAACGGTGTCAAAGGCTTTTCTGAAGTCAAAATAAGCTACATCTACCTGCACCCCAGCATCTACTGCCGTAATATTATAGTAATATTATATAATAAAGAGTACAGAAAATGATACTTAAAAACTAACAATCATGTAATCAACAATGTTATCCACAACATACAGGCAAAATATTATTACGCGCTTCAAAGAATAGGAAAACATATCAATATTAAAAAAAAATCTACATTGCCCAGCAATTTCTTCTAAGAAAAAAAAAATATCTTCGTTTCATTCTAAAATCAAGAAAAAAACGAATGTTATCTCTAATTTTCGTCTGAGATACAGAATCTAAGAGAAATTGAAGCTCGTAATCGAATTTCTTAAGTACGTGTTAATTTTCCTCAACATGGCTCCGACTAATACCCCTTTTGTCGCGTCGATCGTTATGGTTAGTCCCGTCACCTGAGATCCGTTGTTCGAAGCATACAATCATTTTGATTACGGCAATTTTCGCCCCTGCACACAACAGGTGGCGTTACCGGTATCCAGTGGAGCTTAACTCCGTATAGCACAAGTTAGAGTGGTGTTACACTTAGAATTCACGTGCGCAAAATTGTTGGAAGTGGACGAATACCATGTGAGTTTACTATTGTTTATTATTGCTAGTTATAACGCAAATTGCATCGCGTTTTTGGGGTCTTGGAGTTTATTTTTTAAATTTCGTATTTCTAACTTATGTACGATATTGAGCGGTCCTTGAATAAATAATTATTAATCAAATAATTTTTCCACAACTGAAAATGTAGCATAGTAAACATTGTTGCAAAAATGGACGCTAAAAATCTGAAATAAAAATCCTACAATTGTTTTGCCGTTGTGTGAAGTGTGTCGTATTGATATTATTTGGATTATCATAGTTTGCTGGGCAAATAGAAGTTCCATTACATTTCGATATAATACGTATAACGACAATGTAGTGAGTGACGGCCGCCGAGCGGATGGTACGTGATTTCAAAAGGGGAGGATGGATTATTCCCTCGCTCTGGAGTGACCTAGTTTTGACGAAATCTAAAGCAAGTAGATTATGATTCGATTTTCTTGCAAGTCCCATTCAAAATTATACTTCCTTCGGCAAAAATGGCTGAAAATTTTCTGTGCCATTTCTGATGCAAATATTTTTGCAGTTTTTTTGTATAAACTAATTAGATGAAGATGCAGAAGACGAAGTAGGAATAAGAAAACTTAGTTTATGGAGAATTTTCCGCGTCCTTTTAAAGCTGTTTTTCTCCGAAAACTCTTTCTCTCTCTTAATTATATAAAGCGTGTAAATTAATTAATTAGCTGCAAACATTTTCATACCGTACGTAGTTCAGTATTCTCTTCTTTTTAATACCGTTCGGATAAGGTTGTGTGCACATTGGGTTTGCAATTACGTTGCAATTTTATGATGGTGTTTGCTTTTACTCAATTATAGAGACGCAATAAGGTGTGATTTATTATGTTACGAGTCCAAAAACATCTTACGTAATATTAATTGAGAAAAAATATAAAAAACCCGTTTCTGACTGATTTGAGGTCCGCTTTCTTACAAGCGTAACATGATAAATTTCCGCAGCAAGCTCTTAATAATTATCAAGCGTGCGAATCGATGTGAATCGTCGCGGAGGGGCTCCAAGACGCACGTCGTGCGGGGTGCCGGGTGGAGGAGGGGGGGGGGTGTAGTGAGCAGGAGGCGGCGGGGGGGGGGGGTGCTGGCAAGCGGTGCGGGGAGCCGAGGACGCCGCGGCACCGCGCAAGTCGCCGCTCGTATCGACCGCCCCGGATGTGCATTGCAATGCCGCCGGAGAGATCAGCCGACCCACCTACTCGCGGAACACCACGGCACCGTTCCGATTGAATGTTTGGAGTCAATAGTGCTGCACCGTGGTATGCTGTCTCCATCCGATGTTACGTCACCGCCGCGCCACGGCCGCGCGCCGGCCGGGACGGGTGCGGCCGCCGAGCTCCGCGACCATGTACACCGCCGTTACTAGATCCTATTTGGCGGGAATTCTCGTACGCCCGGATTCGAGTTGATACGAGGGTATAGTTAAAAGGGTAATTTTTCTAAAGAAGCAATTAATACGCAAAGTTCGGACGACATGATCAATAGAAATTATTTTTTGTTATAATTTTAGGAGTTATACATTAAAATTAATTTTAAAACAACGTTTTTTCTTCTAACGTAGAAAGATGTAGACAAAATAAGAAAAATATACATATATGTATGTATAGATAAACGGGTACTAATAATAGGTAGCAACAAATTCTGTTTCTGAAATAAAATTCAACTTTCAAGCTCAGGTAATAATTAATTCAATACCTGGTTAGCCCTATCTAACATGAAAGAATAACATTCGCAACATCTGCACAAAGTATGAATAATAATTACACCGCAAAATAAATTACTAACTGTACATGCACACTTTAAAAGACCGGTAGAAAGAATTATGTGCGAAACAGATAGGGGAAGCATAATTGAGGTGTATACGACCCCTATGCGGTATGCTTTACATCTCAACTGATTGCCTGTGACTTGCGGGTAATATGCATTCGTGTCGCAGGAAGCCAGCTCACCGAGAACAGGCTTCCTGTCACACCAACAACAAGGATTACTTAGAGTTAGTACTGCAGAAACAGTTGACAATCACCGTGACGACTGTTGCTAGGTTGCTTGATGAGTATTTTGATGCTACTTAGGTATGTTTATTCATCGAGGACCCCGCCGGAACTCTAGAAGGGAGTATCTATTTCCGATGGTGGCCGGTCAACGACACCGATCCGGAACCATAGTTGAGCGATTCGGTAGGGTGCAGCCTTTAACAATTGGCACTCATCTTTAACTAATCGAACCGCGGCGCGATCAAACTGCGGAATACAGTACAACACATGGACAGGACGAAATACGCGCTGTCGGCGCAAACGATTATATTTAACACGACACTGTAATTTTGCCCAACGGCAGTTTCATTTTTCCATTCAGACTCAATTTTATTATTCGATATATTTCGAAGCCCTGTAATTGAATCCGCGCACTAGAGATGAAAATGAATGGCTCTTATCGTATCGACATGCACCGATTCACGGATATTAATTAACAAATATTGCAATAATTTCAATGCGAAATATTCCCAGACTATGAAATATTTGCAATCAACTCGTTCCTGTAGATTTACCTTCATTTCAATTTATATTCAGTCTAAAATACGAGTCTATTCAAGTAGGCACTTTGTAGTTGGAATTATAATTACATATTTGTGGGGGAAGCCAGTCAAGGACCGCAATTATCGTTAGTATCTAATAGTTTGTAATTATTCATGTTTTGTTAGGATAAGACAAAGAAACCTAAATTACAGCTCGGTTGTTGAACGTAGCCAAAAATCTGTTTTTGAATTTAAAGAATTCCGTGAGATAAAATTTCTTAGGACCTTTCATCGGTGTATAAAAAATTAACTACTCTCATAAACGCTCCTTACAAGTTACTAAAACCAGTTTACCGTTTTTATAATAACAACGTGGGGTTGCAAGGGATAACATTGCATTTGTACACACCTTTGAGTGAAACCAATTTCTGACGCAATCATACAATAAGTTACGAGGGCTGAGTCAACAAATACGACATTCTGTGGTAAAAGAGAAACAATTAAACTTTGTGATTGCCCCGGGGATATTAACAATACACTTTACAGTATAAACTTTATGAAAAGTGTTAGAACTAAAGACTGTTAAGCTTAAAATTAATAATAACCGCAAATATTTTCAAGCGACTGCTTTTTAACGTTTCGTTATCGATCGTTATCCTTATCAGTCGGGGAACGAATTCAACCTTGCTGTTTGCTATTTCAAAGTAAAATTTATAACGGTCAATACAGTGCTACCTGAGTAGCGATTAAAAGAAGTTCGGTGATCTATGGCGCGACTGTAACCAGGAGAAATAAAAATGGAGGGTCGAGAAAATAATACTAATTGCATATTTGAAACGTTGCAAGGTATTCGAAGGGTTCAACGCCACCATAGCGGGATGTAACCATTCCAGATTGTTGGAGACGCGGCTGTCGCAGGCCACAGGCTCTCGGAATGCGCGGTAGCATCCGTACCTCATTGTAATAAGAATTTGGCGCGTAAAAAGCTGGCCACTCTTCCAAGAAACCGCCGCAAGAAAGGTCTTCTCAGAAGGCTCGAACAGCTCATGTTGTTGAATTAGTGCGTGAAAGTTTACTTTATTTTTATTTTGAATCATTTATGTTTACATGTCGGTACACGAAAGGATTTAAGCGTTAAGTTTGAGTTATATTAATTAATCACCGAGTGCTGGATGTCTTTCTGCAATTAAAACTTGATATTTTGTTTTAAATGATTGCTGACGTTTTGACTGATTTGTTTGGAGACTGCGGTTTCTTTTAACGAAATTTGATTACTGTACGAATATATTTTTTAAAACCATTAGGTATTACTTTTTACCGTTATTACTTACGACCTATTTAATAAGTTCCTTCTTGTTGATTAGGTAATTCTTATCTTATTAAGCTTAAAGTAACACTCACTTAAAAATTTACAGGCAAAGCTAATTTGTTACTTTTTATACTAAGACATATCTGACGAGCAACACTCATGTTTTGACGAATCTTGTTTTGTTAATTTGACAACAACAATAGGCATGATCTAAAGTGTCTAGACCCGACACTACAGCAAAACTGAAATAAGATCTCCTTAAACAAGCTTAACAACGAAAATAGCGTATGTAGTGATATAGAAACGAGTAATAATAGAAATGCGGCTAGCGTCGATATTGGAAGTGGCCAAGTGGCTCATAGTTGTCCATAGTCCATATGCCGTTGTTTAGTAGTCGAGGAGCGCGCGGCAGGCGGCGCGGGCGTTTCTTTTTTCTCCCCCGCGGATTCCATTGCCCCATCCAACCTGTAAGTCAGGCAGTTTGCCGTGCGTTGACCGCGCAAAGCTGTCCGACAACCTATAGTGGACGCTTTCGATGGCTCCCGTAAACTTATAAACGTTAAAATGTATTGAATAGCCCTTCTCTTGAATATTCTTGAATAAAGGTAACTGTTTTGTATTCTTGAATTGCTGCACAATACTTTTTGGTTTATTCAGTTTTGAGCTTTAGTTGTAGGACTTGCACGTTTGGATACTAAAGTAAAATAAGTAATAAAAAAAATTCGTTAATTTTTTTTAATTCATTCGTTAGGTTTCGACGAAAATGTTTTTTATTGTATTGGATGACATCAAATAGGATGTAATATTTCAGTCGGCGTTCCCAACAATAACAAAATATTTTATGATAAATTAAATAAACATCAATTACATATTGCAATATATACGGCATTTGAGTGATAATTATAGGTAATTATTTTACAAGTTATTCGCGTTCAGATTCCAGCGTTAGTTCACTACATTTACAAACGTGATGTGGTTTGTTTTGGTAGATTTACTTAACGGTTCCTGACGTATTTATCGTAAGCAAGACTCTGCTTGCCTCGGAATTCCAACACATAGTTTTCTACACTAGACGTTACAGTTTTGTGGCAACGACCGACTGCAAAGTTTTAGAATCCTGCGTTCTTGTTGGTTCGAGTTTCATCCTACTATATAGAAACAATAATTTTGTTTGTTTTTGTCTAAAAAGGTTGTTTGTGAATTAGAATTTGTATTTCATTTTTTTTTCTGTAGTCTCGTTTTGCCTGGGGATGGTCGAATGTTACTTAGAATGTAGTACTTAAGTAGTAAAATCTAATATATGGGTTGTGTTGGTTTTACGCCGCTTTATGAGAAATACGGAGCTATCTTGGGAAAACGCTTGCCACAACAAGATAAAGGCCTTTCATACATAGAATTTAACGACACATTATTAATTCGTAATGGAATATTTATAATTGTTCACCATAAAAGTTTTAAATGACATCTTATGAAAGCTCGTTATGGGTAAAAATGCTGACTGCTGTGATTAATGTCAGTCATGAACACACTAACATAAATAAATAATAACCCACAAACTTACTTGTACCTAGTAAAACTGCAAGCAATTCGTTGAAATTGAAAGTATTTAAGTCCGAATTAAATGATTTCTTTCTCATAATAAGGTGTCTTTTTACAAGGAAGCTCTTGTAGGTTAGGCACATTTGAATGTTTATTGATTGTTAAATATTTTTACGCACACACAACAACGGTTATCGTGTTGAGCAGATAAGATTAAAGTTGAGGAGCAAGCAGGCAAGCAGGGGACAAAGCAGACGTCGGTGGGAATGAGACGGGGCGAGCGGCGAGTGGACGCGGCAGTTGCGCGCGAGCCGTTCATTGATGCGCAGGCGCTGCGGCGGCGCGGGGGGCGGGGACGAGGAATGCGGTCGCGGCGAGCAATGACCGCGCCAGGGTCGCTTCCTTTACGAGAAGCGCGGGCCGTCGTACTACAGCCGGTCCCCCCACCTGCCCCATACGGCCCGTACTACATGCCCCTCACGGCTGCGACGCGCACTTTTCGACCCGTAGTCCGTTACAAAAATTAAGTGCGCCGCATTCCGCGACCGTTTTGTTGTCTCCCTTACTCCTGAGCGGGGCCGTATCTTTTATTCTTTTCTTTTCTTGGATGGTAGCCTCGTCCTCGATGCGTTGTTTGGTGTACAAAGTAAGGCTCAGGGCGCGAAACTTACGCCTCACCAAGCTTTCTCTACAGCGCCGCTAGTTAACATTTATAAATAATTTATTGTAATTGCATTTTAAGAATTATTATTTGGTTAACTGGTTGGTCAATAATGTTGTTCAAGAGTTATTAATTGTTTTCGTTAAAATGAAAGATCAAGTACCTATGTAAGCTCCAATTTAAAAACAATTATTTTTCTTGAAGGAGAAAAAAGAGGGAAAGCCAAGAAAAATCTTCTATAATTTAATTACACATCTTCATAATACTTAACTAGACACTTGTAGCGAGGTTTGAAATAAAGCCGTTGTAGAGGGCACTCGGCGGCGCGCCGAGCCCGCTCCGCCAGTTCATAAGAATTACGTTTAAAAGTTAAGCTACATAACGGTAACTACGGTACACAAATAACATGTAAATATTCGGGTAAAAATGTTCAACAATCTGTTTTTACGAAAGGGAAATCGTAGAAATACTTTGTTATTGAATTTGTTTTGTCCAAAAATATATGTTTGTTATTGGTGTCAAACTTTTGTATTGAACTTGAAAGTATAAAAATATTCAACTGAATTCAATAAAGAGGTGGTTCTCATAGTTAAGCTCTGATGATGGCAGACCGGAGAAATCGAGAGGAACTTCAAAATTGAAGGGGTTTACAATTAGTTAGTACGTTTTCAAGTATTTATTTATTTATGACGATGGAGCCGAGAGACAGTCGAGGGAACTCCTCAACGAATCACAGCAGCTACATTGTGTTTGAGCTTGATTAATTTGTATCGATAAGTACGTTGCACCTAGATGGGTTGTAACTGTCAATAGGGGTCCAATGCAATAGACGCTGAACAGTTAACATATCTCCTCAACGGTTAGAAGTTAAATACATTTATTCTTTAGCTAATCTTGTATATGGAGTGACAGTTGTATTCTTTTAAAGCAATCACCTGCTTTTAAGAACGTAAATCTTAACACTAAAAAGAAGAAAATATTTTTTTAATAAATTCTTTAATAAAACAGCGGCACTAAAAACTTGATCATTATCTAAATGGCCAAAAATATCATCATATCACCTAGGTACTGAATGAAGTCGTCAAGAGCTATACACATAACCCCATACATAAGAGAAATATTTAACCTACTAATTTGGTACTGACTTAAGTAACAATCGACTGTAAGCCAATGTTACACTAGATACAATTTTAACGTTCTAACAATAAGTAAACAAACCTACCAAAATTCTAGAATTTCACAGATTGCGACACTTGTATAAGTACAGCACTTAAGCATCGTACAGCATCCACACCAGATTGATCACAAATCGCTTACCCAAACTCCGTGCTCTGCAAAACGAGCGAGACTAATCCCCTACTGTCAGTGTTGTAGGTATAACGATCCCTATTAGGGCTGACTGGCACTTAGTTCTGCCATACCACGAATAGATATATTTATGAGCACATCAGTCCCGCTTCGAATAGAAGCCCAAACAGGATACGTCTCGGTATACGCCGGACGTAGCGAGCTAAGTGGCCTTATACAAGTGCACTCACATTAGGTATTAGCTTGTTTGGTACGCGAGCTTTTTGATACAATTGCTGGGTGATTTACTGTGAAAATACTAGTTGGAGGAAAGGAAGTTGTTAACCTCACTTAGTTGTTAACAGTGCAGATTGGTAATTGCGTTGGGTCTGTTGGTCGGTTGGTCTAGTGGTTAGTGGCACTGACTGTTAAACCGGAGGTCGTGGGTTCGATCCTCACCTGGGACAAATGTTTGTATGATGAGCAAGATCATTTGTTCTTTGTTTGGGTGTAATTTGTCTATAATTTGTATGCTATTAGAAATATATAAGTATGTATAGCAGTTGTCTAGTACTCATAACACAAGTTACTCTCTTGTACTTAATTTGAGACTAGATGGCGTTTTGGGAATATTGAAGAATATTATTATTATTACTATAATTTAATAAATAAGCTTGTGCGAAATTGCGGCTATTAATGTGTGACAAGAGAATTAAAACAAAGAAACAGATTTTAATTTTTTTTTGCTAAAGCTTTTTGTAAAATCGCCCAGCATTCAAACAAGTTACATTTTACACGCGTTGATCGGTCCTAAAATGCATGAGAATGACATTCGAGGTTAAGTGACGTGACATTCGACATGTCAATTCAATACATTTGAGCAATTCGATCAGAGCTGAACCAAAAATTACTTGCCTTAGGGCCATTGTTTTGTGTTTGGAGATGATAAAGCAGTGTCGTGTTACCGGCAGGTGAGTCAGTAAGACGACACCGCTGCCAATTAGTTAATTACACTACTATCAATTAAACAATTGGATGACTTTAGGGAAAGGGAAGTATTGGAGACATCAATATCTTTTATACATTTCTCTTTTTTGTATTTCTATTTGGCAATTTATAAATATTGCTAAAATAAAGCTTACATTTTTTTTTCTTTTCTCAAAAGAGGTAACTTATGCAGTTTCTTAAAGGTTATATTTCAACTGGATGTCAGTAGTTTTAATGTTTTGAAAGTGCCAAAAAATCTACTCTAAATAAAAACTTAACTTAGTGTTTCGAAAGTTCCTGAAAAGGCCTACTTGAACTGATAATCTTTTGATTTTGACACGGCACTAAAACACATACACTTTAAACATTTCAAATAGGTTGTAGTTTCCTTTCGAATGTTTTCTAATTTCCGTTCTGTATCACCTACTTCAGATAAGCTGGGTTCAGAAATTGGTTTCATACTTTTAGGTTTATTATTGAGCTTCATTTTCTACACTATTCTGTAAGTAGATTTCCTTCTTCTTCTTCTTTGATCTTTGGTTCTGAAAACCTTAAATTAAATTAATGAATTGTAACAAAAAATAAGAACCGACTCTAAAACAGCGGCACCATAAACTTGAAAATATTTTAATTGACAAAAGATAACATCGTATCACGTAGATACTGAATTGATTTGATTTGAAAAAAAATTATAATTAAAAGCATCAATAATTTTTGTCACAGTCTTTAGTCAGTAGTAGGTCTAGGTACTGACTAAAGACAAATCAATCTTTTTTGTGGATCATAGGTACATATTACCGGTGGCAGGTACATAATAAATTGTGAACAACTATGTCCCGCCCGTAGGGCGTACAATAGGTAAGTCGCATGAAAATTATACATTTTCGTCAGTTTGTAAATCTGTGATTGTTTATTGTCTTTTGTTACTGCCCATACCTAGATATTCGTGCTTATTATTCCACACATTATCACATACACATGTATTTTTCTCAACAAGTGATAGTGCGAGATTTATTAACATTGGCCTTTACAATTTATAGAAGTGTTATGTTGTTGTTTTTTATTCAGATGAACTCTTAGTGTGTTATTACGACGTATCTTTATTCTTTACTCTACTGTATCTCGTATAAATAAATTACATTTTAATACTTAAGTTTTCAACGTCGTTCAAAAACATCAATACAAAAATTCGTTGTCTGGCAAAACATCTTCACTTAACTCTAAGAGCTTTTTTCCCTCCGTTAAAAAGGTCTCTTTTATAAAATAATGTTACCATAAATTTTCTTTGAGCCTGTAAGACCTAGCGATGTAATTAAATTAATTAGTCTCAAATACTATCAGGGTGTATTGTCCTTGGCTAAAACCTTGTTACTAGCTTCGTTAATTTTCTCGAGTCTCCTCTAGTTTCTTATTATTCTATGTAAGCTGCTTACTTAGCCTTCGCCATTATTTTTCTAGTCTGAGCTTGAGAATATTAAAATTTATTATAAGTACAAATTTCCTCTTGCTCTTAGTAATAAGTTCTAAACTGTCACTGTCAACTGCTTTTAAATCGTCAAAACATTGGCTAAAACATAAAAGTGTTTAGCTTTTGATTACTTGTCAAACGGAAGTAATAAGTTCCTTGTTAGTTCCGTTTGACAAATAAACAAAAGCTAAACACTTTTTTGTTTTAGCTAATGTTTTGGCGATTTAAAAACACTTGACAGTACATTCCGTAAATCATTTGTCTTTTATAGCACCTTAATGGTATAAGAATAAGGTTGCTATTAGTAATCCTTACTTGTGGTCATTTAGTGCGGGCTTAGCTGTGGCTAAGCCGCCTAGCCGTAGCGGTTACACCCACAGATATCACGAGTCGGTTACTATTCTTAGTGTGACCAGTCGGCGCATTGGGTAGGTCGGGTACATTAACTGAATGTTACTAACGTAGGTATCTGCTATCCACTGTATATCGAAGGCGAATAATAGAGAGCCATCGTCATATCTACCGTTATTTAAGTTTTAGTACATTTGTGGTACTTATTGGTATTGGTAGAGATATTATTTACAGAAAAATAAAACATTATTTTATACATAATGAGGCATTTGTAGGTCGTCCCTGGAATAAAAAATAATGATCTGAATGTTATCTAGAACATAACATCTCATATATTACGAGAAAATATGTTATTCGATATTATGTTAACAATATGTTATTGTTTGTAGTCATTAATTACAGTTATGTTAAGTAAATCAAGTTGTATCAGAACTCTTATTCAAAACTATAGTTGCTTACGATTCAAGAAAACAGTTAGGCGGTACAAAAATCGTGTGTCAAGTCACAGTTAGGTTTGAATGCAAGTCTCAAGACTGACAATGGGCGGCTAGGAGTTCAGTGCCTTCCATGGATCGGAACGCGACGCGCCTAACCGGACACGGGCCGGCGGCGTCCTGCATACTCCGGCCACTACGTACTGTATGTAGATAGTACATTAGCGATGTAGCTATGGGTATGTAGGTTGTTTGTGTCCCAGCGCACGGTGCAACGCGCGGCCGTGACGCGCCCGCGACCGATGCGCCGATGTAAACACTTAGCAAGGTCAACTGCCTTGCAATCGGTGGGCTTTTTTGCTTTTTCACAAAAATATTGCACACATGTTCAGCATAACGCTTTGTAAGCATGTAGCCGTTGACATTTTACTGGGTTTCGCATTTTTTTCTTGGTCTATTTTTAAGTTCTTGACTGTTGTGAGTGAACTCGAAAGCACAACAAGAGCTTTTGTGATTAAGGTCATTCATACGAAATTTTTTTAAGGAACTACAAACTTTTCTTCGTAAACATTTTTGTATATTTTTGTTCAATATCCTCAAAGTACACTTTGCTAGATTAAATATATGTATTGCATTTATTCTGCAATCCTTTGTAGGATGCGTCTCTTTGAGAAAGTTACTTCAAAGCAAATAACAGAAAAGTCTTTTGCCATTTTCAAATCGCAACGTTCCGTATTTGACGTAAACATTTTTCCGTTTAATATTTTAGCAAACTATCTTCTACCTTTTTCCTGGAAATACAAACATTTTCCAAGGTTCACAGCGTAGAGTTAAATGGTAATAATTTTAATTAAAAGCTTGTTAGCTACAAAAACTTTGTTTTAACTGCTTTGAAATGGCATAACAATTTACATTTCTATAGGAATGAAAATGTTCTGTAAATTCTAGGCTATAAATTGTTAAATCTCTGGTAATTCATAAGCTCAGTCCGGTCAAAGCGTCCCTCGAGGCTAACTGCGGACAACTAAGACAAATAACATTCATAAGCTAAATAGAACTTGAAAAAGGTTTCAATCCAAGGCTAATAGTAACATCCGGAAGGAAATACAAATTAATGCAACACAATATACTTACCAAACAGCCCCAAACTTATTTACTGAAAATCAATAGCGTAGGATAATTAAATGTAAACTTTACACTGGCCATATCAAGCCTCGAAAGCGAGGCGATAGTAAATACCAGTGGAAATGTCATATTTATTCTGCAACTGTTTGCATAAACGGTAAACCTTTTGAGCGTCATTGGTTAATTACCGTGAAAATTATTTTAGTGTTGTTCAAACATTTGTTTTGGTAGAAATGTAACGAATAGTCAAGTTTGTAGGGTATTAAAGTGATATTATTTAAAGTATTTGATAGGATTTTTTGTTCATATTTGTACAATTAAAACTGGTAGAGATAAGAAAAGATAACTCGTTTAGAGAACGTTTCTGGTACTTATTGCACATACCAGGTGTACATAAACTGAATATTACTGTAGTGAGTGCCCTAAAGGTCCTACATATTACTGGGGTTTGAAATAAAAAAATATATCAAGTCGTAAATGTGATATATTAGCACACAATGTCGTGCTTACAAAAATGTTTTAGAAAGTGCAAAAAAAAAGCAAAAAATCTTATATGTCACTTTTAAAACTACATCATCTAGTCATGAAAAGGAGGTCGCTAGTTATTTCATATAAACTCTTTAAATGGTTCAACAATTACTGAACACCAATTCTGTACCATAGATTCAAAGTTTATGCTAAACAATTTATTACAACTAGTTTAAGAGATGGACGACGTAACTGCGTGGCTTAAATTGTAGCAAGAAGGCACGTTACGTAGTTTAGACTTGTTATAAAGTTCGGTTATCGATCGACGATATTGGTTATCTAAGTTAGTTCAAGTTAGTTCAGACCGCTTCTCACAAATTTCTTGCCATAGTTCTCATGCACACGTGTTAATAGTTATATCACTTTATAACAATTAACGTAGGTAAATGTTAGTTCAAATCTTGTCACAGAAATTTCACTGCATCGTTATATTAATTCGCACTTTGGACTCCTTTTTACGAAGATTTTGAATAAGTATAGAAGAGTATGACATTTCACACACTCATAATGCTTAATTATATTATGTTAATTAAGCTTTAATAATACATTAATTTAACAAATAAACCATTACGCGCTCTACTATGTTTTTGACAGGACGTGACAATTACACACAACAGTGTAGCCGTCGCGAGATCTGTAAATATAGAAGTATTGTCAATAATTTGACTATAGAACCTTAAGAATGTTCAAACCTACAACTTCAATTATTTATAATCGAATTTGAACCACTGGGCAACCAATAGTTGATATTAATATATGCATAGTTTTATCAATCACTACATATTATAAAACTAAGCCCTCCGCCATGTCTGTCTGTCTGTCCGCGATGAACTCAAAAACTACTGCAGCAATTGTCATGCTGTTTTAATCAATGTATAGAGTGGTTTTCGAGGAAGATTTTAGTATGTAATTTATTAAGTTTTTGTATATAACGACTAAAATTAAACGACGGTTGTTGGAAGGTTACAATAATTGCGTCCGATATAGAAGAACAACAGCTAGTCTACACTAATATTATAAAGAGGAAAACTATGTTTGTTTGTAATGAATAGGCTCAAAAACGACTGCACCGATTTTAAAAATTCTTTCACCATTCGAAAGCTACATTGTCCACAAGTAACATAGACTATATTTTATTATGGTAAAAAATAGGGTTCCGTAAGATATTTGGATTTTTCGTCATAAATAAAATGATAGTTTTCATATTATTTTTGTCAGCGAAACGAAGTTTGCAGGGACAGCTAGTGAGTGATAAACAAGTATAAAACTCACCAGCTTATCATCATACACATTATGTTTTTAGAGTTCAGAATACAGCTTAGTGTCGGATACGATGGTCAAGGAGCCTGTCGGCGTAAGATGTTGTTATCTTCGGTTGCTCAAACATTCCTGCAGAAGCATTGAGCCAGCCGTTTACGTGGGACCGCCATCTAAGGGCAAAACAAGCTTGCAGTCACAGATATATACAAAGGTATGAAGTTTACCGCCCGCAACAAAAGTTGATAAATATAATCAGAATTTATAATATACAAAGTATACAAACACATTCAAATGTTGGTGGTTGCTGTTAAGTTTGTCAAGGTATTTTGCTGATAACTGTTAAACTCAGTATGTAGCATGTTATTATTTTTTTAAGGTGTTTTAGCGTCTGAGCGTTCATGAAAGTTTTTTGTAGACTGTACCTCATCTTTCAAGTTTTTATGTAACTATTTATTTTGATTTCTAATTGTATGGATACATGTCGTGTGCAAGTTCTAGTTCATAAAGATGATTGATTTTTTCTATGGGCTATTTTAGAGATTAAGTTATCTATCCCCAAATATCGAATACCTCTTAATTCTAAGACATTGTTAAATATTTATACTACTGAAATCAGCCTTTAAGTTACAAAATCAGATTTACGATAGACTGATGTGACAATATTGCCCTATTAGTTCGTTACGCATTTCCTTAATTTTTTATTATTTTTATTAGTTTGTTTCCCTAGAGTCGGTCAAAAAAAGACAAGTAAAAATGGGGACAAATTATGAATATACTTTTAAGAGCTTTTTATGAATTTTCTATATGAACCGTATTTGAAATCCTAATAACATAATTAAGTTTTATTATCTAAGCTTGCTTTCAAAACATAATAAAACAAGATATGGGTTAAACTATAGCAGTAACATTTTATCATGGCTCGCATTGTTCGTAAGAGAATAAGACAATGTGTCATCCATCATGATGCCTTTAAGGAAATTTTATAACAATAGAGAGACGCCACTCTCTCAGTGTCCTTACAAGTCATTGTGTTGTTGCGTCAATGCTTGCAGATTGCTTTACAAGTTGACGACAGCAGGCCTACCGCCATGTCTTACTGTAATACTAGCTTTTTCCCGCGCCTTCGCTTGCTTGGTTATCGGTATTATTTGCTATTTTTGTTTTAAAGTCATAGTGTCCAATTGCTGGGCAAAGGCTTCCCCCAAGTCCTTCCACGATTCTCTGTCTTGCGCCACAAAAAATTAACATTGTTTTTAGCAGTCGTGTTAAAAGTAGCTTTTGTAAATCCATGTTAGCTTACTTAATACTAAATTTCATTAAATTTGTATAATACGTTTGAGCGTTTTATGTGAAAGAGTAACAAACACCCACCCATAAATAAGTACGATCTTTACGTTAACATTAATCATCATCAGTGGCCTCTAACTGGCTCTAACATCTATGGCAGATGATTGAAACAGCAGCCGTGTTAATTTATTTGCATTACATTATAAGTGGGATTACTGCAGTTGTGAAAGTGATAGAGTATTACACCGTATATAGCGGTGTCTCTCTTTGACAACTACGACATTATTCTAAGACGTAGCGGTAGGCGGGAAATATAACGTGGTATTTATAGTTCAGACTTGATGTTAGAATAGGAGGGTAAAGTTACACCCCTATATTTTGCTATGCTTTTATTTTGCATTTTAAGAGGTTTATAGCTTAAAAGGGCAAAGGAAAACTGCATATGCTCATTTCCGTCTATCCGTCAAAAACTCTTTTAAAAGTGACGCAAGCTGAAGACCAATTTACATGATATCATATCCCCATATTATCATTGGCAACTTTGTCCTTGACAAATAATCAACGTACACGGGTGACCCCAGGCTCAATTTAAATGTAATTATAGAAAAAAATATTTTTGTAAATACGTAAATTAGCCTTTAAATGTCCCATAGGCCTCAACCACTAAAGATATGGATTAAGAATTCGCAAGCACGTTCATTATATTGTATGATTGGTGATAATATCACAGGAACATTTTAATTGACCATCAAATTCTCCTCTTTCTCTCTCCAAAATTTTTGCGCGCCCGACGGGGTCCTTTGATCTTAACTTAGGTACTTAATTTTTACCATCTCTGTAACATACGAAACGCATAAATAATCGAGTATTGAGTATTTAATCCCAGTCAACATTGAAATTTGAGGTAGGCGTAGTCAGAGAGGCGGGGCAAGTTTGATTCCAACAATATAAAGTAATACTCCATTAAACATGGAAACTCATTGGTCAAAATGTAGGTCAGAGAAGGCAAGAAAAGTATCCAATGCAGAAATTAATTAAAAATCATAAGCGATTAAAATATATTGATTGTTTAAAGATACGCTGTGGTGTGTTGGCTCGGTGCCATAATCTGCAAATAGTGGAGTTGAAAACTAGCGCGTGTGGAAACAATGTATAAAAGATTCAGGTGAGCAATAAACTGCGTAGATACATGAGTTTGATCCAATTTCCAAAACTAGATTACTTTAAAACCTGGGCGAAGTAGAAAGCATGCTCTTTCATGTATTAATCTCGAACACTAGTCAAGTTTTTTCAAAGATTTCATTAGATAGGTCTAACGATTTTTATTACTCAAAAAGAACAAGATACAGTTCACCTAATAATAAGCTTTGTTATTTAAATACAATAAACTGTAACAGTAAGCGATTGAGACATTCTAGTAAATGTTATCAGAGATATGTTTTTTAAATGTGATTTAAACACTGCAAGTGATAGTCTATCCTTAATATTGTTTTCGTAGATTATTATATAACTGTGCTCCCTCGTAAGTAATAGATTTTTTACCATAGTTAGTTCTATGTTTTCGCAATTTAATTTTATTCGGTTTTCTTAAACAATAATGAACTGATTTTTATTCAAGTTGTATATCAGATTTGAACCCACCTGTTGTTATTTTTCTTACTAGAACGCCGGTGATAATATCCTGAACATTAATTCTATATAAACAAACATTGAAGTCTTTAAAGCAATAATTTTATGCTAAAAGGAAAACTTGGGTGATGAGTTTCTTCTTAGTAAACTGATCGAAGAGTTTCAATATGCACTCCTCCTAGCAAAGAGAATATTAAAGTTTATAATAATGGTATACTTTGTGGAAACTGATTGGGGACGGGGATAATGTTCCTTGTCTGTAACGAACTTTGCCACTATGTAACTAAATACTATACTATACGACCTGTTTTAAGAGACCTTGGTCATATTTTAAATTCACTTTTGCATAGATATGACCTTTTTACAAGAAATATACATTCTGAAAAATAAAGTCTAGTCTTGTGAAAAAATTGATCAGCTGATATCAATGTTGTTTAGGAAGTCTAATTTTGATTACTAGATTTGTCTACGATTTTATTCCTATAAGTGGTATTGAAAATATACCGAGATCTGTATAAAAAAGGTTGACATTCTTTACGAATACGACAAAAATTGAATATTGACAAGAATTGAACGGTGCTTTTACTCTACGTTGCATATCCCCGTTATTTAGGGGCGTCAAGCCGAACGTGTTATTTTCCTCCACTCTGCCCTTTCATCCGTCATGGTACCGCTTGTTTTTTCCCCATTTATATCATCTTTTACGTTGTCCATTCTTTCGCTCCATCCATCAACACTGAAATTCATCAATACAAGGTTTTTCACTTAGCTAGGTTGGCAACAGAAAAAGACTTTCAAGAAAAGTAAATAACCTCTAGACTAGAAGCGGCTTTTAAAAAATAAAACGTTACTAATATTGTTAGCCTACGTATTCATAAAAGGCTGATGCAAAATGAAAATGCCGACGTGATACAAGAATTAAATGAGTGTTTTTTAATAGTATCTCGTTTACATCGGCCTACCTTCTACACAATAGATCGCGCGCGGATGGAAACATAATCTAATTTAAAAAAGCTTTTTGCTTTCATTAAGCTCGGGAGTATTCAATAGCTATTCTTGTTGAAAGAATATGCATCATCATAACCAGTTAGAGATCAAAAATAAAATTGATTAATCTAATTAGATAAGAAGACAAAATTTCAAAATGTTATTTAATTTTTTGAAACGTCTATAAAAGTTCATATGAAGATGTAAAGAATTTAGACTTTTTTGATAAAAGACAGTTTCTCATTACGTTACAAAACGCTAAAAAAGTGTCATTTAAATTCACAACAAAATTCATAGGAACTTCAAGATTTATCTAAAAAAGCCATAAAATATTTGAAGCTACTTCAAAAACACCTTTGCATCTATCATTTCTACCTGATTGACATTGAATTAACTGTATGCCTATCAACTAAACACTGATGCTTAATTATTGGGACATTAATTAGATACGATGAGCTGACAACTCGACCGCACGATAGAGTTAGTGATATCTAGACACACGGCAGTGTGTCCGCCAAGTTCGAGCAAAAAAGCGACACACCGGCCGTGGGTTATATTACACGAACCATTTCGGGCCAATTTCGACCCCCCTATAACTCAAAATCTATTTTACTTACGCATATCAAATTTCTAGTATCTGTTGAGACCCCCTTACTTATCTAAAATACAATTTTTTTTTGCCAAGTGGGCAATCCTGTAACTATTTTTAACTGAGGTATGTGTATAGAACTTGGTACTTATTTAGATCTCACTTCTTTTATAGGTGAGGCATTCTCATATTATCGAACTTGGCAGGCTTTTACATTTATGTTTTGGGTGGGATTACCTATTACATAAATCAAGGACTGCACATTTCAGTGATTGCGGTTACCGCGTCCTATTATTGCCAATACGCATATCAATTTCACGTGGGTGTGTTTATGACGTGTATGTGAAACTTATCATTTGCACTGATAGGGGAAGGCTTGTTATTTTAGTGGCTGTCACCTGTATACGTAATCATATGAGCGCGAATAATTTTTTGAAGTTTTGCGATGTGTTATTAGTATTATTGTACCTAGATACGCACTGTAATGTTTGTATTTTTTTATATTGTCTGCGGTTTGAGAGAAAAAGAAAGAAGCATGAATAGGTTGTCTAAAATTGTGCAAATGAGTAAAATAAGCGTATGTATGTAGGTAGATATTTTTTCGTCTCGTTTAAGTAGTCAGCATATTTGTAGGTAAGTAAGACGGTAATGCATCATGCATCTTCGAACTATTGTCATATTTAGAATTAATTAGTAATTAAGCTGTCCTCTAACTTGCTAATCTATGTTTTTTTTATTAATATTTTCTGACAAATAGAGTGTTCGGTAATTCTTACCTAATTCTGGGCATAATATACGAATTGTAAAGATTATGTTAAATTTTATGGAATTTCTTTATTTAATTTGATAACTTTTGACAGATAAACTGTCAAGAGCTTTTATATTAGTTTGGACAGAAACTTCCTTTGACATATTTCTAATATTGTTTATTAGTTATATTACCTGCGAATAAAATGTAGACGAGTTAATTTAGAAGTAATTTAGAAGTTAATTGAGCTAACTCCATACTAACTTTCATGAAAATCACATCCGCGTATCCTCACAAACTTCCGTGTTAGTTGAATTCTTAACTAGCTGGAACCAACAATGAACATAATATAAACAACAAGACTCTATTTAATTACGTTTTATATAATAACAAACAGTTTCCACTATAAATAAATAAAAGAATACAATAAACTCATATTATTATGCTCTCGGCTCATTAGCCGCAATATTGCGGAGATAATATTATAAACATCGTTTCCTTTAAAGATTGTGTTAGATGCGCTCTATGCACTTAATTACTCCGTAAGTGGACATTTACCGAGACGGCCGCTACTACAACATTACATTAATTAAACCACCTGCAACCTAAGCTTCCATAATTCACTTTATTATCAGTATTTTCATACACAACTTGTGAATTGCGGTTGACTTTATTATTTGCAGTACCCACCTCGTGTTGTTTGCTCTAAATAAAATGCAAAACGTAATTTAAATTGACGTTTATTGTTGCCGCAAACCGCCGCACTTTTTTATAACTTTCTACTTTATTATACTTCTGTACATCATGAAGTTCCGTTACTTTTGCGAGGCTTTCGAAAGTCATGACTGAGTACTTACATGGGCAGCTTTTTTCAAGCAACTTGTTGCCTGAATCGCCTCAGGCTCAAATACAGTCATACTCAGTGTGTTGTTCATGAACTGTTCCCACGCTCGACTAGTCTGTCCCTCTCGTTCGATGAGCTTTACTCACTCACTTAAGCCTCGTTGTAAACATTTAAAGCAAGCACTACTGTCTAGTGATAGTTTTATAGTACTACTACTGTTGATAAATTTAATTAAAGTTTATTCCCACGAAAGATACAGAAAGGCACGTGCTATTCATATCTTATCATAACATAATCATGAGAATTTATCAACACATGGATAAACAATTCAGAGATTTCCAACACATTTTTATCGCTATTTTCGTTCACGTGTTCACCTTTTCCTTCTCAGTTCACTTTAATGCAGCGAATATTTAATAGACTGCTTTCAGACGCTGATGTAGTCGCTCAGACATTCTTAACAAGAAAGTCTAATAAGCAGTCAATTTGTAGTGTAATGGATCCCTAAAGTATATTATAATAATTGAGTATTAAAGTGCACGTCTGGGATGTTTGGTTGACTCGGTAGCGAAGGTTTAGTTAGTATCAAAGTAGCTGTTATTGCAGCAACAATAGTTAGTGTTAAGGTCTAAGTGTAGGTGGTCGTGGTGCGGCAGCGGCCGAGAATGCCGTTGGGCCAGTCCGGCCGAGCCTCGGTGCAAAAATATTCACAAGCCATTCCTGTAACTGCTTAGCCGCATTCGTACCATCTCGTTATCAACTTACTTATTGCAGTTATTTATTTACTCAAAGGAAAATAAATATTAAATAATTAATGTAACCTTGTGCGACTTGACTTTTAGTTAAATGAGGTCCTAAACGAAACGCGACTCTTTCGTTTTCTTTATTTATAGTTTGAAACTCGGCTTTGAAACATCGATTGCCATTTGTGAAATTATGTTTACGTACTCAATATTTTTCGTTTTCATGCCTTCGGAAATTCTTGCTACCCATACGTCGTAAGTATCTATGTATCTTGTTACTTATCAAATAAAGTCGAGCCGCGTTAGAAGTTCTGCCCTCGTATCGATTTCCTCGGAGGTGAAATTAAGTTTAGCTCAGACAGCTCTAAGGCAATCCTATCTATGTGGTCCGTTATTTAAACATATCGAATATTAATGTGTATCGACGTTTAAATTATGGAGACGACAAAATATCGTTAGACGTGTGATATTTTACCAAAGTTTTTAGGTTTTATTTAATTAATGGTCTTGTATCAGACCAGTTTAATATGAAAACCTCTTTTTTAAAATATAAATTCTTAGGTGTCTTTCTCAGTTTTTTCACAGCGGGACTTTTAAGCAAATATTATAATAATTAACGGTACATTTATTCTAAATATCCGCGTCATCATATTACAAGGTTGTGCAGTAAAGAGTTCGTGTATAAGGTTCACGTCTTAATTTAATAGTAACATTGCTCCTTCTACCAAGTACTTTTTCTGTACTAGACAGTTTAAACTTAGCATAAAGAACCTTGTTCTTTTTTACAATTCCTCATGATTTCCCTTGAATAAACTTCAGAAGAATGGAGCGAAGCGAGTAATCGAATGTTCCAACGATTGAACGCAGTGCAAAACTTTGAAGGAGCGTTATAGCCTTGCAGAGTGACTTCCTTTCGAAGACCATCACCGTTACTGATTGGTGGGCTATGTGTCGCGGTCGCAGCGTCGTGTTAAAGTGCCGTACTGAAATTAATATGTGTCCGGCGTAATGATTAGCATCGCATTAGTATGTGCCACTAGGCATGTTTGCCAAGCACTCGACTCGAGAAATATTTGAGTAACCGCACTTTGACGAACTGAAATGGCGGCTGGATACGCCATCTTGTGACCACGCCCTGCAAAGAATACGTTAACACTTATTTAAAAACAGGTAGATACAATGTTAAAAACAAATTTTATGATACAAATAACGCGAGATATGTAAATATTTTTTTAAGGTATGTTGATTGAAATTTGTGCCGATTTATTTATTTATTCGAAGACGCAGTCAAAATAAGGTCCTTGAGTTTTGTTTCTCTACATTTCATACACGCGCGGATGTATCTGAGTATTTCCATATAAATGTGTTATGCGAGATGAGAACTACCGGTTTATTAAAGACATAATCTATTTTGATTGAACCGGCATTAGTAAAAATATAATTAATGTACCTATTTAAAAATCACATTAGCTCTCTCGCGTGGACTTTAGCTTGATGCTAATTTAAAATAAAAGTTGTAATTGTTAAAGTCTTATCATTGTGATACTAATGATTGACAAAAATAGAATCTAATCGCTTTCTTGTCGTTATCAACCCGCGTTAAAACCGCGTCAATATGTCTACGTACACAAAATAGACTGACTAACAAGTTTTGTTATTTTTATATCTAGTGAAGTAGTCACAGTGTGCGCCTATCAAACTGCACAATACTGCAAAAAATGGCTGAAGGATCTGATGGACACATGAGAACATAAACGTACGAGAGCACAGGATGGACAACAGTAATTTATTTTCTGAAACAGTTGCAGTGACGAGTTGGTGTTGGCGAAAGTTGTAACTGGCGGGGACACCGGGCCCATTGTCTGAGCTGAGTCACTGGCGGCGCGCGCGCAGCTATTTCAGTTTGCTCTGCGTAGGCAGGGCATGCTTTCCTTGTCGCCTCACAGACCGCCGTGAGACACTCAGACACTCGGAAATGCTAAAACTATTAATAACATCATAAGTGCGTTACCAAAATGTCTTTGACCTTAATATAGAAGATAGACTAATTAGAGAAATGGAAGCTTTATGTTACCACTTCCTAATGATTAATTGAAGATGGCTGACCTTGTACAAATTGTGGCTGTGTTCGAAGCTGTACATAATACTTAGAAGGTTGCGCGTGTTGCTAGACTTGCTCTATAATGGTTTCTATGGTCAAGTCGCTTATAAGAAATCAACTTACTAATTTTACAACATATAAATGCACAATAATACGAAAAACCACCGTTGTCGTTGCCACGCAATGGTGAGAATTCGTCATGTCGTCTCTATACTAAACGAATTAAGTGCTTTTTTCGTACATCGTAAGCCCATTCTAGACTTTCGCAGGACTGTGGATTCGCCCCCAAAGGTTTAGCCAGATTGGGTGGCAGGATTTAGGCTATCTTGTCAGATTTGCCACTTAATCCCTGAGAGCATTAAAGCAATACACCGTTCCGTACAGATTGTACGGGAACGTAAGTTACTCTGTTACGGAGAGTGCTAATTGTTGCTTTGTATATTTTAGCTTAGTTTATATCAAGATTGTTTATGGGCTAGTTTTTAATTTTGGTGACTGATTTATTGGTTGTTACTTTGTGTAACTAACAAGAATCAACCATCATATTCGAGATTTTTTTCAATGTACTGTCAATAAACGTAAACAATTTTGCTACAAAAGATTCATAAAATCGCTTAAACTTTACTATTCACTAACGGGTATTTTTTTTCAAGTGATTAAATAATCTCTACGTCAAAAACACTAGTCACCTTGTGCACTTTTGATTTCATACGAATCCTATTGCAGCCGCTAACCGTTCCAAATGACTACTCGTTAGAAGAGCCACAATCTCACGAGTTCTTACTCTGAGCCGTACTTACTCAAGCGTCAGCGAGTAAAAAATCAGTTCATTGAATGCTGCAGAAAAAGCTAAGGCCATTCGATGTTATAAAACTTTTACGAGTGGATGAGCTAGTTTGCTTGAATTGTTTTGCAAAAATTTGCAGGAGTCTTGAGATGTTTTTGATGTCGAATTTTAAATATGTAACTTGATTTGAGGTCGTAGCCTAATTCTATTCTAATACTTAGCACTTCTATTTCATTTAAGTGTATCATTTTTTCATGGCATAGATGTTATAATATCAGTAACGGTCTATTCAAAAGTTTAGCGTCTCTATAAAGTGGCTAGAGGTGAATGATGCCTCATCTATCAATTACAAGCGCGTGGTGCCGTGGAGCCGTGACTCGTACGTACGCGTGGTTGTTGACACGTCGTTCACCCAGTATCGTACAGCTCTCGGCCGCTCGACACGAGGGAACCAACGCCGTTTCGAACGCCGTTCTCTCGTTTTTTTGTACCCCATGAATCATACCAACGTAATGCTCTAAAGCTTCGTTCTAACGCAGCGGCCTATTATCAATAAGATTTTTAAAAGGTGTCGGCTTTACCGTCCTCCTACTAAATACCTCAACATCAATCGATTTTCCTAAATACAACAGTTAAAGTAACGTTTTAGTATTAGCGGCACCTACACTAACGCGTGGGGAGAGCGGTACAGCCCTTCATTGCCAGGTTCGAATCGGGTCGTGCGGATTTGCGAGCTGGGAACGGTGCGCGTTTCTCGGCTCTCTGAGCGGAGGCAAGTGGAGCATCATGACAGCTCAGTGTTAGAGCTATAGTGTGTCACAGTGGACGTGGTCCCAGTGCGTCGTGCCGTGTTGCGGTACAGTGAGAGTGGCATGGCAGTAACATCGTGTCGCGGTTAGGGCGAGCGCGGTCGATGAGCCCGACGCAGAGGGCAGCACAGAGCCGCCGCGGGGGGGCGCTCCCGCGGCCCCCGCGCCCTTTTCTCTACCCCGTCTGCTTGCGCACTCTGTATAGCCGCGCCGCGCGCTCACTAATGCGTCATATCGCCATCGAAGCTAACGCGCTTTCTGCCGCTCTGTAACAATACTACGCGCGCGCCATGTGAACTTATGTGTTAACTTATATAGAGGCGCGAGACGCGTCGGCATGACCGGGAAGCTTGATTTTGACTTCACAATGACTTTTGCCGTTATTGGACAGTGACTTTGGTGCCTGTGAGCTGAGAGACAGTAGAGTAGTACACGAGGTTGGCGCACGTGCTCGCGTCTTCTTCCCGAATCTGAGTAAGTTTGAGATAGTTTATTTTAAAGTGTGACTGGATTACTGACGTCGGTTCGCCGCTAAGTCGGTACAGTGCGCGTTATTTTCGCAGCGCACAACGGGCCGCGGCGCCGGCCGCCCGGAATGCGGCCTCCGCCCCACCGCGCGTTGTCGGCGCCGAACGCGCCGCGCGTAGCGTAATAAATAAAGGCGGGGCGCGGCTGCGTGCGCGCGCACCCTCCCGCGCTCTCCGCGCCCTCGGGTCATTGACTCCCGTGTGCCACCGCCGCCGCCGACGCTGCCGAAGACAACAATTTTCGGAAGCGGTGCCGCGCTCTTGGCCCTAGCGCGGTTCACCGGCCCGCGGAAACTCCAATGTCAATGCCGATGATAGGCGTAGTAAGTAGTAGCCAAGCGGTGGCTGGATCGCACCACTATTACTTGACACCTTCGTCAGTAACTTGTCAGACGATCACGTTACTTACATTGGGGCTATTGACCCTATCCTTGCACCTGGCCCCATAACAACTCCAGCACCCTTTGACAACATAAATGGGCTTCGTCCAGACCTTATTATACCTACTTTACAATTTTACGGAACCGGTTAAGAAATAGACGACCGGGGGGCCGACCTTTTGGGGATAAGTTAATCTCATTTGTTTGTCGGTACCCTTTTTGAAACTTGAATCAAACGTATGAAGAATATTTAACATTTCGTACATCTGCTTTGCTACAAAAATAGCAGTTCGTTCATTTTATTTCCTGTCGACGAAAATTGACGATTTGTTTGTTCGTCCGCGATAGCCAACTATTTTAGATTTTTTCTTATCTATTTGTCGTATATATTTACCCGTTTCCTCGTTTTCATGTAGTGACGCCGTGCGCGTGCGCCGCTACTCGCTGCCATGATTCTCCTATTATTCTAAACAAATATATACTTTGTTAAATGAAATACTCATTAGCATGATACAATTAGATTGAATATCTTCCAATGCTGTATGCAAGAGTCTAGACTTTCCCTCTCATACGAAATTTGTTTAACTGATAGTTCTGTTAAATACAGCTTCTATGAAATTCGGTAAATATTTTGGGCCAAATATGGAATATTTCAATCTTTAGAATAATCATTAATCAAAAACAAGTAAATAATTATAAATTTCTATAAGTCTCATTTATTTTATCAGCATTGGTAGTTTCGTAGAACGCTAAAAATAAATCTTGAACTTCCCGGTTGAATGGCGTCGCCGGCGCGGCAGAGCGCGGGGAGTGGCAGGCAGCCATTGCCCTCGCCTGGTTTGTTTACAACTCCGGCCCGAGACCCGTCGTGGCCCTATCTGCACCCTGTGCAGGCGCCGTAGGGTGCACAATCCGACGCGGCGGCGGCGGGTGTGCGACCCCTGCGCTCGCGCCATCTGCGTGCACACGATTAAAATAAACTGCCAATAGATAGCTAGCGTAAAAAGGAGCGTCGGCCCCGTCGCCAGGTGCAATGCTACCCTCGTTTGCCGTTTACGTTTGTGTGCCTAGTGTTAGGTCAGTTATTACCACGAGATAGAGCGGCCGAAGCCCCCGTGGCCTCGTGCCAATGACCAGCCCGCCTCGCCGGGCCTCTCGATCCAACGGCTAACTATGTTAGAATCCACGTGTTACTCACGACGGGTTTATCATATCACTACGAAACATCCTCTAATTGTTTCGCGGGTGTACACGGAATCAACGACACTCCAAAAATTCATACGCTGATTTGGATAAATCATCAACAGCACCAAACATAAAGTCGGCTATTGTGCTCCGTTTTCAATATCACGTTTGTTTTGATGCTTTCGTATAAAACAAAAAAGATGCTGTTTACATTGACATATAATGCACCAGCAAACTGAACCTTAGCGTAGTAAAACCAAAATGTGTAGAAAGGGACGGTGCGAGTTGCGTGGTCCTCAACAAGTTGTGGGGCAGGGAACATGCGCGCGCAGCCTCGCGCCCTGGAAGGGGTGAGGGTTGTACCTATTCATCCCTCGCTCTGTAGGAAAGAGAAGCAACGTGTTTTAACATACCTGTTGGAAGCTACCCCTGAAATCAGATCAGTATTACGTCTTATTCTGCAAATCCGCGTACGCCTACGAAGAACACTTAGCTTCTAATTCAATAATCTGACTCTTAAAAGAGGTCCCCTTTTTGCGCAGCTTGTATAAAATATTGGTAATAGTAACTGCTGTTAGTTATCAAGTTTTGGACAGCTGAATTGTTTGCTATAATATTTTTTACGGCTAGATTAATGTCTAGAAGACTCATTAGGTGTGCGAACGCAGGCCTCGTGCGAAGTGGAGTGCAACGAAGCCAATGCTGCCGCAACGAGCGGCACACGCAATGCGCGGTATGTGAAGAAAGCTCATCTCACCCACATCGTAATCTAATATTGTATCCACGTACAAATACAACAAAACAACCATTTACGCATACTTACAAAGACAATAGAACGCGTGACGTTGAATACAAGACATTTTAAATGTTGGTGTATCTGCGGCATTCTGCAGACACAATGCGGCAACTACAAAGATCGCGCGCATCCAATACCAACCCGACAACCTTAAACATGATATGCCTTAACTTCCTTATTACTAAACCAAAACATAGCTACTTTCAAGTAACCTGTTTTGTTAAAAACGCGAACAATTTAGTGGGCTACAGTACAATTGATAGTTCAGCGCCGTCAATGATTGCCGGTTGTTTGTGCGCGCTTTGAGCGCTCCACATTGCGCGTCGCGTGTCGTTTGGAAAGCTATTATCCATGTCCACGCTTCATCGAGTGAATCCCCTCCATTGCTCTCGTGTTTCGAGATGCAGCATTTTATTCATAGTACAGTAACACGTATAGTGTTATAGAGGGGCCTGTTAATTCTATTCAGCCGGCTCTCAACAAGTGGGTTGATAGCCGAGGGCGATATCGCGGCGTGTTGGTAATAACAACACTCATTTTAACATGGAATTATGAAAAGATAGTATTATTATTAAAATGCTTACTTATCAAAATAAAGTCGTTGTGTAAACCAAGAGCAAAGTTCGCTGCAGTTTTTATCGATAACATAATTTCACTTTCAAGTTTTAGTTTCATTATTTTTAGATTAAAACTGTAACATTGTAATAAAGTCGGCACGGTAAGTGAACGTAAACTCGCTGTCAGTTAAGTTTAAAACGGTCACAATTTATCGGAGCGACGACCGTTGGCTTGATAGAACTGCAAGCTACGCAGGATATGACGTCACTCTTCACTATAAACCGCCTACGTAATAGCAGTTTTGGACTACGATGGGCGCGATACAGACTCCGCTAACATCACTGAATGATGATTACAACTTATAATTATTAGTTCCACGATTGTGTATTCCACATCAAAATTGGTGACTTCATACAATTAAGAACGGAACAGTTGTAAAGTTTGTACTGAATTTATTTTATGTCGGCCTCACTTCTATTTTCTTCGGATTCATTATCGAGTTTTACGATGTTATTTTTGCACATGCGTGGAAGCCACGACTTGACTCGTTGAGATAAACGCCTCGTAATATTACTTTAAACAATACGCGCATTAATATTGGCAATAAATAAAAGAGTAAACAAATAGGTTAACTACTTTTCTCTTTATCATAATTTTAGAGGTGACTTATACACATTAATTGATTATGTTTATGTTTTTTATCGTTACGCGTTATCCAAAACTACTCTAAATCGATTGTCGATTTTCTCTCATTAAATTCCATACACTTTTACTTTACACACCAAAATTTGACCAAAAGATGAACATTCCAAAACTTAAGCAAAGACGCATTTCTCGGCTTCGTTTTTGGCGCCAATACATTTACAAGAGCAATGAGCTCTCTTTCACACAACTGACAAAATGATAAAGTGCTAGAAAGGGAGAGGAATAATGCGCAGTAGGAGAGTCTTACCTTAGAATAATCGATAACCGGTAAAACAAAACAATAAATTAAACTAGAGGAGTAAATAATGTAAAATGTTATATCATTTGAAAGGACAAAATACACGGCACCTTGGCAGTGACGCTACCGCACTGGCTGGGACATTTGAAGCGACGCGTTACGTGACTTGGAACTGTATGGACGAATTTGAATGAATGACTTTGCATGGCTAACCACTCATCCGGTGGATCGAAGGAGTTTCTAATTTGCAGCCGCTTATAATTCGAACGAGCAATTTGACATTCAGAATGTTTATCAGAATGATGTATCATTTTATAACAATTCAGGAGACGGGCGACATGTGTACATATATTTGAATGCATAAGTTCCGCTATCAGTCAAATTGTGCTCAAAATATTCAGCGGCAGAAGTAATTTATCGTGGAACTGTATTAGTAGTCGTTAGGCTACATTCATCCATGTTGGTTACTGAATATTCAAAGGCAGTGTTGATTCTAGGCGAAGAGCGTGTGCAATAAGATTTTTGCTCGGATCGGGAAATGCGGGGTCCAAAAAAATAACGACGTCGGTCACGCGACGTACCGTTACGTCAAGTAGAGCGACGCTGCACGCATTAAACATTAACATTACTAACGTGACCGCGAATACGATTAAATGTCTAGCCGTACTTTCGGACGCTACCGGACTTGCAAGGTGTACAGCCAGTGAAATATACCCTCCTGACGCAATCGGGTAATTAGCTCTATCATTACGTAGCCAGAAGTTGTCAGAACTTAGAAAAAGATAAAGAAGATAGTAAACTCTTCTACATAGGCTTAGAGTTGTAGCCATCTGCACATATACAATTAAAGATGTGGGGTGTCTCTACATGTTAGTTTAAACTAAAAGATACGAAAGAGCAAGGATAACTTTTAAAAGAGTTTTCTTTATCATAACGGTTACAACTTGTGGCATTTTCAAGCTGATTTTGATCAAATATCAAGTATCCATTCTGCACATTGCGATTAATTACTTAATAATGTTTACGAGATAGATATAGGTATACGTGGTCACTCGCCAGGGTGGTTTAATGAACTAATTTCGTCAATTGAAACGAATGTGTCGAGGTCGGCAACATCCGTTTGTTAATTAATTAATTGCCTAAAGTAGTATGACACCTCGTGTTCTCGTTCCGTGTCATGTATAGCTTCGAATTTCGAACTTAGAACAACTTATAACTAGGTATACAATTAGTCATAACTACAAAGTTAAAGTAATTTGTACGACTCAAGTTTTGTTTTACATTTCTGATCTACTGATTAATAAATATAATTGTTAATAAACAAGTTTAATAGTTGATAACGTAACCAAACAAATTCTTTATAAATATTTTACTCATTTATAAATCAATAATCAACAAACACTGAAAACATTCACAAACAACGGTCCAACAACACCTCTATTTCTACTAAAGTGAATCGTAAAAACACAACGCGGAGTAACTTACAAAGCATAACAGGCCCATTTTACCGGTACTGGAATTTTTAAAGTGGCCAATGGAACAGGAACGCCGGAGTTAATGTTCGAGAGCGGCAACAGTACGGACAACTTTCTGGAAGTTTCTGGAAGTTCCCGTCACCGTGGGGCGTGGGGTGCGACGCGTCTGTTTAGACTCTCGCGCAGGTAGTCGAGCCTCTATTAAAAAAGTTACCCCAACCTACGAACAAACAGAATAGGCGAGTTTAAATTTGTGCAACACATTCTTGTTCGTGTCGGTGACGCAGTTTGTAATAATAATTCTAATTCTTCTCTTGAAGTTGTCTTGTGAATAAAAGAAGATTATGCTAGAAATAAATGCGCAATACTCAGTTTTATAAAGCATTTGATACGGACGCAATTTAGTTTTCGATTCATATATTGTATTGTGGAAACTTAAGATAATAATTTAAGTTTCTGAAGTTCGAATGGCGAACTTGCTACAATAGAAAACTTTATCGTTTCTTACTTAACAGTTGACTGAGATTAAAATGATCGAAGTTGTTCCTAGTTGTGTAATATTTTAGCTGTGAGTTAGTGAGTAACTTGAATTGTGCCAGTCAGGTAGGCAGGCCGGGTGCATTCGTTATCTGTCCCGGCGGCCGGGGTTGGCCACACCGGGTTTGGCAAACATATGCGACCCCTCGTTGAACACTGCCTCTTAACGACGGACTCTACATAATGCTTTGTAAAAAATGTAACGTATTCGAAGTTTCAAAGAATTAACAAAAACTTTTTGTTTTGTCGCCCAGGTACAATGGTTAAATGGCGGCAAAGGAATAGAATGAAGAATGTCTATTGCCCCGAAGCTGTGATACCCGGTCATCAAAAGTCGCATATTTCCAGGTAAGTTAACATGTAACGCTAGGGTTTTGTTTTATAAAATGCCGCCAACCCTCTCGCCGTACGTTTTGAATGTCAAGACTATTCACTCGGCCGTTCAGAATCTAAGTATTGGTTACTAACTTTGTACATGAGTGTCCAAAAGTTCTCACAGTAGACCATTATCCTATAGCACAATATTCCTAAACCGATTAACATTCCGTTCACGAGGAGATCCACTTATTTAGCTCAGTATTGAAGGATAGTGAACATACTAACGACGATAATTGTGCTAATTAATACAGCCGCAGCGCACTATGAGCGATGTAACTAAATTCACAAATTCCGCAGCCGTTAGTACGAGGCTGCGCTTCGGCCGGTATCGCCGGCTTAGCAAATTTTGGACGCCAGCCAACTCAGTTACTACAACGTAGAATAAAGTCGCATTGTGATAGCATTGTTTTGAAGTCCGTATGTTCTGATATGACAATTTTGAACTTAATGTTAGGATTTAGGCTACAGTTGTACATCGAAATAGTTTTTGAAACGTAGGAATTTTGTCTATGTTGGCCAGGGGAGTCTACAATTATCTTAAATTGAGATTTTTGTATTTTTTCCAAGCCAGAGTCACTTTTACTTAACTGCAGCAAAAGAAAGACTAAGTTACACTAAGTGGCGGTGATAGGACCCTAAAGTTCTCAAAGTTAATGGACGCAAATTTTAGGAACAGTCCAAATTTGGATCATTTTTGCCCTAATAGCCCAATTTGCGGAACGTTTGGTATCACGCAACAAAGTTTGGAATCCGAGCAAAAAAAGCCAGACTGATAAAAGAGACACACTAATTTTATAAACACAGCAACCTAACACGTGCGCGTTTTTAAAATATGTATTATGTCTAGACAGACTCGAATTCTAAAATTATTGTAGTATTATACTTTACAGTTACGTCAACACGAGATGTTTGAGGTTTCTGAAACTAAATTTTTGGTTCGGTCTGTGAAGCTATTTTACAATAGAACTCGAATGACCTAATTAACCCACCTCCCATTTACCACATGTGCGTAATTACCGAATTTATGCCAAACCAATACTGATTTAGATTCGGTTTGTACCAATCATTGGAATCCTACAACCCCTACGCATCCCGACCGCAGCATTCGATAACATAACAACCAACACGTACATCAAACATACATGTCATACATATATGGGTTTCAGGAATTCGGTCGAAACAATCCAGTTACAGCCCGTGTACTGTTAGCTCTAGACTAATTGCCGCTGTTGTATGAGCGAGAAAGAGCTACTACGGATTGTAGAGCGTTATCTCAATTTGTTACTTTAAGAGTTCTTAGTACAGGCACGGTCCGTGTAGGGTGCGACCACGGTAAAGTAAGTTAAAGAGATTACGGCGCTCACTAAATCTTAGTGTAAACGCGATTGTGTATTGCGGAGGCGAATACTGTTAGCTTGATCGAGGTTAAATAACTCTTACGGCAGGTGGGCTCTAGTGGATACAAGAAACAATTGATAGTTACTATACAATCGTAAAGCAATGACAATGTGTAAGAAAGACAGCTGCTAATGTAACTGCTAATTGAAAATATCAGTGTGTTGAATGATGATTACAATCACATAATTCTGAATAGTATACAAGGATAAAATTTAAATCAGACACTATCACTGCAATTGAATAAACTTAACATATAGTAGATGGCTAAAACAGTCTCTTATAGTTCAGTCTTGTAAAAGTGAGATTCAAAGTAGTTGTAATAGAGGGTTTAAAATTACAAAATCAACATAAGAACAGATCTTCGGGTATCCTAAAGTAGGTACTAAAAGTACCGCCTTTTTAAGTACTATACCAGTTATAGAAGCGAGACGTTGCCCTACATGGTGTATTAGGGTCTTTTTTCTCCCAAAACCAACCGTATTTTAAGATATGATAGTAGGCCCCTTGCTGTTGGTAGCTATACAATTTCAAATAACCTACAATTTTTAAAGGATTATCTGAATGTTTCATTTCATTTCAATGGTGGATTTAGTTACAAAAGCGTTGAATTACGTCTCAGTATGCATTTGTTATCCGTCGATAACGGGTGACGTCTTTAGTTCGACCGCGGTATTCCGTATCGCTGTCACAACAAACGTAATATTATTAGGTATTTACAGTTATCGCTAGTGACGTATACTTGTTTGAAGTATTATGATTAGAACCATGTCGAAATCTCCTTTTTCTTAAATTTAATAGAACATCGTATTTCCCGAATTTGCTATTTGCTTTCCATGTAGCATTCAATGTTCATGAAAGCGAAAAATCGACAAAACTTTTTAATGTAAGTTCTAATTTCAAAAATTATGGTCCTTAAGTATTTCTATTATGTGCAATCAAAGTAAAAATTAATAGAGCCATTAAATAGTTAAGAATCCAGACGATGAGATTTTAATGCATTTCCAATACCTGGTTTAGAAGGAAAAATATATTCCGGTAATTGTGATGCCGATGGCGTTCCGTTCCGTTCCGGAGCGCGGCATTCGTGCCAGGAGAGTATTGGAAGTCCAGTGACTATTGGTATTAACACATTCCCAGACGGCTATACAGATAACGAGGTAGAGACTACACCCCTTCTTTATTTCCAAGACTAGTTTCCTGTGGTTTGAAAAGTAGTCTTATTTCTGTTGAGTTAAGGGCTGTTTTTAGGTTGTCTTAAACAGTCGTACCGATAGGGGAGCCTGAACGGATCAATAATTTATATATATAAATATTAGGATGTAAAGGATAATATCTATATACCATGTGCCATGTGTGAGATCATTGAGTGATCTTGAGACAGTCGTTACTTAACAGATATGCCACATTAAAGTTAATATAAGCATTTGGAAATGACTCTCCAAATTTAAGTTATAAAACGAGCGAGTTCTGAATATGTGATTTTTATAATACCTGAATAATACATCTACTTCGAATGTAAAACGCTGAATCGATCTGAATATAATATGTGGATGGTCGCACGATACCAGGGCACCTAATTAAAATATTTTCGAATGGGTCCGTAATATATGCACACGCGGCACGGCTCCTAATAACGGAAGTCACGAAGCGAACTTAAATCCAATATATTACGCATCAGTGATTTCACTGAAATTTAATATTAAATGTGCAGTCTGCTTGGAGCAGGAAATACGAATCGCTGTTGACATCATGCGAGTAAAGGACATACATAGGTAATGTAGGCACATTTGCGAATAAATCGCGCTAGCTTCTGAACTAATGTACCGGATATGACTTCGTTGCTGCTGGAATATTGCGAAACGAAGTCAGACTTCAATAATGATGAAGCAAACAATATATTACGTTAGCGAAATTCAGTTACAGCCGAATACAAGATTGGTATTGAGTGAAAAGTCGCCCTTGAATGTCATTCTACCTTGTAGAGTCAGACATTTAAGAACGAAATTTAGCTAAAGTATCGTTCTACTTGGCCGTTAGTGATATTAAAATTTGTTTGTATTAGGTATACCTAGAGTTTTTAGCTCGACCCAAAATATTGCCAAAACTCTAATTACTGTAATATGTCAACTGCAAATAATACAGTGTGTAGCATATTCTTAAAAAAAGTACAAATACCATCAGTTCTTTTCAAAAATATTTTTGATTAAAACTATGTCGTTTAATATTTACGTATTGGAGTTCAATGTTTGCGATTAAAATGAGTTTAAAAGCGAGAACAATTGCTATAGTGAGCTGTTGATAAATCTGGTATTAACCGTCCCTGTGGAACAGATAACGCAACGCTGTATTTATTGTGAACAGTTCATAATAATAATGCTTTAATATTTAATACTGTACCAACATTTAACGATTCTAGGGTTGAAAAGAAGGTAGTTACATCATAAATGTGAAATTACAGGCGTATTAGTGTCAGAAAATAGAAGCTTTGAAGTTGACGTTGAAGTTGAAATGTACACCCATTTAAAATGCACTGAGTGAAAAGGTCGTTAGGTAATTTTTCCATTTTCATTTCAAACCAATCTACTGCACGCGATCTGAAGAAAATTTATTGGCACCCGTAAGTATCCTATACATGATTGAACACTTTTTATTTTTGAAACCACCGTTGCTCAGGTAATGCGTCGCAAACAAAGGGCTTGAACCGATCGATTTCAAGTTGTTTAAAAATGCATTTGAAAATTGTACCTACTTAAAAAGAATGCGCTCGCTTTAACATCCTAAAGTTAATGAAAATATTATCACGTTGTGTTTATTGATATATCATGTTATATTAAAAAAATAAATTCGCAGAGGTCGCTTAGTTATAAAAATATCCCAATTGAGTCACTATCGAAATCGGAAAGGTCATACAACACAGGTCTATCATGTTTTGTTAGTTGCGTAACTGATAAGAGAATTCAATGTTTGTAATATATCATAATATGTGAGATAACAGCATTTTTGGAAACAAGTTGATTTAAATACACTGTAGGTATAGAGTAAATGAATCATGAAATTAAACCTTGTATTACATTGTTATAAGGTCGCGATTTATGTGAAAAAAGAGTAGGGTCGTTTTAAATACTGCTTTAATTATCACACTGACTTATATTCTTGCAATTTAAATAATGTGACAAATTCATGATATAAAGAACTGCGTTTAGACAATCACAAACACTATGTTTAGACGCGATATTTTTAAGCGGCGATACAGCCGAGTTGCGTTAAGTTTTCTGCAAATGTCGAGAGGAAAATGTAATGAGTGTACTCCGATAAAATCGCAACAATGTGAGATTAAAATATTTTGTTTATTCGTGAGTTTGTACCGAGATAAAGTCAGGTTTAATGTCAAGCTTGGAACCGAGCCAAATGATGGCAAACATCGAGTTCCATTCGTCAGATCGTCTTATGTTCTGCTGCAAACATATTGGTCGACCGCTGCCCTAAACTTTTCTTAATTATTTGAACATATTGTTATTGCTTTGTTTTGCTTTTCATTGTTACTCTTTTGTTTAAAAGCTGCTAGTTTTCATTTGTTTCACAACTGGATCAAACAGGATACGAAGAGTTATTAAATATTTTATCACTATGCAAAATGAATAGTGCCCTACTTAACAGGAAAACGTATTATTAATCCTGTTATTAATTAAACTTCATCTCCCATCGCTTTGTATCTCGCTGCAATTAAACTAGACTTCACTCGAACAGCTCAAGTTTATATTATTGTGTGAAGAATGAGATTTTAAGATTAAATCTGAGCGAGCTTTGCGGACCTTTCTTAGCGGAGTAATAATAACTAAAGTTTCATGTTTTGTGAACCAGATTTCTATCCGAGAAAGTTTAATTAGTTTTGAGTATTAAGGAAATATCATACCTAATAATAATACATGCGTAAACAACAACGAAAAAAACCTAGTATTGGAATGGAAACACTATAAACTTAAAAAAATCTGAATTAAAAATTATGATTTAATAAACTGGTTTAGAAATAAAAAGGGGAAAATAACTTGACATTTTAAAATGACCTAACTAATGACACTCATCTTGGAGACCGAAGCCCACTTCTATTGCATTATTAAGTCAAGGGCCGCGTCGACCGCGACAGCCTGAGCGCCCAGACTTACGTCGTAATCAAAACTAAGAGAAAAAATAATAGTAAAAGTAAAATAATTAACTTCTTGGTACAGGGTTGGGATAATTTCAAAGTCCAAAATCCATCTGTATGCTACGAGAAATTATGATGTAATAGATTTGACGTCTTTTAGAAATAAAATTATTTTTTCAGGATAGTTTACTATTGGCAGCTATTTTTTAAAGTCATGGAAATATAACACCGTGCCCGCTCACCCTACACCGCCTCCTAAGTGCATTAGCTATGCAGAAGACGCAACCAATTCTCCAGTGGCGCTCTGGAATTATTGCTGATACGTCGCAATCGGATGAAATTTAAACGATTTTCATGTAACGTTTCAGCATTAGGTACTTGAATCCTGCATTTTATACAATAAGTTATTACCTAGCTTTTTTTTTTCGTAGTAAATTATCAAATGACCGCGCCCGCTAGCGGGAGGGAGTGTCAGACTTTTACTGACTAAAACCCACTATGTTCCTTCTAGAGCCCTTTGGGTGCCGGGATCGCGGTAACTCTTACGAACATCCCGCATTCCCGGCAGTTATTACCTAGCTCAAAATCAAAAGGTTTTTATTTCGCGTAGGCCTTTTCAGGCACTTTCAAAACGTTACTGACTCTAGTTTCGCGGTTCCAAAATGTCATTCTTATGGAGAAGAACCGGCAAGAAACTCCATAAGTTACTCTTTTAAAAACAATCGATTTTCGATTTTACCGATAGACCTACGTTATATCAATCGTTAATCGCATTGCAAAAAAATTGAAACGCTGAATGGCGTTGTAAAAGTTGTCTAAAAAACGCGTGGCGTTGAACCCGCGACGGCAATGCACCGAGGCCGTTACTCTGAGGTCAGCAGGTATACATTGCCCACTTTGGCAAAGGCAAGGACGGACCCGCGGTGTTTTTGATCTGCGGAGCCCGATATATCTGTAATCGCCATACTCTCGGCATAGCTCGTAGTTTCTAGCTACTCATTTGCACCCAGAACCAAAGAGATTAGAATGTATTGTAGTACAATTACGAAAGTACACACAACCGCTGCGCTAATCGCTGTACATATTTGAAAACTATGAATTTTGTGATATTCATTAAATGCCACTAAGGAGTTCCAATACATAGGATGACATTAAAAAAGGTTAAAACAAATAAAAAATCTCTCAAAGTCAAAATACTCACATTTCAGTATCCGTGGAGGAAGTTCTTCACTAAACATAGAGTTCAGCACGAGAAACTAGTAAGCAACCTTGCTCTCTCATTTAAGTCAAACATAATATCGAGTCAACTTTGAGAAAACTTATTTCATACTTGTTTATTTAGCTAAGTTTGTACGTCTCTCGGAACTTGTATTTACGAGTAAAAGTTTGTTTACTTTCAGTTCTAGTAACTCTGATTTTTATTGCACTTATTTTATTGGTTTATGACGGCAGGCTAGAATGTTGATGTTGATATAATTTTCCAGTAGGCGGCACGAAATAAAGTTACGTTCCGTAACTGCGTTACTTTTGCAAAGCGAAAACTCTTGCACTAACGGAATTCTAACCAATATTTTTATAAGGTCAACAGGTATTTTAAAAATAGAACTACAAATTCAATAACGGAATTTTATTTGATCCTGGTTCGTACTTCTTCAACTTTATTTTTAAAGTAGGTAGGAAAAATTTTCATATTTCAAAATTCGAAATTTAAAAAATAGAAACAGTTTTCAATCATGTACCTAATTCGCAAACGTTTTAATAACAGGACATTCGTGTCCTTTTTTTTTAAGGGTTTTTAAAAAACGAAAGCCTTTTATTTTCATTCTTTTTGCCGATTTTCTATTCGTCTTTTTACATATTTTTATTCGAACTGGCTTAATGGTTTTATATTACGTTGAACGTTTCCCTAAAATGAAATATTTGGGAAATAAGTAGGCACGAGATACCTATAAGCCAACAGGGAACGTCGTCACTGGCACACAATGAGAACACGCATGCGCTGTACGATTGATTTGTAGAATAACGTAACCTTTACCAATATTCGCAAACTCTATTATATTTAATTTTGTTTTATAGTAACAAGTATATAAGTAAATGCAATGGAATTAAACGCTTAAAGGCTGCAAGTCAATAAAGCAAATTAAAATATAATTTTACGTAATTATTTTAATTAGTCAAAATATAAAGCTAGCGAAAAAAAAAACATTTTCAGAAATAATAGATTTTAACTTTTTCTTTACAAAACAATTAAGTCGGACAATTAAATTAAATTAATTCCAATTAAAAGCAATTAGGAAGTAGAGTATAAAAATATTAACGCAGGTTTTTGTAACACAATATAGATACTTTATGGATCAGCAAAAAGTATAAGCACGGAGTGTCCATACAATCGGCGCGGTGGGGGGGGGGGGAGAGGGCAAGCTAGGGTCCCAACGACTTTGGGTTCACATTGCCAGGGTGAAAGCCACTCGGGCACGACGCGGACGCGGATAAAACACGCTCCTGTTAAACCTTCAAACAATCCTTTTAAAGTGTTCAAAAACGAAACCAAAAAACCTAATTTCGACACGGATCCGACGTGAAAATGTAAGTAACATACTTTTGTTTACAAACAACTTATACTTCCTAACCTAGAACCGTGATAAGTCCTACGCCGTGATAGATTGCAGCGGGTATTTAAAAATGTGTCTTAGTCCCTTGTGATTAGGTTCGTTTTATCGTGCCTAATAAAGCCTCCCCCTGAAATCTAGATGACGTCACACCTACGCCGCTCGTGTAGAGGTACCTACAGACTTCAAAGGTTGCCACTATTTTAAATTACCGATTTTCTTTGCTTCGTGAGTGCTTTAAAATTTAATTAGATCGTAATTCACCCTTATTTCTTTCTCATCGTAATTTTCCTTACGAAAACCATTTAAAGACAATTTTTAATTCCCGGTCTATTGTTCATCAACTATGTTACCATTATTATTACGTTGTTACGGTATTAAGTCATTAAGATAGGTTTGGTGACATAACCAAGAGGTAAATACAAATTACCAATATTTCCTGTCAATGTAATAAATTGTATAGGGAACAAACAAACAAATTAATTAGTATTTGGAATATATTTAAAACTATTTAATAACGGCCATTATAACTGATGGTTTTCCCAACTATAAATTGGTATTTGATATTTTGGCATAATCTATACTTTGCTTACGTCAAAAGAATATCGTAGGCAAAATGTTTTTGGATAATTGGAAAAAATGTCTACGTATGGAATATTATTGTAGGTTGTTAGCTCCTCTTGACAATGTAATACATTAGAATAATAGAATAATATAGTAAAACCGTAGGCCTGTAGGCGAAACGAAACAAAATAAGGCAGACATGGCGTTGTTGCCAATTAGAATAAATTTTACTATCTCTAGATATCTCAGATCCTTATCTTTAAATAAGTAGAATAGAAACTATATTTCTCATATTACTATAAAAAAATAACAATCAAAATCAATAAAACGAGAAAATCAAAAACCTAAGTAAATACAACAGCATTTGATAGCAAACATAGATAACTATCTACTTGAAACCATCTTACTTCACACGTAACCTACGTCTAGCATTAAACAAATGAATTAATTATAAATTCTCTCTATTCAGAATAACAAGGAGGTCGTTAATTTGTTATACATGCTTGTGCATGTTGTCTGTTGTCACGTTACGCTCATGGCTGGTGACAGAAACGTCATCTCACCTTAGTTATAGTGAGCAAGCCGTGCACTCATTGTTCGCCCTCTGCATCGCTTCTCATCGCACCAAATAGGTTTGAACGCCCCGCCTTGGCTGCCTCTTGGCCTTGTCATCACGTCTCAAGATATTAGACAACGACATGAACATTATTTGCTCTATATTTTGCAGCGTTTTGCCTGTCGGCGTCGGTTTGCTCTTAAAAGCTTTAAAATTCTGCGTCCATTTTGTGGTATGGTATGATATTTTTCTTGTATCTCGGTGTGTCGTTCAGTCAATTTAGGCCGTGTCACATATTTTATCGAAGAACATTTTTTTACGAAATTGATTTGGAGAGAAATAAAATCAAATGTTTTAGTATTTTAGTTGTACTTGTTGAATTTATAGCAAAAATATCTAGTAGAGAGTAGTTGCCTCTCACTTCGCGCTCGAGTAAGTAGATTTTCAAATTAGGCAAACTAAGTCAGGAAGCGGAAGAAGCGCCGTGCCTCGGTTGACGTCTGAAATAGAAATTTATTATTCCACAAGGCTGCATACTAGTCTAACCCAATATATTAAACCGAATCACGGAATGCAAACATACATATTTTATATTCACTCTTGCATCTATTGAATTTGTTACACATTTTGATTCTGAAAACTTTTGGTTATTATGTACATACGTAAATGGGAATCACAATACTTCTGAACAATTGAATTATGGTAAAGTTGTTTTCAATAGGGTGCAAATGTGTGCAAGGAAGTGATGTTTAACGAATCGGGTGGAAAGAATTTACACCTCATGAAGAATCCGAGCCTTTAGCTAAAGACTTCACGGGCGTCGAGCTCCAATGAGGGAACTCTTCAATTAACTAACCGTTGAGATGTCTGTCTCATTCGAATATCTTTTTTATGTAACATTTTAAAATGCATTTATTCGTATGGTACATAATGATGTATGGCTGTTTATTAGGCTGTCGCTGACGAATAAATTTAAATTCAATTGTTTTTAAGATTCAGATTATATTCAAGGTTAGGTCAGACGTAGTTTTTGGGAATTATAATGAACGTGAAAAACTAGTAATTTTTTGCTCAAATTTTGGGACTATTTTTTATCAAAAGTTCGTTTTTGAATCGTTTGAAAATCGACACTATTTGGTGAACACGATAGTCGAACTTTTTCAAATAAGTTTCACACTAAAATTCTAAACTATGTTCGGAATATTGCTCGAATACATTTTTAATACGTAAAACTGAAGCTTAAAAAATACCCTCATACATTTCAGAACAGTTTTGAAATGCAAATTTTTTCAAAGTGTTTTTTTGTTTGTTTGTGCAGATATTATGGACACGCTACATCACGAAACACAGCGGGCTGAGATCAGTCATGACTTGGTAAGTTCTATTGATACACATATTATGTAGACAGTAGTTAGTTATTATATCATAAGTAGTTGATTGTTACAATTTAGTTGCTAAATGCGAATTCTGTATTGCTCGTGTGTATAATACCTGTGAACAGGTTAGCTATTGTGTATCATTGTAATTACGCTGCGCCACTGCTCTGCAATTATGTTTAGTTGTTAACTAGTCTGTGATTCATTCTAGAATTGGGATCAAACAATTATTTTCTATTGTTACAGATTTTACGCTGAATTTCACTCCAAGAAGACCTGACTTCGTGAGCAGATCTGACGAAAAATGAAAAAGCAAACTTAAAACAAACAGGTAAATGTCAATTTGTTACTTTCTTTACGTTTAGTTTACTTTAGTGTATTTAAGATAGTAATTGCTTAGCGATATTTCACGTTAGCGATGTATTTATGTGCGAAAGCGATTTTTTGCAGTTCCTCGCGAATTATGAATGAAGTGTGGGTTGCATGAGAACCGCCATGGGAAGCCAGGGAGCGCGAAGTACGCACGGTGTTCTTACTATAACATGTAAACTGAGTAATTACCTGGAACATGATTTACGACAAGATTCATGATAGTCAACAATCGTTCTTCTAAAAAAATCACAGAAATCAAACTTTAATTTAGATTTTTTATTGATTATTTAATACTAAACGCTTCGATCTCCCGTACCTTCCCATCGCGTACTCACAACTCACCCACTTCTTTAGCTCGCGAAAAACAGTTGTGTAAAGAATTATTAGAATGGTTTTGTGGTACATTTGACAGCCTGCCTTACGGAGCTGCCGCCGTCAGCAACCTGCCCTGCACACCAAGGACCCTGGGATACTAACAGGTAGGTCTCTAATGAGAGGAAAATCACCTTTTCTTTCATATATCATTACATTTTCTTTTGTTTTTATTGTGTTATGTTATATTTTCCACCAATCATGACGCTAGCGAATTTAGCATCAGCGATATGATCTTGTAATGTCACTACCATGCATAGATTGACGTAACGTGTCAAACATATCTAAACTATCTAAGTACCCAACGATAGATGATTGATTAAATGAGTCCCATTCATGAATGTCATTCGCTTGTGTGTTAATAAACGTCACTTACAATATTTTCATTGATTGTTAGACGTTATCATTTGTTATCGTTCGTCAATATTGTTAGCTCGACTTCGTTGCATCGTCAAGTTCAATATTCTAGGTGCGTTTTGATAACAGGCTGTAAATATTAGCTAGTAAAGCTAATGCAGGTGTGCAGATTAAAAATAATAGTAAATTGAGCGATTTGTCGTAGAGTTAAATAATAAAAAAGTATATGATAGTCGAGTATTCAGTAAAAAATAAGATATACGGACAACGTACTTGAAAGATTAAACAGTATATCACAAATTCACGCGTACAAAACATTAAAAAACTCGATTGATCAGAGTAGTTCGGTAATGTGTTAAAATAAAGTATATGATAGGCTACTATAAGAAATATTTCACAAAACACAGGTGTACAAAATATTTTTTTAATATACAATCAACTGAAACTCGTTAATATAAAATTGCACCAAAAAATTATTAATAGTCGTTACGGACATTCGTAAAAAAACCTTTTAAAATACACTTTACAAATTTGACGTAAAAATGATAAATCCTCTTTGCATTTCGGCCGAAACATTCACGTTCACAGACACGTAATGGATCGACCCGAAAATGAATACAGTATTCAAATAGTTATTTCTCTTTTATTTGAGTTCGATTAAAATGTATTAATTACTTTCCGCGCGATCCTGTTAACAGTAAAACATTATTTTTTCGCCGAATATTTTTTGCAACGTGGGTAAATAAAAGGAGATTTATAATAAATAATTTTCGTTTTAAAGGGAAATGTGGTATTGCTGCTAATGGGGTGTAATATTTCGTGACTTAAAAGCAAATATGAAAAAATATTTTATACATTCAATGAAAGCCATTTTTCGACCATTTTGCAAAGTATAATAGTAGACTTGTAAAGAATTTTGGATTTACTTTTATCTGAAACTCGTGGATAGATTGGGGCGTGGTTCCTGAAATCCTAAGCGTAATCTTTAAAGTAGTGTAAGTTGATTTTTTCATAACCTTAAATTATCACTTTATTTCATAATCTGTACTAACAAATTGTCAAGCAAGGGTAGTGACATACAAAACTCAATAACATTGTTAAACAACGTGTAATAATATACTAGTATGTTTGTACTCCTGTATAATAATGTGTGTGTGTTTATTCCTGCGTTTGAAGTGTAACTTTGCATCGAAGCGATTGTATAATTACAGTAATTTACTTGAACACCGTGTAATTTACTTCGCCGTCTATCGAGGGTAGCATTAATGGTGCCATTAAATATTGGCAAGTATTGAGTGGTGTAAAACAAAAGACGGTGCTTTGAGGAAAGTTTTTGAATAATTGGAATAAGCGATGAGTATGCAGAGTTGCTCTTCTGCCTTTATAGCTCTAGCTCTAGGTCTAGCTCTACCCGCAGCTCGTCGCTCCACAGACTTGCTCTCTGCTGTATGAAAGACAGGGGTAGTGAGATGTCCAGGACATCACAAATTCTCACTACCTTGTCTTTCATGCGGATTGAGCAAAATTCTTCTGTCAACGAGATCGAGAGAACTTCAAGAAGACATATACAAGATATTTTTTTACATTTTGATTAATAATCTGTATTCATGTCTCCGGTAAGTGTGTGAATGTTGACGATCGCTACGAATCTAAATCAGTCTGCCTTCCATAACATTGATTCATTACTTTTAATTTAATTTCATTTTACTATCAAGTAACCGTACTTTAGTTTTTTACATCCTCACGTAGATTAGTAATTTCATGTTATGAATTTTTTTAAGTAGAAAAAAGTTGATGAAATATATTTTCACATGTGATTAGCGCATTAATCTATTAGAAAATACTTACTTTAATACTACTAAGTCACTGATCTCTGTAGTATCATAGATAATAATCGTTCATAATCGTAATTGCACATGCTTAAATCGTGCCTAATTTTATTTTAATCTTTTGTTGCTTCGATTTTGTACTTGCGTAGGTAAAGTCTTGCTCGTAATACGCATATTATATTCGAAAACGCTTCTAAAAATGTATTAAAGCAACTTTATTACGGATAAAATACTATTGTCGCGATAACACGTCGGAAACGCCTCGATAACTAGCGATCGATGATGTAATATTTGAATTTCGAAGCCGCAGACAAACTAAAACACAAAACAAAACTGAAAACAGACGAAAAATCAAAGTTCCATTCGAAATGAAAAACTGCGCTCGAAATAAAAAGGAATGAAAATGAACGACCGATTAAGTTCAATAAAAATGAAAACGTATATTTTTGAATAAAAATCACGGAACAAAACTACACACAGTTTCAATTTAGCGCGCATAGGTGTACTGTCAACGTTCATGCAAAAAAAATGAGTCGTGGACACCGGATACCCATTTAGAAAATATGGATAACTTTTTCAAACTCGGCGCACATTTCCAGCGCTTTATTTGCACAAAGAATTGAATTTATTGGCGGTTTTAAAAGGGTTTTTTGCATCAATGAAAACTGCCGCAAATGAAACGAAATTTTTATTAGTTGTTTTAATTGCAATCGGGATTTATTGCATTCATGGTTTAAATATTAACACGAATGTATATATGTCTATAGGATTGTCAGTTTAATTGTCTATAGGCTTTATAGACCGAAAGCGGCTTAGGCTCTTAAAATATATATTCAATTCATTATGTAATGAATACTCACTAAAATGAGAATGAAACTACATATTATAACCACCAGTATTTCACCCGTGCGAGGCTGGAGCGTGTCGCTAGTGTAAAATAAATAACAATTTATATTTCATTATATTTTTCAATAGCTGCCCACTAGGGCTTATTTTACCAAAATACCTTAATACTTAGCAACAGCCGGCTGGCTAGACAGTTACACCCACGTCGTAAGTTTACCCAGTACTTTTTGTGTAATTTATCTATTAGAGAAATTGGTATTGTCCAGCATTGACGTCCACCCATCTATTGTCACCGAGTAAAGGGGCAGGTAACCATGGAACTACAAGAATAGGATTCAGTCCTTTGTGCGCCCGAAACAATAGCCTGCTAAAATATAACATTCATTTTCGGTACACAATACACGTCGTGGGTGTTACCATGTTTCGCTTTTTAGATGGGAAGATTTATGACAAAATTGATGGTGATAGACAAACAATGTATTTACCAAACTTGATGGAGCTCTATTAGAACTAGGACTTAATATGAAACTAAATAATCCTGTAGTAAACTTCGTTGAAATTTCCACAGCCTATGGAAAGCCTTTGACCACTATAGTCAAAGGATTTCCATTCTCTTTTGACATCAAAGCACTATTTCGGCATGCCATGCACAAAAGCATGATTCGAGGAATCCCTATCCAAAACAGCCGAGCTTTACCAATACACTTTGTAGAGTACAGCGACCATAAAAGGTACAGACATGCAAAAAATCAAATTCTGGATGACAAAAGGCAGAAAGTTCAAAACTCTTTTTATTACGAAAGTTTTAGTGCAGGTTTATTCGATTGCATCGCTTTTCCGCGCAACATATTACGCGATCAAAAGTCACACATGAACTTACAAGGACTTAGCTCACTCTTTACTCCTATGAACTTGCAGTTTGAGTACAACTTTAGTTAACTCATGATCAAGTTCGCGAGCGCGACAGTTTCTTTTATAACTCGACAAGACGTCGACGATCCTAATTAATTATTTCCACGCCAACGTGTACACGGTTATTCCAAACTTGTAAAGTTAAAGCGGACTAGTGTTAGTTCGACAGCGTGAATTTTTAACGACTTCAAAAATTTTAAATGCCATTTTCTGGCGTCTATTTTTGAGACGTATCTTTTGAAATTCTTTTCGTATCGAAGAGTAACTTTGAAAGTGATTTTACTGTCACGGAAGACTTTTTAACGAGATCCGATGAATTTGGTTGCAGTTTTAAATACAAGTAAATTTAAGATACTTATAACACAACAATGACTTTGAACTATTGTTAGTAGGAACTTTATATGAAATTACTTCATTTATTCTATTACCATTCAAGGCATTGAAAATTAAACATATGTATTTTACTGAATAGTTGCACAGATATAAACGAGATCTATTTGATTTTAATAATATATATTTAGGTTATCAAGAATCGAATAAAATAATTGAAACTTTAAAATAATATAGTCTGAAGTTAAATGAAAAAATAAATTAGAGTTTCCGCATTAGTAAATCACTTTTTATGTTTTATTCGTATAAAAAGTACCTAATGGTAGATTAAGTCGAAAAGCTCTTAGATATAAATTGTAAACAAATCAAAATAATATATGAAATTATATTATTCATCTTCTGAATATTTCATATTACAAATGATACGCAATATTGCTCTCACTCACTTTATTTAATGAGCTTTACATTTATTACTCTCTTGCTTCCGAGGAGCGCTATTAAAAGAGGAAATATCTAGATTCTCATAGAGAAAGCAATTTGCGACGTTAGTAAACATTTCCTTTGCACTCGTCGCCAGGTGTTCTCTGCATTTCCATGATAACCAACTATCAAAACACGACGGTATCAAAAGGACTTAAATATATTTCAAAGCACAAGAGCCCTACTCACCGAAATTGCTATCATATGCAAGCTACTTTATTTTGTTGAAATTTAATGAGAAAATGTTACAGGTTTTAGGTTTGCAGGCTCCATTTTATGCTCTAGTCGTATTTCAATTTGAGTAAATATTAATAGAGGAACGTTTCTATTTAAGCTTCTCTTTGTGAAACTCAATTTATACTGCAGCGGAGTGGAATTAAAGTGATTGCAATGAAATTGAACGATGCATAATGAACTTTATTTCAATTGAGTAAAATATAAACTAAGTACGACTCGAAAATAGTTATCTTATATTCAGAAGCATCCCCTAGCGGGTATCGACGCTGGCGAATCAGTGAAATGGGGAGTCGGTCGGCTCGGTCAGTGGACCGGTGCCAAGTTCCGAGCATTCTAAGCATTCCGGCAAATCCGCACCCCTTCTGGGAGCTTACTACCACCTCTCAATAAAACTGTTGCATTTGTTAACGAGACAGCGCACTACTCGACGTAGTGCAGCATCTCTCTTGTCCAACAGCAAGAATTTTACTTTTAGTAGGTGATAAGCCCTCAAGTATCCTCAGGCGAAATTGAGGCTTAACTCCGCCGAGACGTAAATTACGCTTCAATCTATATCCAGGCTCCCATTGACACGACACCTATAGCTTACCTATACCATATCAGATTAACGATCTGAGTTCAACGTATGACAGGAACCAAACGCATTGTTCTACCTCGGCTGCAGATTAATAGCTTCTATTTAACAATGAGCGACGAATCCTCTTAACCCGAAATCTCGCATGGCTACATGATTTCAATCGCTCAGTTCGGTCCCATGAGCCCTGGTATTAATTGAAGGTATTAATTGAACATCGAACTATGTATATTATATTCTCCCTTACCGTCTATACATGGCATAATAACGTATTCTCGGTTAGGTGTGAACGAAAAAGTAAATAAAATACGGAAATACAGTAAACTGAATATCGCTTACTTACAAACGACAGCTAACTAAACATTTCGTTAGAACACGGCCCTAATCACGATACATTCGATACATTTACTTTTACCTCATTATAATAGTCGTTATGGTACCGGTAAAAGAATAAACATGATATAGATACCAAAAAAATATCACATTATGCCTAATAACACAAAAGATAATTGATATATCTGTTACAAGTAAGTTTTGTGAAGAGATAATATGCCTGCATTGTTTATAATATCATGTTTCGCTTATTTCTTACTATTGTTATGAGTTAGGGCGACACTAATTATCGTAAAAATCCTGTTCATTTGTTTTTTTCTCAGACCTCTTAAAGGTTTTGTTATTTCTTCTTTGTAGTAACGTAAACATGTAGTAAATATTTTCCTATTATAAAACATGGTATTTACAAATAGAAGTGGTTGGATAATATTGGTGTCATATTGCTATTATGATCTCTCGATTTCACGGATTTGCATTGAGTGCATTAATTTTAATGGCCTGAGGTTTGAACGCTCGACCAGCTAACATTTAGCGGTGGTCACTACTAAGTAATGTTTTACACAAATATTTTTGTGCGCTTACAGTTAATTGAACGTTTGGAAGTACCTGTGGTTTTCATGTCAATTAGTTAATTTTAAAAGGGTATCGCTGGTTTCAAACAATTTCCACTTATGTATATTATTAAGCAATCAAATTGAACTCAATATTTTATTTGAACTTTTAATTAAACAAAGATTTTTGGCTACTCTGTCATTGTTCTTCTTCGAATCAACTAAAGCCGAGCACAGATCTCGCTTTCCGCTATTTAAACACAACTTTACGATAAAGTAAAAATAATTTCCCACTCGTTAATATTAGGTATAAACTGCAGACACAATACCGCATATAAAGCTATGACTCACGAGAACATTGTAAACAATAAATACTCGTTTCGTTTGCAGTTTTCATTCACTACAATCACATGCGCCGGTTGTCATTGACCTTACCGAGTGTTTCACAACCTTGTCACGCTAAACAAACACAACTGTTACAGTTGTTTTTTGTACTTACATTGTTTTGATTGTTTGTTTACCGCAATTCAAATACTTTGCATTTTTTTCATTAACTTTCGCTTTCTGCGCGCGTGGCGAAAGAAGCCTTTGAAAGTGTAAAAGCTTAGTATTACTCTATGGTACTTTGTACCCAGATTCGTGGAAAACGGTTAAGAAGCTTAGGCACAAAGCAACACTTGAGATTTGTTCTCAGATATTTTTAACTCCATAAAATAGGATTAAGAATACTTACGTTGGTGTTACTTAGACTGGAAATCGTTATATCTAGTTGAGCGCTCTATTTTCTATTCGCTAATTAGTTAGTTCGTTAAATATTAACGCTTGACGCAGCAGACGGTGCTCGTTATTGCGAAAATAAGATAATAACATACGAGAGTCTCTGAGTACCATCAATAAAATGTCTAGACGAGTTCAGGTACCAATCAATCCATGAACGAGCACAAATCGCATGTAATTTGATTTACAATATCGAAGTATATTACGGTAACAAGACACTCGGATACTTAAATTTTTATTTTCTTTGTTTCTTGAAACAAGAGCAAACAATATAATAAATAATAATGAAAAGCAAAGGTGTATTCCCATGCATAGAATGGCATGTAACTTCACAAGTAATGACGCAAAAAATATATTAGATTAAGGAGATTAGAACCAATGAGTCCACATTGTGATACTCGTAACATTGACATTCTACAACTTTATTTTCTTCAATACAACAATAATGATTTAAAGAATGATATTTCAAAACTAACACGTTCAGCCGTTGGTTGTTAGCTTTAATCCCTGTAAGAAATCTAATATTATTGTGAAGATCAAACAGCTTACAATACAGCGGATGCGAAAGAAAATCTCTAAATAGGATTATATAAAAATAATTCACTTTCTCTATTCTAGAACCGTGTTAATTCTAGTGATTTTCCACTTAAAAAATTGCTTCATAATAACATTGCGACAATCTCTTTCATACAATTCTAGTTAGTTTCAGACTGCACTCAAAATTATTTTCAAAATTATACTAACTGTATCACAGAAGCAATATTTGAAATTAGATGGATCGCTTAAAAGTAGGTAGATATGTCTACAAAATCATTTTTATCTTTGAAATTATAGTGCATATTTTTAATTAGTACCTTTTTAAATACTGGTCGACACAACGAAGTAATTTAAATGAGATCAGCTCAGCTCAACGGATTAGCTTTGAGTTTTATAAAACAAAAGAACTCGATGCTTCGCGCAACTTCATTAAGCTTTACTGAATCAAACATCCTTTTACATTTCCTTTCCTATTTGCATTCATGTGTGAAACCGATGAAGGATTAGAAAAAGTAAAGAGTTTCAACGCTGGAAAGAACCCATTTAGTTCTTTTATTTTTATAGACCTTCGTTAAGTAACAATACCTTTTATTTTATTGTTTCTCTGAAGTACAATGTATGGGGTAATCTTTAGAAAACTAATTAAACAGGTTTTTAATTAAGTTTTTAAAGGTACGAGGATGTGTATTATAATTACTTCAGTTTTTAATGAACCATTATCTTTTAACACTTGAAATTTTCAATACTAAACCTACATTTGCTAAAATAACTTTACATTATTGTCTTACTAAATCGAAAACAAACGAAAAACATTTAATTGGAAAAAAAAATTCAACAGATAGCAAGCTTACCTTACAACTAATTATTTACGATCTTTAAGCCGAGTATTATTGAGGTATTACGTGGTCGTATGCGCTTTAATAATACCTAATGAATTAGGTTCATTACTAGCGCGGTACAGCACTAATTAGATCCACGTGGAAGATAAGGCTTTATAAATGAATTAACTACCTCTGCTGCAACTTTCCTTGCTTCTATAGTAACGTAGTTTGTGAATATCACGGAACGAGTCATTAATATTTTCATTAATTAAAACGGCATTTCTATAAATACCTGTTCTGTCAATATTTCGGACTTCGTATTACAGTTTTCAATTACTAGCCAAAATGTACGGGAAATTCAGAAACAGCGATAATTTCTCTGTATTTATTGAATAACGCACTGGCTCCGCAAAGCTGTCTGTAGCGCAAACAGAATTAATTATCATTTCCGAATTTGGGTTACATTTGTGGCATCATTATTTAGTGGAATATGCAAATAATTATGCACCGAAATTTAGTCTACATTTCTAGTTTTGTTATTACTCTTGGAATTATGAAATAGTCAATGTTTTACGTTGGTAGGTACCGGCATTTCAGTGCGATATTCATATTTATATCGGCGCAAAAGTAATGATGTCACACGATATAAATCTGTATCGAACGCTTCTAGGTCACTGTAAGTGGTTTCAAGTTGACTCTGAACTTATAAATTATAATATCTTGGACAAGTTTAACTTAATACTAAAATTTTAACACTTCGCATATTGAAAAATAAAATATTTTTACCAAAGAGTAAAATATGTAATTACGAAAAGTTGTCGTTTCGAAAGAGGTTTGTTATGAGTAATTTATCATTTATAGAGAATACTGTGCGCACACGCAAAGATAAGTACAATTTATATCAACAGACTGCAAGGAGGTTCAATTGGCTATCATGCGTTTTTGTCCGTTAATTCGTTTGAAGTCCGTGTGAATGCACGCTAAATAAACTGTGCTATTCATTGATCGGTAAGTGGGCCCGAGTGATGACAGAGGTCCGCCGCGGCTTCAACTTGTTACAACGACCCGCTGCAGAGGAAGTATCAATCATACCGCATGTTGTTTGCGGCAATTGCCACTTGATGCACATTAAATCCTTGCATTATCCGTTACTTAAAAGGAATTGTTGCTAACCGCAGAATTAACACTCTTTAAGCTTTAAGTCCAGGTCCACACAAAACTTTTCACTATCGAATAAAGCATAGAAGTAAGTGGACATTTTAACACGTTACTATTTTGTTTTCATTACGTGTTTTGTTTCCGCGCGTAAAAATACCCAAAAATCAAGTTCTGTATTTATTTTTCATCGGTTTTTAGAAGTGATGGATAGGAACATGCTTGTTTAGTATTGTTTCAGAGGATTGTAGTATTCCACAAACAATTTGATATTTATACAACGAGTGGTAGGTTTACAAATTAGAATGAAAGGTTTTTTCCATCAAATCTTTACTGCAAAAATCAATAACGGTGAAGCCATTGATTAATTCAGTTTTTTACTGACTTTATTTTATTAGAAAGAAACCTTAACAAGTTTTCTAAAGAGAATTTCTATGAAAACTATCTTCTTTTTAATTACTTTGTCAATGAAGGACAAATTAGTAGGAAAAGTAATTTTCTGTTTCGAAGAATTTCTCCTCTTCTCTCGATAAAATGTTTTATGAGGTTCTTTGCTGACTTCCCCCTAACTGATTATAAAAGGAATTTTAATTATTTAATAGATTTCCTTTTTACTTCACTTTTCATCATAATTTTATTTTCTTTTAGTACTTAAGTTATAAAAATAGTATAATGCCATGCTGCGATGGTCGGTAATTAAACTTCAAGTTAAATTTACCATTTTTAACTTTTATTTAGTCGTTTTGTAATTGATTTTGGTATTTCTAATATCTAATAGTTTATTTACAAAACTGGTCTTTTTCGCTCGTTTTCCCCACTTCGCTATTGAAGAGTTTACCTGAAAGTAGTCATTACTTTCTTACTAAAGATCCAATTAGAGAAAAAAAACATGATTTTAGGATAAAATAAAAGACTAATTTCCTTACAACCGGAACAAAATCAAATAAGTTTCTTCCCCCCAATTGCAATAGAAAATATTAACATAACAACAGATTCTCACTCTAACTTAACTAATAAACACTCGTTTAGCAACATCATGACACGGATCCCAAATAAAAAAGGCCACACGCTAATAACAAATGCAAACGTTGCAATCGTTAGTAACGAGTTCATTAATACTCAGTCAATATGCAGCAGGCTAAGCAAATATAAACAGTCGTCACGTATACCGCAGTTAATTATATAGTATTTAGACTCATGTCGCTCCGCTCTGTAAGTGGAGACCTCTAGCAAACAATATGCATTAAATAGATCCGAGAACTGGCTTCGGTGTTCTGCATACGATAGACGGCTCAAGACTAGCCAACAAGACTGTGATAGGGTTACCAACCGTGAAATTGTCTTGTAGATAGGTAGTTACCTATTATTTTAGTGAGACGTGATACCAAAGGGCTATGTCAATCACTCAACCTTAGCTTAAGTTTAGATAATGTTGATATATATATTATTATGTTTATAGTATTTTTAAGTTGTATTGTAGTATAGTATTGTATGTATTTATATGGGCCTTGATGCCTGAAATAAATGGATAAATAAAAAAAAATAGCGCATAGCTGACTGTTTAGCACCACGAATTTTCTTAATTAGGCTGATTTTAACAAAATATATAAAGGAGCTTAAATCTTGGATGGACTAAAAGTTTTGCCGTATCAAATGGATATCGGCGCTTGCGCATTGCTTTTGGATCTACGTAATTATAAAGGTATCACTGAGCAAATACTCTCAATTTATTTGAAAATTTTGATTCAAGTTAATAACAAAGGTACTAGCTTGAACTTTTTATCCTTTTAGATGCTTCAAATTAGTTTTGTCGACGTTGGCAGCCCTAGAGTACGCATATAGTATCAATAACCCCAGCGTGTTCGTGCTCGTCATACATATGCAGTTGCAATTGTCCAGTGAGAACCGAAAGCGAGTCGCTCGTCGGAGGAAATCGGTCGTTATTAACACTTGATGCCTCTTCACGATGCACAAAGGTCACTAACCGATTTAAATTACTTTATACTTGTGCGGTTATTAAGTTTTAAACGGTTTAAAAAGTTAGGTATTAGAATAGTGATATTCTTATATTATAGTGTCGTATTATAGTTTTGGACGAATTAGAACATGCCAAGTGTTGGTTGATATAGATAAGTTTAGGATATCGAAACATTGGAATGAGCGACGCATAAGCAAAAAAAAAGGAAGGAAATTTTTAAGGCCTAAATTCACCAGTGAGTAATTTCAGGCTGATATGCTTTTTATAGAATCTTTAGTGAAATTAACCTACAAATTAAGAACTTACAAAAGTTACAACATTGTAACCCGAAACACAAACAATCGAAAAATTCCACTTTTCCAAATAAAAAAAATCACTGTAAAACCATATTTATTAACAGATTTGCATCACAAATACATTCCAATTATCAATAGCATTACCGCTAACACCGCGATTCACAATCAACGAAACAAATACCAGAGTGTCAAAATTAAATGAATGATTTGTCACTTTTGTCGGCACAATAATTAATACATCAGTTGGAAAATTTATTACCTCATTGGCAACACACCACAATCGCGTTAATTGTCAAATCAGGAAAGCTTACAGAGTAATAATATTCCTGCGCGGTAATAACAATGTGACAGTCTACTTAATTGATGGTGAAACGCATTTTGTACGAAATATCATATCATAACGTGAATTTGAATGAAGCTTAATTCTGGGAGAATTAAACACAGGTGCATTTAATAGAAATACGGAATATATTTAGAGTAAATCTCAACAAGATTCATGCTGGAGTCTGGAAATTCTAAATACACTACATCAAATACAAATATGGAATATACAGACAGTAAACAAGTATTGTCTTCGCAATTCCAAAACCGTCTAAAATTATTACGTAGAAATTGTTGGACGTACGTAGACTATTGAAGAGGAGTTCTCTTGTCCAGTAACATGAACTAAAGCATTGTTTCTTTATAAAATAATTTATACGAATGTACCAGGGAATTAAATAGAAATAGTGGGAACAGGTGACAGGTCTACTCATAATAAGAAACAAATGAATAAATGTAAATCCTCTTCAAGTATTATTATACAGAGCTTGATGTGCAAGACGGCAAATAAAAAGGAACGATGTTAGAAAATACGAGAAAAGCACTGAACTTAAAACGTATTTTGTCATGTTAAAGTTAACAGTTAACATAATAATGTCGTATACCTACTTCTCGTACTTCGAATTTGTCTCTAAATTAATTAAAACCTAGTCACTATCATTCGGATATCCTTTCTATAAAGTGAATCGAACCCTATTCATTGTAAGTTGTGTATAGAGAGAAGATTATGCGCTCAATGCGAGGACGGAAATGTATAACAAATAGTATCCTGTTTAACTTGCATCGCGGTGCAACGAGAACGAACTTCACTTGGGAGATCCTATATGACAGCTTTAACGGATTCCGGTTGCATTTGTTAATGCGTTTATGTATATGAAAGTGTCAAAAGTACAGGTCTATTTTAGAAAACAATCGTTAATATACCGAATTAAACCTTGGTCCTCCTATTCATTTTTTTCTACTATTTTCAATGAAAATTTTCACCCCTCTTTTGTATAGTTAAACTTATTTTATTCTGGCGACTCGCCTCAGCTTTTTACGGGTGCAATATTAATGTATTGTACATAAAAACTTACTTGAAACATTATATTTACAAAACATCGCATTAAAATCCATTGCGTAGTTTTAAATATCTAAGCATACATAGGGTCGGACAGACGCAGGAAGCAACTTTGTTTTTTCTATGTATTGATGGTTTTTTTTTCATATCTCTTACTTTTCTTGAAGAAAGTAGTTCGTTAGCAAAATTAGTTAAATTACAAGCTTATTACTTACAGTCGTTCTAAGGTAGATAATAATTTGAAATTACCTGAAAGGTAATCTAAAACTCCATGAGATCGAACTATTAGGTTTCTTGAATAGAGGTAATGTAAGCCCCTGCTGCGTTTATGCATTGAAATATTGCAATAACATTATTAAGGTAAGAAAATATCAAGGCTTTGGAAAATCAGGGAGTTATAGAGTAATTGTAGGTAATGTGTTTACGTTCGAATAAAAATCTTAGATAAATAAAGTTAGTGGAATGACAAAGTTAAAATAAAATATCTCGAAGCTAAACTAACAGATAGATACGTTTTCAAATTACATAAAGTGCTGTAAAGCAGCTTGCAAGTTCTTTGAAGTACGTCACGTGTATTACGAGATGAAAGTTAAAATGTCGGTGCATCTCGGAGAAATTCTTTACATTACGAAATTAACATGTCGCTCCGACTTACAACTATATTCGCAGTGTAGACTCGCTCCAGAATTCTATGTACTTGAGCTTCACGTTTTGTGACTCGTAACTCCAATTTCTCTAATGTATGTCAACTCAATGGATTTAAAATGAAATTGGAAACAAATTCAGTAGAACGTACCAGAACTCGTTCGTAGAACGTACCAAGCCGTACTTATCTATATTATTCTACCTACCCTACGTAGACGTGAATTTTATTCTATTTCTGCATACATTAATGTAGAATTGATATTAAACTCAATTACACATACCCAATTTATTTATTATTCAATATGTTATATACGCTGCAATCTAGTTTATATTGCTAATGAAATAATCACTTAAACGTTTTACAATAGATTTAAATACAATTTATTCCATTCACTCATTAAATCACTTAACAAAACATTATTTAATTTTCCCAGAACCATTACGAGCCACTCGCTGTAAACCTGAAATGAAATAAATTAACTCGGAACAAAATTACGAATATATCCGATTTAAGTTCCAATCGTTGCAATTATTCAATTAAGCGTATTCGAGAAATATCAGAACAAAATGCGTTTAAATATTATTCCCGATGAAAATGAAGTATCGAATACCATTGTATCTCGGAAAATGACAAATTAATTAACAGCATTTCATATTTTAAATAAAGTTCAGTGTGCTTGAATGCAGTGGTCAAAGGATTCTGTACCAACTGTTTTTAATCCATGATTTCGATATTTTCCGACAGTTTCAACGCCAGTATTCGAACTACACTGTAATTTTTATTTTTCATTTTGAGTTTCCAATTACCCGTACGTCACCTGTCCGATAGGTTGTCAAAACTTGATATCCTTTTAATTAATATTGGAAAAGCCTAGCGTCATTTCTGGCTAACGTGTTAAAATGAAACGACTACTTTTTTGCGTTGTACATTTTACAGTTAATGGAAATTGCGGGATATAAAGTGAAAAGCTGCCTCAAACAAAGCGAAACCGCGGAACGTACAGGAAAGTTGCATTGCTTACATAAGCCGGCCGCCGGTAGCTTATAACAGTTTTGTATAACGCGGTTCATATTTTCCACATTCGATTAGTGTACATAATTATTCGCCGACCTGCTTTCGAGACAATGAAAAAGACATTTATACAAGCTTTGCTAATCGAAATGAAATGTTTGGCTTTTGTTACTTGTTGTAACTTAATACATTCCCATATTCTTGAGGGTCTTGAGTGAAATGTCACTTTTGTACAAATAATGTTGTTATAGTTATTGAGCAAAATAGCAACTCATTACTATCTCTATAAGCATAACGAACGGCGTTTAGTATCGACATTGGCGTTGACACCTTCATCAAATAAAATCAAGGCATTATTTAATTTATGTATAGATTCGTCTTACCGGCGCGACGCAAATACCTTAGCAGACGTTCAACGACCTTTTACCATAATCTAAGGCAAATAACAATAGGTTTACACCTACTAAGTAAGACACGCCATACAATGAAGACGTCTTAGGTGACATTAACATGGCTACAATAACCCCATGTGGTGTAAAAATGTGATATCACAAAAAGAAAAATAGAAAGGTAATACAATATTTTTCTTAAAGTTTTAATATGTAAGACTTCATAAAATTCCCGCTATTTCTACTGGGAAGAGCTTTTCACAATGTGCGCTTAAACAAAGAAAAAACGAAAATTGATCATAATGTGTGTAAGCGGCACTAATCGTACCAAGAATAAGCAATTTCGCTTCTGAGATTCACTCAGTACCTAAGTAATGCAATATTTATGATTAGAGTCGAAATTACATCCTCCAATCGGTATGACAAACCATTGTAAGATGTTGTATTGTGAGTGAGGCAACGCTATTGTTTCGACATTACTGACGCACAACATCGGAAGCGGAAGGCCTACCGCATTACGTATTCATCGCGGCCTCTGCACGCAGCACTTGATGCGCCCACAGAGTTACTTTACAACGGAGATACCTGACAGACACCTTAATTATTTCTGGGGCCTACCAACGCCTCTTAAAGTAAGACCCTTGTGGGAGCGAGACGCATCACGAAGCATACAGCTCTCTCTCTCTTACACAAGTCCAAGTCTGATTTTAAGACCAGGAGGTAAGCCTCTCGTCTATTCGTGACTGCAAATTAGCCGACTAATCAATGCATCTCAATCCGCATCGACGTTGCCACGTCAAAGGAATCAGTCTCGAATGAAATCCATTGATCTGTCGTATTGTCAATTGAAACCATCCGTATCCTTAATTAGGCGTCTATTTATAGCGAGCTAAGTGCAGCGGGGTGTAGCCATGAATTACACCGATACATTACATACTCGATTCAACCTCAAACGACGTATTGTTATAGATATCGAAATTGGTTGTTTAGTAATAGATAGCTAATTGCGATGTTCTATCTCAACAGACGTTGCAATTAGTATTTCAATTATTGTGTCTATTGTCGAGGAAGATTAATTAAGCTATATCGACGGACCTATAGACCTAGTTTTCCTGTTGTTAGTTTAATCATCGCTGCCAATATTCAGAACAATGTAGATTGTGATTGAGCGGCTAGTATTATGATTGGAATATCGGAGATGCAGTAGGGCAATTATGGGAAGTACACTCTGATCCCAAAATCAAATTAATCGCTTTCAAAGCATCCTCTATCAAAACTTAAAAATGAAATATATCAATCTCGACGAACTAATTATGGTTGTGATTTTTATGTAAAAATATAACGTAATCGGATTACATTACCTAGTCGTAAACATTTTCTACATCATTAGTTCATATTCTTCAAGATCCTTGAGTGGAATGCTTACCTTCAATATAAAAAGAACGTAATTGATTCAAAAGAAGGCTGCGCTACTCAAACAAGTTATTGAAAATGACAGCTAATGATGTTAAATTGCACTACTTACTCTACTTAGTTCACAAGTGGAATACTCTACAAAATAATTCCTTGAGTTTTCCATTACATAATGAGTTTGCAAGCATACTTAGAGTCAAGTCAGACAGCTAATTGGTTAAGATGTTTGGTTTCCAACGCAACAGCTTCGAAGTAGTTAGGAGCTGCAGTGTAACATACACTTAGGAGCTTTCAGGGAATTAGTCACAGTTCACGTCAAAGCGCTTCTGATATTGTAGAGTTAAGTCAAAGTGAGGATCGGAATAGAACCTTTGCAGGTTGAGAACTCCTTGCATATTTGAATCTTTAATCAAACAAAGTTGATAGAGGTAAATTTATTCAGTAATTCTTAAGGCATACCTACCTACTACTACCTTAGTACCTTTTATGATATAGATACTTTTCGGTAAGTTAATTTTACGTATTGGTGCGAAAAAAGTTCTGCCGTGCGAATCTTTTTTTCATAACGCTATCTATAGAATTAAATGCATTTCGGCTAAACTAAAAAAATGAGGTTCATAGTTAATGTTTCCAAAATAAGCAATCCATTTAAACCGCGAACAAAAAGTTCTCAATAACTACTATTTGCCGCTAATGACAGTTATAACACAAAAGCTTGACTTACAGTCGATGCAAACTCCTAAAATGCATTAAAAATCAAACACTTTAAATACCAAAGCCCCTCTCGCATTTCGCTCGGAGATAAGCTAAAGCGATAATAGAGCGATGTCGAGCAACAAGAGAACACCAAAAAAAATCCCGTTCTCAAATCAGTATTAACTGGCTCGGAACCAAGCGAATCCCCGTAATCGGAATTAAAGTTGTTAATAGTACGGGGGCTGTACTGTGTGCAACGGTCGTAGTGCGCATGCGTGGCCCGCAGCAAAGGGGCAGGCCGTAGCGGGTGGCAGAGTGCTACGCGCTACGGTCGGGGTTTCAGTCGAGTCAGAGCGCCGCTACACGCCGAACAGCAAGCACGTAGACCCGGGTGCAGTGCTACGCGGCACATTCTCTCGAAGACTTCACCTGCAGATTATATCCTTTTAAAAATATCTTTTTGTTAACATCGTCGTTCATTTTCCATCGTTCGCATCATAAAATCATTGCGTTTTAAATCATCTTTTAGTTTTCGGTTTTAACAGTAACTTTATTGCAGTTTTTAACTTTAACGGACTTAGGTAAGTTGGTGATTGAAATTTTCCGTCGGCATATAACTGTTGAATTTTTACAAGTCCATTTAAATTCAATATCTTTCAAAATAGTTTAACTATTAATTCTCGAATAAAAACCGGGTGCATTAACTTAAATTTAGATTTCTATCATTTTATTTTTTCGGCGATTTCTTGCCTTTGAAACCTCTCTTGCCTTGAATAAATGCATTCTTGCATTTTCAGGTAAAGCGAATAGTTTAATTTTAACTTCTAAATTAATTTTAAACCAACTTGCGTGCATTTTTATAGCATATTATTTAATAAATAACTATTTCTTTTTAGAGTAAAAGTAATCTTAAAATCTAACTTAACTTTAATTTTCAAACGCGATTTTACTTAACTAATAAAATGTTTCTAAATAATAAAATAAAAAGCTGCTCGCGAAAAATCCTCTTAATAATTTTGCTGTAGACATTAACTTTACCATCGACGCAATTTTTTAAAGAAAAAAAATGAACGATAATAAAAACGCTTCTAAAAAAAACGTTAATATTCGAAATGCTTTAAAAAGTATTAGCCAGTAAATAAAATTATGTTGCTAAAACAATAAATATCGTCCGCCGCACATTAAGCCCGGTACTCGCCGGTTAGCCGCCGCTCGACCGCCACTTAATTCGTTTACTCGCGCAATCTCATCTCATTACGAGTATTGCCTACTCGCTAATGCTCGCTCCTAACCAGCGTAACTCGAAGCGACTAAATATTTCACATCACACCGAATCTCTACTTTAAATTCTTACAACTTCATAAATTTTATCAAACCCTAAAGATTCCGTTGCGATCGGCCACATACCGCTGGAGTTTGTATTGTCTCTGTATTCTGCTACTGTACTCGCAATTTTGTATTTTCTATTGTATTTTGATATTACCTTTGTGTTTTCAGTAATGTGCACTCTCACAATGTATTTACTAATTAACTATTTCGTTTATGGCTGCATTTATTCAGACCAATATTCCTACCGAATGAATAAAGCCATGGACCGAAATGGGAATGTTTAATTATTTTATTTAGTTATAGCAACTGTAATCGGCTTATTATTATTGTATGTTATTATTTTCACTTTGTATGCTGTGTATTTTAATTTGAAAGTATCTTTATCAATGTGGTTTTCAGACTGTTTATTAATATTTATTGGTAGCAAAATTGAATGTGAGCCTTGCCATCAAAGTCGGTTTGTTATAGGTCATTACGAAGCTATCACAGCCAGCTTTGATGAGCAAGGCCTCATGGAAGGCATCGAAGACTGCAGTCGAGCGTCAACATTCAACTCGTAGGTAGCGCTAGTTTCCCGGGCCTAGCCTGTCAAAGCGGCGGTGAAATGTATCCATAGCGGTGTTATCATATCACAGCCACTTTGATGTGGTCGGTTTACGGAGATCACGCCATCGGTCCAGCACGCGGCGGCGAAGGGTCAGCGGCCCATTCGTAAAAATGGTTGTGCCATGTTGTTATATCATATCACAGCCATTTTTGACGAGTTGGGCTGAATGGCACAGCAACGAGCGACTGTGGTGAATGGTGAGCTTCGATGAGCGAGTGTGTCGTCGCTCACAAAGTGGCTGTCATGTGCGTTCCCGTGTCCATATCACAGCCAGCTTTGATGAGCGCCGAGCGCTCACAGCAGCGAGCGCCGCAGCTGCAGCACCGCACCAGAAGACGTCGGGCAGCACACAAGGTAGCCAGCAAAGGGGGTGTGACGTGAAACTATGGACCATATCACAGCCAGCTTTGTTGACTTCTTTGGTGCAATTTTCAACGGCATCCAGAAACGTTTACTTCGCTATGAAATTTAAATGTCTATTTTCATGTAACATTTCTCTTTGATATATTTTGTCTGTGTCTATGTGTGTTATTCTGAATGTGTTTTAGGTATAAAATCGGCACATTTTGCCCTGAAATATGCTAGCAAAAGGCGAAAGGTGCTAATTTATCATGTTATAATTGCAAGAGTTTTTCCGCATACTAATATTGGTCTATGATTTCAGGTACGGCTTGCATGGACAACGATGGATTAGATATAAGAGCTAAAAACTGTAAATTAATCAATAAATTGTAATGTAAAAGTAACAAAAGCAATATTTGTATTTTCTATGAAAAATTAACAATAAATACTATGTATTTCTTACTTTGTCGTTTTCATTCCTTAAATAACTTTGGTACCCGATATATTCTCAAAAAGCAAAATTCTGGTAGTACACTACTAGTATAATTATATACTAGAATACAATTTATCAAGTTATTCAATAAAGTAAATTTCGAAACACACACACACACAAACACTTAAAATGTAATATGAAAATTAAATAATATCTCAATAAATAAGTACTGCTAATTACTTCTCAGCTAAAGTCATACAATCACAATTTATATTACAAGAAAAAGTTACTTTGATAATTGCTCTCTGATCACTAAATAAAATCACCACAAAATATTCAAATATAAAGAAAATCTTCCTTTTTATTTCATCGTTTGTAGGCTCACAAAATATACAAACATATAACAGAAAAGAAGGGTACTGCTTATTGTTCATAAGAAATATCTCCCAGCAGGCCCACAATAGGAGAAGCAGCTATTTAATTGTTTATATTGCTTACATTGATTTGATTTTTGTTGTGTAGCCTTATAATGATATACAGAATATGTGGTTTCATTTAATGCCTCTCGCTTTTATCAACGTTGTATAACCTTCTTTACCAATACAAGGGAGCTACTTTATAACATCGAGCTTTCATCTACTATCCTTTTCGAGCCGCGGTTAGCCACACATGAGTCTAAAAGACAAAGTACTATAGTTATTTTGACATAATGATTGTTAGATTAGTTAATTCATAGATACAAATAAACTTAAAACTGTATTCATATGTTAAAAACAATAACTTCAAAATCTGGGTGTATTCAAACATGCGCGACTATCATGTCACAAGATGCAATTTCCCGCGAGGTAAATGAGTTATTGGATTTATAAAACAGCATTACTAAGAGATGTAAAACACTTTCTTAGTTTCTTACTCTCTTTGCGAGCAGCAAGCTGTACGTGTCTTTAAAGTAAGAAGCAGATAATCCAAAAACAAGTTCGTAAGTATAATACTAAAGTGAGTATAATAGCATGACTAGAAGACCAAGCAGGTCGATATAATTCACGTCACTAACTTAATTATTCATGTAAGTCTAATGCGTGCACTTAAAAATCAATATCTCGTATATAAAATTCTCGTATCACAATGATCGTTTCCGTACTCCCCCGGAACGGTTTGACCGATTCTCTTGAAATTTTGTGGGTATATTGAGTAGGTCTGAAAATCGGCCAATATCTATTCTTCATACTTTTTGTGTAGGTACATTATTTTTATAAGAAGCCTAAATAAATAGATAACGCATATTAAGCCGCGGGCAACAGTTAGTCGGTCGATAAAATCCTACACCTATGACAAGGGCTTCTTTTCTTCAAGGATTAAGCATTGATCTCGTGCACTTTACACTTAGAAACTCTAATCTTTGTTATACTGTCTTACGTCGTTGTAAAACTGAAACTTTTGTGCATATTCGAATTCTGAGGCTCCAGCAAAAACTCGTTAGTAACAGTTTTTTCGACTGAGGTTTTAAAACGGTGACCATATAAAATATCAATTTTGTTATAATGATTGAACTCGATGTTCTTGCACCGCTCAGCTGTCCAAATACGAATAAATTAAGATGAACAAGATGTCATATCAGCACTTATCCTCTACACGTAATGTCAAGTTATCTGTTTCTTAAAAGCTTCCCTTATACAACATAGCCCGAACGATGAGCAGCATTTAAAAATTTAAAGGCAAGGAAATTCTTTCGATATTAAGATACTACTTACATGTAATTGGTAGAAACCTACTTATTTTGTAACTTGTATGTGCCTTCAACGATTTTAAACTTTCGCGACTTGTACACATATTTTAGACGACAAACGAGACTTATTCGCGATATAAAACGATTTCTTTATATCACGATTAAGTCCCGTTTGTCGTCTAAACTATATTGTATGTGCCTTTTGATGTATAAAAACTATAGAGCTGTGTTTTTAAGTAGACTAATAACTAGACGAAAATAGCAATTTACGTATCTAGAAATGCAAACGTGTTTATAAGGAAGTAAATAAACGATTCAATCGTATTTCATTACGTGCGTACACCACAAAATGGCTTCAGTTACCAAACTTGTCCTTTATAAGGGTATTTTGGTAAAAATACAATTACGCAATGAGGAAACAGTTCCCCTTTAATTTCTCTTAACTCTTTACCTTACCTTTGATCACATTACGAAATTTGAAAGTTTAAAAAACGTGTTGAAAACAACTCACGCTAATCATGGCCGAAATGTTCGTGAAGCCTGATAATTACACTACGTACGTACACTTTTTCTTATAATACTTTGCGTAGGTGGACTAACCACTGTTTTTTCTTAACAATAAATGTTTACTTACTAATACAGTCAGGATAGATGCCCATCATAATTACAGCTTGTTACTGCTCCACTGAGAGCAAGTGCTTAGGAATGAACATTACATCATCAGCTATCAGAGTGTTGATGTATCGGTAGTGTCCTTATTCTTAGCTATTTAATTCTCTATATTATATTCTATATATGTTGTCACTGTCATCTATTTACTTATTTTCTTTAATCACCCACCAACATTTGTTTAAACTGAAACAATTCAAAAATAATGTTAGATATGTATTCTAAGTATAACAATTGTTTATAGGTTAGCACCGTATGCCCCATAAAATTTAAATTAAAAGGTGCTACAAGCACTATCCTAACAGTTTGCTGCTAATAACACATTTGTAGCTACTTTTAGTTATCTATCTCTATTTAATATTGTTTAGTCCTTAATTTTAGCTATATAAGTAATTTAAATATCGCGTTAAAAAAACTACCGCTGAACTCGATAATTGACGATAAAAAATATAAATATTTAAGAGATATATAACGGTTTACTCACGCGTATTTATCGGGATAGCCCGACTAGTTTCGGACCCAACCGGAGTCCTTAATCATGAGCTGACGCGGCGGCGGGGTCGCGAGTCGAACTGTTCGGGCTATCCCGATAAATACGCGTGAGTAAACCGTTATATATCTTTTAAATATGAATCATTCTCACGAAAGTTATTATAAAAAATATGAACTCTTCCAAAGTGTAAATTATAAAATAAACACTTTTGAATTGTAATATAATAAACGCGAATGTTTGTAAGGATGGATGGACAGATGACGTTAATCTTTCACGCTCAAATAGCTGCATCAATTTAATATAAAAAATGATATGGAGTTAGTTGACACATTAAAAGAACACAAGGATTTTTTTACCGATTGTGTCAAAGACTAGTAATGTTTTTGCGGCTATAACTGATATTCGCGCGGGCTCGCATTTGCTAGTACTTAATATGGAATAGTATCATACCTAATATATTCAGGAGAAATTAAAGACGCACAAAAACATTAATTGCCTAACAAAAGAAAGGGACTTTGAGGACAAAGGTAATTCAAATCCTTGTAAGATTTAGGAAATAGGTAGGTCCTAGTTACCGACAAAACACATCCATAAAATATTCATACAAAGAGCTCATTACGAAGAGATTGCTTATTAAAACACTTCAAAAGATTTCAAATATTCTGACCCCCTTCCTTACATTAATAACAAATGCGAAACATGAGAATAAATTAAAATTCCTTGAGAAATATAAAGATAATTTACTTTGTCTCTGGCTACCATCGTCCTACTCATCATATTATTCACGCAACGCCATCTAGTCAAAAGTTAAGCATAATTAGTAGCTTGTGTTATGAGTATTAGACAACTGATAAACATACTTATATATTTCTAAGTACATACATATCTATAGATTCTATATAAAAATCAAGTAAATTCGTTAGTCTCGATAAAACTCGAGAACGGCTGAACGGATTTATATTATCATCTTGGTCTTGAATTGTTCGTGGAGGTCTAGAGAAGGTTAAAAGGTGAGAAAAGATCGAATAATTGCCGAGAAAACCCTAAAAACAGTCCTTTTCTTTTTCCTATACAAAAGTTTAGGTCATTTATTTATCGATTTGGGCAGTACGAAAGCCGTGTCAGCTAGTTATAGATAAATTACACCCAGACACAGAACAAATGAACGTGCTCATCCCACAAACATTTGTAATGGATGGGAATCGAACCCACGACCTCTGGTACAGCAGTCAGGGCCACTAACCACTAGACCAACAGGCCCGTCTTAAATGCTGTTTCAAAGGATATTACGTTGCAAGTGACGGAGTAAGCGCTAAGGACGATCTCCTTAATTACGCTCCTAGCAAACAGCTGACGTTAGAGAAGTAATGTTCGCTGTTACGCTTATATACTAAGCTATGTATAGCTGTGTATATTAAACTAGGTTACTGGGAACCTAGAAAGGATTGCCAGTTCCTTTGTTGTTAGTGACGGGGCTTAGTAAATACTGTTAGTAGACATTAATTTTAACTATGAAGACGACTCGTAAATGATTCCAAATTTTTGCGATTTGTAAGTAAACTAGTGTGTAGCTTTTTTGTAAGGCTTCATTTCATATGTTGTACCCGTCTTGTCTTGTTTGTTTCCCAAAATATAAATGAATAAGCTAGGTACTAAATCAAATGTACATTTAAGAAAGCTGAAACCACTAAATACCACAATCACAACTAGGATCATATTTAAAAGACATTTTTTCTGAAAGTAGATGCTGGGGTGCATAATAACGTACTAAATGGATAGATAAGTAGAGTAAGAATAAGCAGTAAGGATCGTCCTAGTATTTGTAGAGCTCTAGCCCGGACGTTTGTCGGAATTGAAAGGGATCCCCTTTGAAATATAATATCACTGTCCAATGCAAACCGTTCTGTAGAGCAATTTAATATCGGGTTGTGATATTCTAAGAAAATATCTCAGACATTAACAACTAAACTACGCACAATATAACAAACGCACGTAAAATCGACAATGCGTTTTTTTTATTTTATGAAAACAACTCCCACAATAATCAATTTAAACCTTGTACCGCGAGGGGTTCCACAGATATTCAATTCACACGCACAAAGACGTAGACTCAGAACAAGCCTTAGTGGGTCGCACAAATTCTTGTTCTACGCGGGGATTGAATCTGCGACATGTCGCGAACAGTGGTGATTGGCGTGGTGAGCAATACCACTCTGCTATCCGTGCAGTCAAATGTAACAATAAAAAAATAAATATCTTGGGACAATATCGACACACGATCATCTGATCCCAAGCTAAGCAGAGCTTGTGTTATGGTAATCAGACAGCTGATAAACATACTCACATATTTCTAAATATTAGGTCGGGGAAAAAGTTTTTGCGCATTATAGTATGTATGAACTTGTAATAAAATCTTTTTGGCTATAGTATTTGTATCTGGCTGGTTTTGGTATAATTGAAGTAAAAATTTTAAAGAACATAATTCACAATTCTAATTTTATTAGTCAGAGAAAGATTTTATTACAAGTTCATACATACTATAATGCGAAAAGACTTTTTTCCCCGACCTATTATGTACATATTATAGATAAATCACACCCAGACACAGAACAAATGATCGTGCATATCACACAAACATTTGTCCTGGGTGGAAATCGCACCCACGACCTCCGGCTTAGCAGTCAGGATCACTAACCACTAGACCAACAGGCTCGTCTTAATCAACAACATCAGGTTATGTTAATAGGTACGTATAAGCAAAACCAAAAGTAGCGTACGTATCTAAGGGTCAATATTGCCTAAAATTGGCACCCATTTCAACCTACATATGTAAATGTAAAATCAAGACAGACATAGGTACCCAAAGCTTTTACTCAACGAGTAGATAGTTACCGAGGACATGAAAGCCAATTTCAGCGCTCCGAACGTCAGAGACTGAGCTATTATATTTTCCCTCTATACCTACCTATGTACCTACAACCTAGATAGCTACAAACTCATTATTGCCGCCTTCATTATTCGAGAAAAGCTTTGCCAATAAAACTCTTGTCCCATTCGATCCTTGATTTTAATGAAGTCTGTTTTATAATTTACTTCAATGCAAAACAAGTGAATTCACTAGGGTAAAGAGAATTTATTTTCTAGAGCATTTTATATAGACATTTTAGTGTTAAATAAAGTACTTAATCGAATTGAAAATCAAATTCAAGCGAAAGTCGATAGACTGTGTGAAAATATTAGATTAACGCTTTAGTGCTAAGCAATTAAAATTTAAGACAGACTAGAGGTATTGGAATTCTTAGTCAATAATGTAAAACAGAAATCACTTGACTGACTGAAAACTAAATACCTATTACAAATAAGTACTCAGTGTATTTTCTGTAGTTTGCTTTAAATCAGATGGACTACCTACTACATGCTACTCATGGCGATGTTTTCACTATAGCATGAGAAATTATGTAAACAAACCATAAAAAAGGCTTTTCACGAAAAGAATATACCTATAACTTTACTTTCTGGATAAAACAATTGACACCTAATCAAATACAAAAAGAAAATATCTATTTAGATAACCTAACTGTAACAAATAAATAAAGCAATCTACAATAAAATCTAATTTTTGTTCCATCGCTCGTAGGATTTTCCCATTTCCGAAAATTTCCCCAGTCTTATTGGTAAGGACTAAGGGAAACCTGACATAAAAGGGTGCCCAAGAACCCTAAATCGACAGCTGTCAAAAACTAACCATAGGTACTTATGTATCGAAGCGACACACGCACGGGAACCGATATTATAAATACATGTTACGTTTACCTGACAAACACATTATTGAGGGTGCATGCTTAGTGGCTGTGATTTCCCATTTAACGGACATCCAATAAAATTCCTGGAAAAACCCATCTTAACTGGCGACCAAATCTGTGTATACCTAACCTATTCGTATGCCCATTTTTATCCGTTATGTAATAAGCCAACATCCGCGTTTATTAATTGAACGTCGAAACGTATTAATTGCTCCGGTGATTCTGCCTCCAAATATTAATAAAATAAAAAGCAAAACAAAAATCTTTTTAAAATTAGCTCTTATTAAAAAGTTTAAAATAATTGAAACATAAAAATAATTGAAACCAGATATATCTCTTCTAGGTGTTAACACTGCGATCTCCAACCCGCCTGCCAAGCGTGTAAACTAAATAAAAGTTGGAAAAACAGATCTGATGTATTTAAGCCATTTTACAAAATACAAAGTAAATGGTTGAAAGTAAGAAAAATAACTAAAAAAAAAAGGTGAAAATTAATAACAAAAGCGAAAAAATTGCGTTTTTTTTTTTAGATTACGCAATGTTCAATATTTATTGGAAGAACATTGCGCTGGGTTTAGGATTGGTACCTACACGAAGTACTTTGTGATAATTACGCATATTATTATGGTGTGCGCTTTAAAACACGTTCATCAGGCATTACTCTAAGTCAACCAATCCTGTATTTTACAGACCTACAAAAAAAAAGGAATTTTAATGAATTAAACTCGAAAGGTTGGAATTATGGATGGATGGATGTTCGCCAACGGGTGGAGCAATTTTGGATTAATTTAGTTTGGAGTTAGTTGACACCCTGGATAAATTCATAGGATACTGACACCATCAGACGGATCTATCGTATTTGCTCTTGCAGCTATAACCGACACTCACGTGAGCGAAGTCGCGGGCAACAGTTTGTTAATTTAAATACCTACTTACGCTCTCAAACTCAGTCCCTTGCAGCATCGGGTGCAAATCTCATAACAGTGGGATATAAATTCTAGCTTCTCTGACCAAAAGCTATGCACTTGGCTACTAAAGTAGGTCAATTAGCTTGACCCTAGTATCTTAAAAAGTATAATGCTTTCAAACTGTCCGTACACAGTAATTTATTAGTAGACGTTAATACGTACTTGAAACCTTTATAGGGACGTATACGTGTGTTACCTGTTTTATATAACCGCGGTTTTTTCTATTTTGATGATACTCCTTTCTTCTGTCGCAATCACAATGTTACTAATACGCTTTTGTTAATAAAATTGGAGATAATTAAATTACAGATTTAAAAATAAGCTTGATTTTTGTGAAGATGAATCAAACGAGCCGAACGCTAGAAATTTGGAGGCCTTTGCTGCAAATTTGGACAAGTCGCCAGTGCAACAAAATTACGATCGGTGGCAGTAAGTAACATAATGCCCACTTTCTATCCGGGTGCCGGGGTTTTTTTGTAATATTTTTAGCCTTATTCCTAGCGGTTACGCTGATCGAAATGCACATCGCTCACTAACTAATAAGAAACAATTCATACTAGCGCTATCCAAGGGCGACAAATCTTCATAACTCAAGCAAAGTTATCGTGTGTCTTCGCGGGCGTTCCAGCCCTTTTATGTTCAATAGTGATGATTCCAACATACACAGGAACTGACAATTGCAGAAGCGTTGGGCCGTGTAATGAGCGCTTATGCCGCGAGGACGCGCGCGCTGCAAGCGGCGTTAGTCGCGCTCGGACGCGCGAATGCCCGCTACGTCTAATGATACGAGTATGTGCATATGCGCTTCGACAATGCTCTAATATTAATTTACTCTTACAGCCACGTGACTTGTATGTAAGCCATTGCCACTCATTGTGATTTTTGTCGCTACTTATCATGACGACTTCTACCTACAACCTACTTACCTATATACATACAATATAACTACATAGTATAAATAAAAATCAAACTCATGTACTACCTTTGAAAGAATAAATCTTTAAAACTACGCAACGGATTTTGATGCGGTTTTTTTATACATATATAGTCTAATTCAAAAGGAAGGTTTATATGTATAACTAGCTTTTACCCGAGGCTTCGCTCGCGTCAAATTAGGGTAGCAAATTTTTTATTTCACAGAACAGAAGATAGAAGAAATCTTGGAACAGAACACTACTTCAATACGTTACTGTAGACGATATTATAAGTTTTTCCATTTGGAGATAAATGTATAGATTTTGCATTAGGCATTGGACACACGTGAACACGCTGCATACAGTTGAACATCCCACTACCTTTAATGTTTGCCCTTGCGCTATTCTCATTGACATAACGAAAATAACTTTAAAGGGAAATTGTAACGAGTCTTTAAAAATGAAACGGCGGTGGCGAATTCGGGCGCGGAGAGTTCGTAAACGATACCATAAATGAAATAAATAAGTGCTCCAGTATGTGCGCAACACTCTGGTGCACTCTCTTAATAACCAGGTGCATAATCAGCCTTACTAAAACCAAATTTGGAAAACGATCTTACAAGCAATAATCTTTAACAGACTTACCTACTATTTCTCATAAGCATCATGAAAAAAATTAAGATAATTTTCATAATGTTATTGTCAGCGAAACGAAGTTCGCGGGGCAGCTAGTATTTAATAAATACTGACATGTAAAATTGGTAAACAATATCATAATTGCAGAATAAACTATTACATTTCATTGCATTACATGTATTTTACATGATAGATACGCAAAAGTTCCGCAAAGTTAACCACTTCGAAAATAGCCAGACAGCTTCATAGGAACCTAAAATTCGCCCATACATTCAACGGAGTCGTAGCTCAGTTGGTAGAGCGTTCGCCTAGCAAGCGGAAGGACCCGGGATCGAAACTCGGCGACTCCAAGAGGTAAATCCTTGACGCTTTTGTTTTTTTTAACTATTTTATTGTTTAATTTGTAGTTCTTTCTGCTTGAATGTATTCGGGGATAGTTAAGTAAAAAACTTAAAAAGCTATTTTTAATCAAATAAAAAAAGGTTGAGGTTATCAATTTGTCCGAATTTTGGTATAGTTTTAATTTAAATGTGAACAGGCTCCACAGCTATGGTTTTTACTTACATCTTAACTTTTATTGAACAATAACATTGATCATCACGGCAAGAAAGTATGACATATCCGATAACAACTATATTTTGAAAAACGTCAGTTTATTGTAGATACATGTTGTAATGGGTCACATTGACATGAATTTAATGCCAAATGTATTTAGGATACTTATGTGGATAAGGATCAATGCCGTATTGCATAACACCGTTTCGCAGCATTTAGCAATGTTTCATGAAAATTGATTTGATAAAATGCTAACTGTGTCGGACCCACTTTTAGATATTTTGTTGATTACGGACCAACATACTAAAATTAATATAAACAGCTAACCAAAGGCTAAATGCTGTATGTAGTACGAAGGTACTCAACCCATTAATACTCCGCAACATCTGTTAGGTATTCTCTGGCATTACAGAAACAAAACTTAGTTCCAAGCCGTCATAAGACAGAATCGATGTAGTAAGTACCTACCTAGGTAAACTTACTAACAGCTCTAAACAGAATCGCGATGTGTGTGATAAATCTAAACATCTATCAAACAGGCAGGTAAGCAGCTAACATCTTGTCATACTACTTATTATTTCTCTATTTATTTGTGGACACAAACTTACCTGAACAAATAAAGCTGATTCATCCAACACGGTATTTGACTAAAAAGATCTAAGCAGTCCTTCAGATGGATTTCCAAAACATTAGATAAGTATTTTTCCTTTAATCATATCAACAAAAAAATACGAACATGTAACGAATTAAAAATGGTGGGAAGTAGGGAGTAATATAACGTCATTTGTCATTTAAAAGTGCATTCAGTCGTGACGTGGCACGACATTTCAAATCATTGTATCGTCTGCGTTTTATTAACACAACAGAAGAATAAATAGGTCCTATATTTTTTGGAAATCTCTCGTAGCTTGATTAAATAACCGAGTCAGTCAAGTACCCAATCATATACCTATATTTCTTAAAGTGCGTCCACACTTGTAACATTTTACCGAATATTATCCCGTAACTGCAACAGATAGGTACGCGGGACCTATAGATAGTGTAGATGTTTTATGTAACGAGTAACGACACTTCCATCGATCCTTAACACTGAAATACATAACTGGATATGAACTGAAGGGATGGACATGTCCGTTTTTTTCAAAGATGTTTGTTACGGGAGAATCTTAGAACAACCTTCTTCTTTTCGTGCCAATTGTACGTAGTATTTGGCAACACCAATTGCAGCATTATCGGACGTCATCGGTGAATATTAAATCCTCCGAATTGCAGGTATACGGACAGTTTGGCCACTCTAGGCGCCGCTCTCCAGTTGGTGCACGTGCAGCAGATTATTCCGGGCACCGATCTTCTATTTTGTTTACCCCTTAACGAATGACGGACGAATTTTCAAAAACCCCTTCTTAGTGCTTACTTACATGGTTACCAATGTTCAAAGTTCCTAATCCTGGTAGTTTGAGCTGAGCGAACTGAGCCTGAAGAAGGTTAATGTTATTAAAAAAGAATTTGTTATGCACACATAACAAAACATTTGCGGGAGTAAGCGTGCGGGGTATACTCGTACGTAATATTGAATAGATATTAATAATAACAGCCTATCGTTTCTCCGCTTGTAGGCGCGTGATCTGCGTAGAAGCGTGTGGATACATTTTTGAGTGCTTGACTGTGTGTTTTCTTTGTAATCGGAAGTATCTACTAACAAGCAACGCGCATTCACGCGCTACGTACTATTGTAAGGATATCAACATAAGTATCCTTACAACAAAGTAAATACGCAAGAAGCTTAGAGCCTTAATTAGGTATCTACTTGTAGATAAATAGTCCTAGCTGTGTTGTATAATCGTAAAGAGAAAAGATTAATCAGTTAATTAGAGAATTCGGGACTATTTATTGTTGGAAGCTCTATAAATTAAAATTTTATTCGCATAAAATTATATTCTACTTCATTTTATTTCACAACTATTCACGTAAAATTCTATTCTACTTAATTTTGTTTCACGATTGACAAGTTTTTTTTCTAATATGAAATTCTGTTTTCATTCCAGACAATACATTTCTTTATCAGCAATTATAATAGTTGCATTTTAACAAGTGCGGGAGACAGTTTTCAATGTGACGTTGACAACTGTCAGTACCACATGACTAGGTATGTTACGTTATACAATTAATTTTATTGCTATCGATATTCGCAGCAAAATAATTCAGTTTTGCAAAAGAACAGAAGCCAAAGAATATATTTTTATTCTTTTGAAAATAGAGCGCAACTGATGAGTCATCAATAATAATATCGTCACAGACAAAGACGATGAATATTAAGCAATAGAACAAATGTTTTAATATTATAGTCTGTAAAATATTATAGCTTGATACTTGCGACATTAGCGAGTGCGTTTTAAAGATAGCTTTGCTATAAGTATAAGATTTTTTCAAAAGTTCAAGTTTTTAAACATGAATACAAAGTTTATGTATAAAAATAGAACGCATTTTTTTAAAACAATCATGATATTATAAAGATACGAGTAAAAACAAGAGTAAATGAAATAATTTCTATATTTTCTTAAATATTTTTTGTTTGTTAGTTTACTCTATAAACGCATTTTGAAGAGCTATAGGGACGTGTAACTGACAGTCGGATATCGATAAAATAATAGTATGAACATTATAATATAATAATAAAGAATGGCAAAATAAAACGATAGTGGGGAGTTTTCTAAAGAAAACATTTATTTTCACCTTATTATGACTTAAACTTCCATGTTTAATTCCTTATTTCAATGTCGTAACGACGTAATTTTTTAGAATTATATTTGTAGATATCGATAAAATACAAAAGGCGCCCCCATGTAATGTCATTCTGACAAACGTCACAGGTATCAAGCTATATTTTACAGACTTTAATTATTAAGAAGAACTTTACACAATATACGATTTATTAATGTAAAAATATCGATTATCTATCGTAACACTATAGACCATCACTAAATACTTACCATTCGTTACGTTGTACGCACTACGCTTTGCTTATATTTTTTTCATGTTTGTTTTAGGTATATTGTAAAAACATTCTTTTTGATTTAAGTTAATTTACTTAAGTTATTGAATGATACCCTACATTACAAATACAGTACAGCTGTAAGTTTTATTCTTAACTGTAAATTGCTGTGACTGCGAAAGTGAAATGAAAATGTTATTGAATGTTTTCGTACAATATATGCCTAAATCGAAAAATTTACTATGTTGGCTAATAGAGCCGAGGACGGCAGTATGGTCAAAATAATTGCAATATTTTGAAAAGAAATAGCAATCTGAACTATCATCGAGTTACTTCGAAGTTAAAAACACTAGTATAAAGTATGTAGTGCCTTAGGTGTCTTATATTTTTTTATTAGAAAATTACTTTGAGAAGTAAATACAAGCATACATTTAAATACGCTGTTTACTGAGATCATTTTATTTTCGTACATTTTGTACACGACTATTTTAGTAAAGAAGGATTTCTTAATGTAATTGAATAAGGTAGTTAAATAAAACACCAATTCGTTTTGTAAACTTTATTTGTGACTTAAACATTGAATGTTACCATACAATGCACTCGATACATGCGAGATGCATAAATAACCATATTATAATATGTAAGTACATTCAAGAATAATAGATAAACAGTACATTATTAATATCTAAGTAAGGTACATTAAACACAGAAGATCTATCGTATATTATGAGGTAAAATGAGGCCGGTGTTCAATCGTTGTAAATATTAAGAATTATATAAACCAATGTGTACATTATATGTTTTAAATGCAATATATAAAACCATGGTAAGCACGCAGCAGGAGACGTGTCAACGGCAGCTGAAAGACGTCTTAGAGCTACAATAGGACCCTAAATAGGTAAGAAAATAGTTCTCACTGAAGTGCCATTACATATTTATTACAATGTCTCACTAAAGTTTACTATAAATACGTTTTATATATTTTATTCTTATAGACGCCTATCAATGTTAAACTAACGCGCTTGTGCGCTCCAGCCTTACACATTCTAATGTATAGTCGGACATTAATATTATAATGGGTTGCTTCAGTATATCCATAATATATATATATTATATTACCTAAACGTTGTATAATGTAATTGTAGGCTGTTGGTTCAATTTCTCAAATATAGGCGTTAACTGAATCGTTTATGGTAAGATTTTTTCTCGTGTGGCAGTAGTCTAAATGGTTGTAACATTGTTACTGGCTGAATAGGCGATAAGGCATTGGTTTTCACTTTGAAATTGGCAGTATAAATTTAAACGATATAGGTACATTTTATTTTTAATTTCTCACTCCTCTGTGCGCTTGTGTTAGAAGGGTAAGTGCTATTCACGTATTAATACGTATATAAATATATTAATTGTAAGTTTTACCGAATATTACATTACTATTTTGAGTTTCAGTTGTTTATGACTAGGTTTACGTTAAGACTTTTTGTTTTGATTTACAGTTTACGTTATTTTTAAATAAATAAATAAAAAATAGCTTTTGTTGACAATTTTGTTAGTAATAAATTATTTTTGGCATATCAAATATTATTTTAAAGCAATGATAGAAAAATAATATTGGATGGAGTTGAATTCCTCAATAAGGGCGTAATTTAGAGCAGTTTAAAATTAAGTAACAATATAAAGACAGTAGTAAAATTCCTTGATTCGAATCTGTATAAAGTAAGTAATAGCTGAATGGACGAAATGAAGTATTATCAGTACGTTTTAGACGGGCTCAAAAGACAGTGACTCGAAATGTGAAAACCACTTTTCACAATTCTCTATTTATCTTTCAGAAGCTATTGTATTTTTAATTACTGTTAGGTATACTATATACTTGAGATGTGTACGTTAATATTTATTATCATTAAACAAAGCACTGAACTAGATATATAGTTATTATACTACACCGCGAGACAATCGCGAATGGCACAAAGGAGGCTATAATATAATTCCTAAGTTAAAATGATTTTCACAATAATTACGTTAACATTACAAGAGCATCGACCTCGTATAACGGTCTTGACAAAGGCCAGACTGGTGGCTGGTTCAGCTTGTGCGTAACGCAGGTAACAACTAAATCTATTTATAGAAGTAGTGCACCTTTCAACGTATGACATTTCCACGTAAAGTTAACTGTGCGTTTTAAACTCACTATCTAATTAATGGACTCTCGTATATGTCAAGGCTTGACGAATCCTTAGATGTTATTTCTATATATTAAAGCAATTACTATACGTATTTATATATTTTAAGATATATATCACCGGCCTTCGATCTTTAAATGCAATGAACTGATAATAGACGAGTTATAACATCGACAACATCTATTAACTTTAATATCATAATAACAGGTTAATACCAATCACGATTAAATATCAAGTTTAAATACTTTTACGTTACAATTTTAAAGAGTATATGTATCAGAGTGTGTATCAGAGTATAGAGATAACATAAAAATAGGTCATTTGTGCAAATAAGGTTGACAAACGAAATGCCATAATTCTTCACAGAAGATAATGCAAGTTGTTTTGTTTCTACATCTAATATACATCCCTTCTCGTACAGGTTTTACCAGCATCTTAACATAATATAACTTCTAAAATAAATACTCGTCTATCCTAAAACATAAACAAACAATAGATCATAGAATCGGAACGAGACGTTTTTACGGTAAGACCAGTCATAGGTAATTCCAAAATTGTTTTCCTAATTTCTAAATTCGGTTTCTCACTTTTTACGCACCATACTCGTTAAAATTCGAACAATACCGTAAAGGGTTTCAATATCTAGAATAAGAATTTTTAAACTATGAAGGGCCTCACCCTAACACAATGTAATGGACCTAATACACATATTTCATGTAGTTATCAACTAACACTTAGATAATTTTATATCCATCCTCCTTTAATTGCAGCCCTCGGTTATAATTCCAATCATCAGCATTCAAAATCAACATTTACTCTAGTACATATAGATAATATGTAATATTATACGATGTGGCGTTGTAGCTCACACAAAATCACTACTGCTACTGAATATAATAGACACAAAATAGTTATAAGGGATTTCACTGATTATAAGCTAAAAGGTAACATATAGATCGTTTCTCAAGGAATGTAAACATTAATAATACCTATTTTGAAGTCACCAGCGCAGGAGAAATAGATGTTAACATTGCAATGGTTGTAAGAGCCTGGACCAAGATTAATTTGGTCTACAGATCATAAGACGCTTCCCCTGGCTGGCTACACTGACTATTATAATTGTAATGAATAACACTGAGAAATTATATCTAAAAGCTGGAGTATATAATCGCAGCTTGTCCTAATACATCAATTTTCCAATCGTTAGCCGGGGTCGTTAGTTTGAGGATACCTTGGCCTATGAAAATTAATCAAATATTAGTATTATTGAATTGGCAACACACACATGCAACATATGCATCAAGCTTACACTCTACGACAACTGTAGGGAACATCGAGTTAGAGGATAGCAAAGGCGACATCGGAAGGGACGGAATGGCGAGAAAATATCACGATTTTTTTATTAATGTTGTGAAATGAGTATTTCTATCTTTCGAGGTTGATGATAATGTGTACCTTTTCCCTTTGTAAGTCGAAATCCGATCAAATCCCAAAAGCTTTTTAGTTTTAAATAATAATGAAGTGATTTCGGAGTGTTCCAATATTGAGCACGTAAATATCAGTTGTGAGGGCATGAGTGAAAATATTACTATAGCAAGTATGAGTACGAAACAAAAAATGCATGTAAATCGTTAGAAATGTTATGTTTACTGGTTGAACCAACATTTTGTTTTAGAATATAATTGTAGATTATAAAGGAAAGGGCCGTTTATGTATCGACTAATAACTATTTATAAGCTGTTGGTTGTTTTGTTTTTAACCTAAATCTTTATTTAAATATTATATTTAAATACGTAAAGATTAAATGCTGCCAATATAATATTTATAATTATGTTTTACATCTGTATACTAAAGGGCAGCCAGAATAGGGACTTTTTCTTTTTCCCCGCAGATGCAAGTACATTGAATGAAAGTTACGTGTGATATCCCATTTTTGTATAAATTATGCTAGTCGTTACGTCAAAAGCCCCTTATAACCGTGAAAACATTTTACATGCATGTGTAATATTTTAAATATCTATCTGTCGTTATCCCTATTATAACTGTGACCCAATGCGACAAAACACTTAACTAATACTGTCCAAAACTTTTGGTATCAAAACATACCAATAAAACAGTAGTACAAATACAATATATTATTAAATTTTATAAACCTAACTCAAAATAAACCCCACGCTTCTAATATCAGTCTATGAAACGTTGTAAAATGCTTCAAAAGGTTCGAAATATTTTCCCGCCACCCTATCATACAACATTCACAAACTATCAAGAAGGAAACCCTGTAGCAAAAGTTATTTGTGACTTAGGAATCTGAACACAATTAAAATACTCGAAAAACAATATAACCTAAACTAAACGATGGATTCGAAACAGGTGTGTATAAATAAACTGTTATAGACATATAACACACTTAGGGGCCAGAGCCAGGCAAGGAGTGATACATACATGCGAACATCGAGAGTTGTAAATACATTAGTAGCTTCATACTCAATGCAAACTTCTACAACTCGATTAGCACAATTTTCTTTAGTTATCTATTTATACGTACGTTATACATGCGTTTCCCAGTGTTGTGTGATAGAGACTGTTTGTAACATGTGAGGTATAAAATATTCCGTGATTACACTAAGTATGTTGACGTTAGTTCGACCAAATACGTGTAAATGTAATCAAGATCACTGAGGAAAATTGCGCTCCGAATAACACATATTTATCTATGCATGTATACAATAGATATGGAAATTATAATACGTGTGTACAACTTACATATTTACGCCAAGTCAACGGCTAGAAAAATAAAAAAAGTATGTATAAATACACTATTGACTTTCTTTTTTCATCGAGTATATAACCTAATAGTGGCGAAATATGAGTTTGATTGTTGACCTCTGACCTGAATATTTACTTTGCGGTAAATATATATATCTCAGCCAGAACACTTGTGACGAGCTGGCGTATTGGCTATCACCGGTTGACATTTTTTACGAAGATATGTTACAGCCAAAGTAATCAATCTGGATATTATATATACTATCTAGCCATTACATATAATGTCTACTCAATTTGGATAAATATATAAGTAATAAAACAAGTAGATATTCGTTTGAGAATAAATTTGTATTTCAATTTGCCTTAAGTATAAATATCATAAAGATTATTTTAACAATTAAAATAACATAAGATAATATTTTCACCTCAATAAACATAGATTTTAACAAAAATAAAAAAACTCCTCACCTATTTTATAGGTTTTTTTTAGGCAGGAGTGTGGATATCAAATGAACATTATACCTTTTGATCATTAGCGCAAATGTTGTTATAGCAAATAAATATTCGACGAACTGAAAATTATATCAAATGATATTATACAAAGTGATGATTTTCTTAAACGTTGTTATATTGAGTAAATAATATTTTCACCTCAATAAACATAGATTTTAACAAAAATAAAAAAACTCCTCACCTATTTTATAGGTTTTTTTTAGGCAGGAGTGTGGATATCAAATGAACATTATACCTTTTGATCATTAGCGCAAATGTTGTTATAGCAAATAAATATTCGACGAACTGAAAATTATATCAAATGATATTATACAAAGTGATGATTTTCTTAAACGTTGTTATATTGAGTAATATTATATCAAACGTTGTTCTATCAAACAAGGGTGAACCTAAGATCAAGACCGTATTATTACTTTGGCTAACTTTGACATGCTATTATGAAAAATTACCAGATAAAGTGGTAAATTTATTACATTGTCAAGTGAATTTGGATTATATAATATGACTAGTCATTATGTATAATAGCTCTTTAATCACTATGACTGTAACAGATACACATAAATTTAATCATGCTGAACGCTGTAAAAAGTAATTTCTAAATCCCTCTTACTGAAAGAAAATTATACTGCCCATTTTGCAATCGAATAATGAAATACGCTGCAATTTAATGTGCGTACGGTACAAGTATCTCTGAAAGAGTTTTAATGCGATACTAAAATGGGTTTTTAATTCAACTGCGATGGTCGGTGCTCTAGCTGTTTCGATAGTAACTCGCCTAAGGACATTTCAGCCGTAGAATATGAAATCGAATGTTGCTATTTATCTATTTATCTTGAAAGACTATAATTTGTACGTGTTACATATTTAGTACTAAATTACTAGAGGGCGCTGCAGAAAATGTGAAAACGTTTCTCGATTGAGTTGTCAACCGCTATAGCTAATAAGCCTGCAAAACTACAAAATTTAAGGAGTAACTATAATTTTTAAAATAGCCGCGGCCTTCTTTAACCAGAATCCACAAAAAATATACTATGTATGACTTAGTAGGTAACTATCTTAGATACAGTAGGTATAGTAGTAGGGACAGTTTAAGAAAATACTCTATTTTGCTTGTCATTTTGACTTTCAGTCTTATGATTAATTTTAGCTACGATATTTACGCTGTTAACCTAAATCTATACCTAATACAAGATATTATATTTTATGAGATTTTTTTAATAGAGGTAGAAGTAAATACTAATAGTAGTCACGTCATTTTAGTTCTGACGGGCTGGTGATTGAGCAACGAAAAATAATTAGTCACCTGTGACGTTTGATTACATCTTAATTTACGTAAGTTTCAATCATGATTTATTTACGGGCTAATCTTCAGGTAAAAATCATTAAAACATTCTTATTATGGGAAAATACGCTCAATTTTAGAGTGACGTTTCTAGCAAGGAAGCTTAGTAAAAGAAATGATTGAGATCTGATTGAATCATTCTGATGAATACTATTGATTTAAAACACCTTATCAGTTATATATTTCCGGAAGAAACGCAGCCTTAATAGTTTTACGCTCCGATGCTTTGATTTTTCACTAAAGTAACAACCAAAAATAAACCCTTTAGGAAAGATTTAACATACACTGGTGCCAAAATACTCAACACTACATCCCAACACGAAACGGAACCTCAAATAACGTCGATATTAGGCAATATACTCGACGCTCGTTCATCGCGTCTTCCCTAACATAATATGCTCAGGAAAATGTTCCTTTAGCCTCAACATTTCAAGTGTTAACCTAAAATGATATCTTACATAGGCGAGTAATTCGCTATAAATTTGGCATAAGGAGTGGCTTCGGCAAGGCGGGATGCACAGGGGCGTACCCATTACTCTAGTCCATGAGGATTTTTAAAAAAAATAAATATTAAAAAAACTATTACGTTTTACGATTGTAAAGTTACGAAACGGATAACACTTGACACATGCATTAATTTAATTTGGACGCAAGTTTTGCTGCATTTTATTAATGTTTTTTACAGTTTGCTGTTTTTAGGGCTTTTTCGTATTTCCTAAAAGATTTAATATTAGTTAAGATTATATGTTTTTGTCCTGTATTTTACGGCTGCGTTACGTCACGGTCTTTGACAGTGACTCGAAACGCCTTTTAACCCTTATCTTAAATTGAGTGATGAAACATCCAAGCAAAAACTATGCGTCTTTTAATTAATTCTTTTCGAAACACATTGTAAAAAAAAATACAATAATTTTACATAAAATTTAGCACCTGTAGACAGAAGACATTTTGATAAGCATTAACGCTGATCGAATCGCTCAAATGTATGAAGAACGAGAACTTGGGTACATGCTTGTCATTCTCTACATTTAAACAATTGAAACTTACAAAAACGTATTCGTCTACAAGTTTCGAAATTTTGTAGTAGTTATACTGATTTTTTTTCTTAGTAATGGGTGCCTGTAGCCTATAGCCTTTTTAGGTCGTGTCGGTCGACTCGGTCGGCACGGTCGTGTCGGTCGTGTCGGTCGGCTCGGTCGGGTCGGTGGGGTCGGTGGGGTTGGGAGGCTCACCGTCCGACGTTTCCGCCGAGTCCGCCGATTCCTCCTGTCACGCGGGCTGCACGCTCACGTTCATGATGACGGCGCGGCACAGCGGGCACTCCTTCAGCTGGGAGGTGCACAGGGAGCAGAAACCGCTGGAAAATGTAACATTATATTGTAATACGTGTGTTGAATGTATCCATGTTACTGAAAGAAAGAAAGTTATATCTCTAAACTCAAACTCTAACACAAATGTCTCTTTCTCTCTCAGAGATATGTGTGAATTGATATTAATCATTAGTGACATTTCATAATACTGTTCAAACCGACTGTTTCAAAGGTTTTGCGACCTACTTGTTTAGATTTTTACCGCTAATAACGTTTAAAGTTAAAACTAACTTAAATGAATTATTGACTTATATTTAGTAAAATCTTCGCACACGATTTTATACCAATAATAAAAACGAAATTGTTTTTTACGTTAAGCAACAAACAGAAAAAATCAACAATAAAATTCAGAACACCCTGATTTTGACTGAATCCCTAAAGTCATATATCCAAATCTTAAGAAAAACAAATACCAAAATAGGTGTATTTGGTAGATGAATGTTCATCTATGAATATGTAACAATATGTGAATATGTAACAGCTTACGTATGCAAGCATGGTTCCAGTATGCAGCAGGCCTCGTGGTCGAAGCACACGTTGCAGGAGTTCTCCTTGATGGTGGAGTTCTTCAGTTGCTCCAGATAGAACCGGCGAGGGACCACCTGAGTATAGTGCGAGTTTTAGTTCACTGTATTGTAATCTATACAGGGTGACTTCGAAGTCGTGGGCAATATTTTAAACTAAGACAATATTAATGACACTAATTGCGTTAGGGCTATTTTTACCTAAAAAAATAATAATAACGTAGATAGTTACCTAGCTATTAAAAATATAATGTATACTTAAATAATAAGTAACATACTACCGTAATAAATTAATATTGAAAAAAAAGCAAAACTAATCAGATAATGCCAATGATCTAAAGTATCAAAATATTTAAAGGCGGTCGTCGCATCATCCACAGCCGCGCGGAACTTAGAGATACTACTTACTTACGTAAAAGTAGCCCTTACGCAATTAGTGTCATTAGTAGTGTCTTAGTTTAAAATATTGCCCACGACTTCGAAGTCACCCTGTATATTTATAAATCAATTGCTGTTCGTTAGTCTCGCTAAAACTCGGGAACGGCTGAACGAATTTATCTTGTTTTGGTCTTGAAATATAAGAGGTCTAGGGAAGGTTTAAAAGGTGAGAAAAAATTTAATAATTGCCAGGCAAACCCTAAAAACAGCCCTTTTCTTTTTCCTATACAAAAGTTTAGGTCTTTTATTTATCGTTGGGGCAGTACGAAGTCAGCCAGGTCAGTTAGTGTTTAGATATAATCTGTCTAGCTTTTTGACAAAAAACGGTATATAACATAGGATGTTGTGAAACCAATGTTTGAAATTTTGTCATCATAATTAATAACACCCTGTTTTTTGTGTAAAAATGATTTTAAGAAACTCTTTATGATGAATCCGTTAATATAATTATTGCAAGTATGATACAAAAATCCGACTTCGTCTATGTAAACACTGGTGTATCATACTTTGACAAAGTAACAGGAACTAACTCTTAATTTTCACTAGGCGTTGGGGAACAATCTGTTGATCTTAGAAAAAAAGGCCTTCAATGACATCTAGGCAATACACAATTCATGACGTCAATTTTTTGTTTTATTTCTAATAGTACCTTTTTCTCTTCCTCAGAGAGAAAGCCGCAATCGTTAAAGTTGTTGAAGGGGCGATTCGGCGGGAACTTGAACGGCTGGCTGCCAAAGTTGAACCGGCATTGCTGGAACGCCATGAAAGAGGCGGCAGCGTAGAATCCTTGGCTGCAATGTAACAGGCGTTGTAACACACATCTATACAACTGTCGTGATGACAAATGTAACGTAATACATGGGTAAAGTTATGCTTTTGTTTTGTGGACAATATAGTTGGAGAGTAGAGATAAGGAAGGGATATTAGGAGAATATTAAGTCTTATCTACAGCAAAAATATTAACAAAAATATTATTAACTAATGAGGCTCACGATTTTTATTTGCTTGCTTATAGGGGTTAAAAATACGCCTACATTCAGTTTTTGAGGTGATGTGACGCTGACAAGTTAAAATACAACTTAGGCTAATAGTGAATAATTGCTGAACCGGTACGATTGAACATAATATGTGAAGAATAATATCAGAACATAATAATAACAATAGACGACCCTTGGTAGCTCTATCACATTTTAAATTAAAGTTCTCAACAAGGCCTCTGCATGTTGGACATGTGTCCTCCATCTTCGTTTAAAGTTAGTCCGTGAATTGAAAGAGATACAAAAACAATGAACGTATCCTTATTTACCGAGTAGTCTCAAACAGCTCAGTGCAAGTGCGCACGTGCACGCCGTTCAAATAGAACACCGCCTCTCCCATATCCATGTCGATGAGGCATCCGACGACGTCGCCCGGCTGCCAGGCCGGGATGTTCTCCAGCGGAGACGGCCTGGCCTCGTGCCAGATCAGCCGGCGGCACCCGTCATAAGACAGCGAGTACAGATCATCCCCTATCCCGTAGCCCTCCTGTATTTAAAAAAAACCACCTCAATTTAGGACCTCATCATAACATTTTACAACATAGAGCCAATAAAGGACGAGGACATATTTTCTTTTGTTTATTAAGTCGAGCAGACCCAAAGTAACTAGAAAAGAAGCACATTTTAGCACATCCAAAAAGTAAACAGCGAACAATAAAAATATACCGTTTAAATATATTGTTGGTTACAATTTATTTTGAGTTTGAACTTAAAATAATAAAGCCAATGCCATAGCTAACGTTTCTTCTTATACACAAATAGGCGATAAGTACTTAGATTTACAAAACCCTATATTATTTTACAAGATCAAATAAAAAATGGTATTCATGCAGCAGTTTTGTACAAGTTATGTTGTAAATCAATAAAAATAATTATATACAGATTGGTAACGAAAAAGGGCGTATATACGTGAAACCACGATTAATACTGGCAGAAGTGAAAATAAATAGATTAAAAAACGGATAGAAATACAGTAAACTTAAAGTTAAGCCTTTTTAACAATTAAAATTTTCAATATTTTTTATATATATTACCGATTCCGTCCAACCTGTATAACTCTTTACGAATATCTTAAAACTATATTATGCAAGCGAGGGCAACATAGTACACGATTAAATATCAAAAAAAAAATAAACAATGTACGAGAATAATTTAAATTAAATTATAAACATAACAGCCTTGACAATGTTTGCTGATTCTTAAATAAAGGTAGAAAACTAAAAAGCCTTTGGTAATATGAAATTATGGAGAATATATTATGGTTGCATGCTTCTAAGTTGACATTCGTGGATAGGTGGATAATTGGATATCTGGTGTGACTGAATGACATGGAATAATTTACATCTGTAAAGGTAATTTGGCGAAAAGAACTTGTAATGTTTATTATTATGATCATGATTAAAAAAAAACAATATATTGACCATTCAAATAAGTGGGTTGTTAAAATAAATTGTGTAAAGGGTGATGTGGATGTGGTGTTGACATACAGTTAAAAAGAAAAAAACACAATTTGAGGGACTGAAAACATAGCGAGGACGACCAAACATGGTTATACGTCGAACAATAATAAAATCAACGTTGAAAGCTAAACGAAATAATCATAATCATTAAGGTACTTTGAAATGCTACCTATTTCCTCAAAAATATGTCCAGGTTTATCGCATAACATTCACACAATACAAATTGTTGAATTTACATTAATTTGGAAAACAGTGTTATTAATATTTTGGTACTCAGCTCAGCCATTCGACAACAATTCGTGCAATTACCATAAAACTCTTTCTGAAAGATTTCTTTCCACATTAAGACATACTCCTTATGTCAACAGAGAAAATTTATGCATCGCACTTTCACATTATTCTTTTTCATCGAACCAAGCTTATTTTTCTTTTTACTCATTCATACTAGTACCAAAGATGAAGTGTTTCCTCAGTCTCACACATGACTCCACTTATCCCCACTAATAACACTGTTTCTTATATTCATGCATAATCTATTTCCATAAACATGTATTACCTCTCAATTGTTACTTACAGTACCTTTCATCTTGCGTAGAAAAAGAAGAGGCAGCTCCATAAAAATTTGTTTAGTCCCTTACAAGTAATGAGTTTTAATGGGATAAGGGCTTAAATATGACGGTTTTATTTTCAAATGCTCTCACGCAGTTGGTGTATCTTTGAAATGCGAATTCAAGTCTATGTCACGAACACACATGAATTTGTAATAAGTTTCAGACTTTTGAATATAAATGTGATAAATAAATTTGTCCTATAAGCAAAAGGGTAATTTTTTTTAAGGTTTTAAGGAAAAATTAGCTCCTGAGAACAATATTTAAAATAATACTATAATCCTTAAGCGATTGTAGACTCAGCAGTTGTTGTAGCATATTTGAACCCCTATAGTACGGTCGAAGTTTTCATGATATTGTACTGAAAGTGCTTATGAATTGTGTGCATTGTTTTAGTTTCTGTAAGTGCAGTAATTGAGTTATGAGAAAACGAATGCTCACTAGTGATTCGCAAGCTGTAATTTGAAATCTATAAAACTGTTTGTTTACTGACTATTGTCTAAACTAGGAGCAGTCAGTTTTCTATTGCAGTGTTTTTCAAAGTGTCTTAAAATACAGAACCAATTACCGAGGTTTGAACTGACTTAAATGAGTTAATTTTTGTATCGCGGTCTGCGTGCAATAAAGACTTAACAATATTGGTCGATCTTTATATTTGATAACTTTAGAAAAACACCGCTATATTATCATAAGCACATTTTCTGCCAATTTGACATCATACGCTCATAGGCGATGGCTGACTATACCGAAAATACATAAATGTTTTGTCAGAAGCTTATATTACAAAAGATGAGGCTTAGATATTTATAGGCAGCAGGAAATATGCAAATGATCGAATTAACCTTATATAAGAGCGCTGACAACATCCAATCCTTATTCGTCCAAATGTTTTAGGGTTCTTAAAACCGTTTTGGGTTCAATTTCATCCGTCAAAGTGTACTGGTATTAATAATTTTGTATCTTATATTTGCCAATCGAAGCTACGCTCTCAACCCACTTTCTTGAGTATAAATTTTGATATATGGATTTGGGTGATGTCAGTCAGCGTCCAGACAAAGGGCGGTACGCAGAAATCCAGACCACAGTGTGTGCGTGGGTCCTAAATGCCTTAACCAATAAAGTGCTAATGACACGTGATCTAAAGAAAATCTTTTTCTGAAGCGAAGACATGAAATGGGTTTACTTGTTTTACGTTAAGTCAAATATATAATGAGTGTAGAAAGCGTGTCATAGACTCTAATGGCAGGGAGGATCTCCACGTGGGTGTCTCGCGACGATAAGGTCACACTATCGTCAAGTTATCTTCCGTAGGTACCCGCTAGCAGTGGTACCTTGCCGAGCAACTGTAAGGCCGTGACATGGCGGGGCGCTTGCGGCTGCGCGGCGGCGGCGGCGGCCTCCTCGGCCTCGATGGCGGCGGCGGCGGCTGCGGCGGCGGCCTCCTCCGCCTCGCGGTCGGCGCGGCGCCGCTCCGCCTTGCGCGCCCGGGAAGCGGTGCGGCTGCGAGCCATGAGGTTACGGGCGCGAGACGCGGTGCGACCGCGCGAGGCCTCGCGGGCATTACGTGCCGCTTCACGAGCCTCTCTGGCCTCCTGGGCCTCGCGGGCCTCGCGGGCTTCGCGGGCCTCCTGAGCCTCGCGGGCCTCGCGGGCCTCACGGGCCTCACGGGCCTCCTGGGCCTCACGGGCCCAGCGGGCTTGACGGGCCGCTTCACGGGCTCGACGGGTTTCGCGGACGGCTTCGTACGTCGCATCACGGGGAAATACAACAGGTGGCTCATCAGCCAACTCTTCCGGGTTTAAGAGTGGAACATCTTGAGCCTCGCCGGAGTTTTGAGCCCACAACTCCATTCTCGCCAGATATTCCGCCATCTCCTCCTAGCGCCGACATAAATTCCTCCGTTGAAGAATAACTATGGCACTAAAACACTTAACTTCCTCAACTAATTACGTCGCGAGACAATCCTATGAAGATAGACCCTTCAGCTTCAGTTTTTCTGTAAGTATGCGGACTTCCGACTAGTTGTTCATTTAACTGATCATCTTTGTGGCTTCCAGTAAAGACATCAGTAATTTTGTAAGTTGATCTTGGAGATGATGTATGACTTTGTTTGTCGTTGGAAAAACATAGTCCAATTAATCAGAACAAACCCGTATTTACTATAATGGTTTTACCTAGCTAAAATTTTATATTACAAGGCTTTAGTTAGTAGATATTATTATACATAAGATTTATTAACCCCTTACAACATTGACCCAAAATTTGTTAAAACGCGATTCAGTTTGATTGTTGCCAACATATTAGAAATTAGGCTTAGCATTGTTAGTAACGTGTTGAGACAAGACTGAAGAAAGGGCTGCTTTATCAGTTGTTAGTAATGATTATAAGTCCTACGAAAGGAGATTAAAACACAAGCGTTAGATGCAGCTTACTATGTCGTAGCTCGGCAGCGCGACGCGGCGGGTTAGCGAAGCAAGATATTATCACATGTGTGAATATATGAGAACCGTCACACCGTGGACTAGCCACTAGACTCATTGTACTGTACAAGCGCGATCGTTTTTAGCGTGTGTTTTTTGCTGTTAGCAAATTATATCTTACAAGCTTTATTATTAAGGTACAGTAATGCAGTGAATGCTAGCCGTTACTTTATAGCTCAGTCAAATAAAAACAGCGAGACGACAATTGCAATCGCTTTTAAAAAGAGCATGTTCTCCTGGTTTGTTTTCAAATTGTTCAATTACAACTGCTATTGCTTGACTTACATACTAAAAACAAAGTGTGAAAAACGAGATTTGTCTAGGTTTTTCATACTAACTCGTCAAACAATTACCATATTATATACCTACGTTACAAATGTAACATTATTTGTATTTGCTTTTTCGTGACGTAGCAGTAACACGTAGAGTTTGAAGGATAACAGTCTCCTCTTTTGATGACAACATTTAAGCTCAAACGATTTGAAAATTGATGGTTTACGCTGTACCGTAGAGCAATGTGTTATGAAATTATGTAATGGCTTATTATGTTTTTGCTACTGACTGGTACCAGATATTTAAGAGATGAAGAGAGCTACACTTCTAAATTCTACCAACAGCTAGTTCTATTCTACAGCTATCGGTAAACTAGTATTGTGGTCTCGCTCTAACACAGACAAACGTAAATTACCATTTTCCTTACGGCCCCATTATCAAGTAAAGTTGACTTACAATATGATTAGTAATTAATTGGAAATTACGTCGTGTTAAAATGGTAGCATGTTAACTTTTCACGAGAATACGCCAGACTGACAATGGTCAGCCTATTCTAGCTATCAGGCAAACAAAAATAAATAATGAGAAATTAATATTTTTCAATAAAGATAATTTACAGGTTAATTATTTACACTAGACACAAAAAGAATGTCAATTCGAAACAAAATGGCTAAAATCACAAAACGTTACAGTGATAGTTGCGATATTATTATAGTTAAAGAATCCAGTGTATTATAAAGTGACCAGTGTCGTCAATTTACGAGATATTGAGGCCTGCTCGTATCAAGTCTCTAAAATCGTATACAGCTATAAAATAACTGCTAGCATCTAAATCCTGCTTATTGAGCTTTCAAAACCGGACAGTTATTGTGGAAGCGAGACAGCGCACTACTCGTGTAATATTGTCTCGGTTCTACAAGAGTCCTGCTAAGATTTGTCGTTATGCAACAGTTTTTTGAGTACGCTCGCGCCCCACCACCAAGCTAGGACAGTTTGAATCAAACCAAACAGATTGTTACATGGTTCATGAATTCGCTGCTGCGAGTTGCCCAGCCAATCTGCATCACACCCGATGTGATGAGGGTACACTCGTAGTACCAGCAGCCGACGCTGACCTGCAATATGGAACAAATTGTTTTACACCTTATTGAGCTTAACACAAGATTCACTTTAGTTTGTACATGCTCTTTTATAATCTTAATTGAAAAATTATTTAGACGCTTTTAATCAAACATGATTATGCCAGTCTATGCACCAGTACATTGTCATGCTTTTGAGAAATAAGAATAATACAGTGTAGGTACTGAAAATAGTATACACAGGACAGATACATTTGAAGTATTGTTTATATTAAAATGTACTTAGGTATACGAGAAAGAAGGACAATCACAGTTTAATACATTTCTGATTTTGACGATGAAAACTTAAGAATTAAAGGAGCTAACCAGGGGTGGGTATTGTGGGGATGATCTTTAAATATAATAGCTTGTTGTATTAAGGAACAAACAAATGCCCTAAAAAATTGTTTTATTTCTTACTTGTAGCCTTTTACATGTTGTTTTATGTCCTTTTCAGCTAAGCACTAACCTCAAAGGTGCATCGGACACTCTCGAAGGAGTATGAGTCGCAGCGAGCCTCCAGCCCGTCGCCGGATATCTTCAGATACTCGCTCGCATCTTTCGTGTTCAAAATTGCGTTGATGTTAGTCATATCGACAGTTTCGAAGGCTAGCAAGCGGTCCTTCACAATGACTGGAAAACAAACGGGATTTTAATCACTGGAATTGTTAAAAATTGTGTTTTTGTTACTAAAAAGAAGATGAAATATTGATAATTTGATTGGTGATAGATTTGAAATATGTAGGTATCTGCAGTTAAGGTGCTTCGACAGTTTTTTATTATAAACTTAAAAAATACAGGTATTATGAAAGAAAAACATAATTAAAAAAAAAATGCAACTATATCAATTACGTCTTTATGTAATTTTTTCAGACAAAAATAAGCGTTTCAATGTCATTATTGCGATAGTGAGTACAGGATACTGATAGGATTTTGTTAATTATTTCAAGGGCGGCCCGAGGTGGCGAGTGGTAGGGAATCATGGAAGGATTAGGAAGAGGACTTTAACCAGTAGTGAGAGCCGACAGACTAATAAAAATAGGTCACTTACACATGTTATCAAGAGCCCACTTGGCAGCGAAGCCGACTTGGCGCCAGATGTAGTCGCTGCTGTCAGCGTACTGCTCCAGGACAAGCAGCGGGTGTTCCTCCAGAGAGTCCAGGCGCTGCTTGATCGTCACCTTGTTCTCGGTGGACTGAGCGAACCTCTCCAGGGCTATCATCGCGAACAGCACGATGCACGGCTCACGGCGGTACATCTGCAACAAATACACGAATAACAATAACGAGAATAGCATCACACCCGAGGGAACAATAAGTTGCTTTTGCAAAACTTTAGAAAAAAAAAATATCTATAGGGTTATGTAAAAGTAGACGTCCGCAGGGCAAGATGTTTTAAATTGCCTGGAACCTGATTGCCCTAGCAGGTCACTTTTTTATGAAGACTCCCAGCTATTTCTTACATTAATAGCTGGCTAGAGTGGGGTCTCTAGAGTTATTATCTCGGGGGTGGAAGTTTCTAATGGCGTAATTATCAGGAGATTGCTCCGGGACCGCGACCCGTGACAGCAAATTGGTGTCGCATCTCTCGATTCTTTGAACGGTTCGCAATAGTGCTGCCAATCGTGGTAGTATAATTGGGGGCCCATTTAGTGAACGGCGTGTTACCCACCTTCCATTTATTCTACTTTGCTATGCGTAAAGCCAGACATCATCATTAGCTCTCCGGCAAGTATCATAAATCGGTCCTCTTAACAGATCCAGAACGACAATAGGCGAAATCGTTCTGAATCTCTTTGGGATTATCCATAGAATGGTGGTGTCTCTGGTAGCCATCATATGTCAGATTAAAGGTTATGTTGTCAACAAGGCCTCTGCTACGACTCTACTAGGACTTTGTCCCTGACTATGTAAGCCGTTGAAAAAGGAACGAGTTATCTAATGATAACTTCATTTAATCTTCCAGTAAATAAAAGAAACATACATACGATGTTTGACATCTGTGGAACGCTTTGAGTGCCCGAAGAAAACAAGCTTCAATCATAAGTCGAGAACCATATATTTAGTTACCTTTGACATTTGTCACACGTAGTACGTAGTAGTAATGGACGTATGACGTATGTATTAACTACGTTTATCTAGCTACCTTCAGAAGCTTCCTCAAGATTTCTAGCATATTAGATAATTTTATAGTACAGTAGCAGTCTTAACTGAACCTTTGTGCTGTAATAAAGAGTATATTTTTAAAATAACGCATAGAATTTCAATGAAGCTGTAAGACGAAGCATATATTACCTAGTCTGCAAAGATTTTCTTTAGTTAAACAAAAAAGAGTCAACAAATAGATCAGTAGGTAAGTAGTTAGAGCACGACTATTGTTCAGTAAATAAAAATGCAAGGGAAGCGACAGCAATCTAATGGAGAATGAATATGTATTGATTTCAATTTACAAGACTCCCTTGTTGTTTACTTCGCGTTGTCCTTCGCCGTTAAAGAGGAGTCTTAGGCTGCGCATTCAAGATCGGCTGGAAGGCTTAGACCATAATTGCATTGCGCATCGGAGCAGCAACTAGGGCGCTCACCAATCCAATTATTCAACACGAGTAATATAATATTTTCCATTTATTGCAACTAAAAAACAAGATATTTTCCACTTCCGTTCCATTACTTTCATCTGCTATTTATATTTGCATCTGCATTGCGAACCGTCTAGTTCCAATGTTTTCAGATCACAATAAACAAACGTTTCAATTAAAACTTGCGAAGCACGTGCAAAATTTCAACTAACTGCACAAAGCGCCCTTCACCAAATGCGTTAAAACTTCTAATTAAAATACTCGAAGTTGTTCAATTTAAAGTTACCGAGGTTACAATACAATAATGTAAATTTTAATAGTTTGTATCATGTTGTTATATTATGTATTTACTAGAGAGTTCTTTTCTCACAGCTTTCATTAAAATCTCCGAAACATTAAAAAATCCTTTAATTTTAAAATGCAAAAGCAAAGTCAAAGTGAAGCAGACAAAGTAATTTAAGTTTTAGAACTAGTCAGTTCAAGAGTCAGGACTCTTCGAGTACTTGTTAGCAATACTTCCAGGGCTCACAATAAATAGGTTCCAATTAAAAAGTTATGAAGCACGTGCAAAATTTCTACTACTGAAGCTCAAGGAAGCAAAAACTTCGAACTTGAAACTGCGCAAAGTGAGCTTCACAGGTTGCATTGAAACTTCCAATTAAAATACTTTTAACTTTTTTAATTCAATTAAAAAAGTTGTCATCGAATTGATATTACAATAACGTAGCTATTGTTGTTATGTCATGATGCTATGTTATTTACTAAAAGTCTAAGTCTCTAATTTTATTAAAGTCAGGAACTTTCATAGAATTCTTCAAAACAAACAAAAATTATGTTATCCTTCATAGCACACCTACAGTCGAGTCAACCAGTTAAAACCTAGTCTAAAACTAATCTGGTCTAAAATCAGGTAACACCTATACTTTCACAAAGGAAATAAGATCCAATTAAAAACGTATAAAGCACGTCCAACATTTCAAACGAAGCTTATTTTCTTCAGCTTCCTTTGAAATTTCAAACTGAACTTGAAACTGTATATCTACAAAGGGCATCAAATGCATTGAAAGTTCCAATTAGATTAGTTTCAACTTTTTAATTTAAATGTCACTGCGTTAGGGTGGGGCACATGGTGCGTTGCGATGCCGGAACGACGTCGGTACGTCGGATAGCACCGCACTAGACTAGAGTCCAACGATGCTGGGGTGCCGGAGACGTCGCTGCGACGTCGCTACGACATAACAACATTGCGACGCCGCACCGATGGGTAAATCTTTGCTGTACGGTGCGGTACGGTACGGTACGACACGGCAACGCATCGTATGCCCACTCTTATTCTCTTATTCAGCTTTGGCATTTCATAATAGAAATCGATTAAATGAAATGAATGTTTGAACGAGGGCTTACCCTGGTTTTCTTGACATTAAAGTGTGCATCACAGTAGCGAAGGTCACTTTGACCTATTAAACTTAAATTGAAATGTATTATCTTCAGAGAAGATTAGTAAGTGCACGTGCCGCTGTAAAGAGTGACCTTTTCAATTTATTATAAGAATAATAAGAGCTCGTTCTGCTGTGATAGTTGACCTTTCAATTTTAATTCATTGCGTAATTTAAGGAAATAAACTTTCATTGTAATATATTAACTTTAAAATGAGTTTAAGTTTGATGTTCAGTACAATTGGGTACTTAAATTACCTAGGTCTTTAGTTAGGGATTAACACATAACTATCTTGCCCTTGTTTAATATTAATAGTGTAGGTATAAAAGTGGAAGTAACCAAAAGTTGTTGATTATAATGTGTTTAAATATTCACCCTTATAGGTTAAATGATTCATTGGATAAACAAACTTACTGTATGACGTCACAGCTTACGCCGCTACGTATCAATGAAGTTGTCTCTTTAAGTATATGTTAATGTATTTACTAAGTCCTGCGCGCGACACCGGTAGCTAACAATTATGTTAGTAGGTGACTAACAACTTGACACCTTGTTTATTTTATTACATAATCTACAGCGGTTATACTCAATTTGCAAAAGTAACGCAACAGTGTAATAATTGGGATACTACTCTTAAAATACTACTTTATGTTCATATGTCACTTTAACAATGATATTGCAAAGTTTGCGCTGCATATTTCTTTCGCATAAACATGGTTACTAATACTTATCAAATATATTACTGACAAATTTACCTTCGACAACATTTTTTGCGAGATGGGCGTAAAGATATGCAAACATAACAACTAATTTGTTTTGGTCCTCAATTTCTATAAAAATGTAAAATTATATAGCTCAATAGCTAGGAACGACAGCGTGTAGACGCAGGACAGCGCTAGGCCAATCTTGCGCTCCTCCTCTACTAGGGGTAGGTACAGACAACACACAACTTACCGAGAACTACAGCATTCAGAACATACAGTACAGCATACGGATGCAGCACAGCACGACGCTGATGTAGCGGTCACCTTTCACTAGAGCTAGGCACAGACATCAGCCAGCCAACAACTTACCAGGAACGACACAGCATACGGATGCAGCACAGCACGACGCTGATGTAGCGGTCACCCTTCACTAGAGCTAGGCACAGGCATCAGCCAGCCACCAACTCACCAGGAACGACACAGCATACGGATGCAGCACAGCACGACGCTGATGTAGCGGGCACCCTTCACTAGAGCTAACCACAGGTATCAGCCAGCCACCAACTTACCAGGAACGACAGCATGTAGTCAAGGGTTTCCTCCGTGAGGACTGCAACGCTGTTGGGGCCAGCCAACTTGTCAGCGATGCAGCACAGCACCACGCAGATATTGCGTTCCATCCGCACGTTGAGCTCACCCCCCATCAGGGCACGCATAGCGGATAACCCCAACATCTGGGTTAGCTGTAACAATCAAGTATCATTAGTACTCACGTACTTGTAATTAAAAACAAATACAATAAGAAAAAAAAAGAAAATCAGCCAGAATCAAAAATAATATTGACGTCAAAACAAGAAAGTAATAGTGTAATTATTATTAATTGAGAGAAATAAATCAACCGTGTACGTTGAAACTAACAGACTTAACTAGAGGCATTTTATTACCATAGACTAAATTACACACAGAGTATAATAAGAAAATAGTTGCAAGGAAAATGCAATAAGTGGTATAGGTGGTGCTGCTATAGTAATATATATTTTGAGCATTATTATAACAGTAACAACTTGTTTTTGATAGACTAAACATTTATTCTTCACAAAACGAAGACAAAACAATGTATCCATATCATATAACATCGATTTACGACGAATGTCGTTGCCCGTACCTATCAAATTAATGTAATTTCGTTACATTATAATTTTAACATACTCCCTTAACGAAATAACACTAACAAAAAAAAACACTTAAACAAGTAAAACGAAATCAACTGAATTACATATCTGTGATACCAAACTGTTAAGTAAATTTATTATGATACTCAGAACAAAGACTGTTTATGTGTTGTATGTCAGCAGGCAAATTATTAAACAAGTATTACAATACCTGTTTAAAATCAAGGAGAAAGAGGAATGTTTAGTTTACTGAACCAAATACTTTACGGTGGAAGACCTCACTATGCCCAATGGGTAACAATTATTTCTTATTCCCGCTTACATTACAGCAACTCTATGCTAAATAAATGTAGCCTACGTATTTCAAAATAACACAAGGATTAAAAAAAAATCGCATACGTTGAAATTCAAAAGTAAAGTATGAATAAAAAATAAGACCATATTTTCATGTTTGTAGTGAGTTGGGTATTAGTAATAACATCGAGCGCACCAAGATTTAATTAGCGTCGTCAAAGAACCGATGATAGTAAAAAAAACTCGGCAGTGATATTAATCAGACATAACCAAGTAAAACACGAGAACATCGGCCGCCATTTTGAGAGGGTGCGCGTTGCGTATGCAAAAGGTCCCAATCTGTCGGCGCCCGGTTTACGAGTAGATTCATTACAATTAAAGCCATGTGGCTTGTACTTTCTATTGCAATTGATACATGTGCATGTAGTAGATTTTTTCAATTTATTGTTATGTTGCAGTTCCGTGTGGTGTCCGGATATAAAGAATAGCACCACCCCATATCCTCCACTGGGTGTCGTAAAAGGCGACTAATGGACCTTAAGACCCAGTGCACTGTACCAAGCACCTTGGGTCACCCGAATGGTGGCGGGTAAACAACCAACAATCGCATTCCCAAAGAGGGTTAGTGTCAGGCAGGCGGCCGACTATAAAACCATAGCCAAAACTTTAAGCAACACGTCTAGAAGACGTGTTGCGCCGACCCCAAAATATAATAATTGGGATAAGGGCAGGGGAATGATGATGATGATGATGTTATGTTGCAGTTAGAGTAATATGTATTTTTTAATTATGAGTTACATTTTTCTATGATTTACGTAATTGGCTTCAAGATGTAAATCATTGAATAAATTAATAAAATAAATAAGTTTTAATAACCGACGAAATAATTAAATACACGAAATGTTAATTATCTCAAGCACTAAAACGTTTTTAAATATCTCGTGGTTCGACCCCACGTGGCGGGCGGCCATTGCGTCGAAATGTAACCTATATACAAAGCACAATTACAAAGGACCTACCTTAATTACTGTGTCCTTGGACGGCAAGGGGCAGTCATCAAACACGATGGTGATGGCTGAAGGCCCGAGCGGGTCCTCCAGCGGGATCCTCCTCATCAGTGAGTACATCACTTGGAACCATCCCTGCGCAGTTTCGGCGACAGCATGGAGCTTCACCAGCGACACCGGCGACTCCTCGTCGCTGCAACAAACGATACATAAGAATCGACATCGTCTTAAACTATTAAGTTACACAAATTAATCTTCTTCAACATTTCTTCTAAATAATCTTTCAAATCAACCCACTTTAACAAGCTTACACTTAAATACACAAAACTGCGATTGTAATTATAAAAAATAGTAAACGCACGCTTGAAATAAATACAAATTAGAAAAATATTTAAAATAAAACGTACGGCTCAGATTCAGTCTTCGAAACGTGTCATGGCGCCGAATATACTGATTGAGGTTACATACTACAGACAATAAGTATTTGTTTCCAATCTACCTCTGTTTCCAATCTACCTCCATATTTTTACATTGTTAATCTCAATACATCGATGCTAATAAACTAGCTACTATACCAGAAAAGAGCAACTTAAGTTGTTAATGTAGATATAAAACCTATAAAAATCTGCTTTATTTCTAAACACAAATCGAACTAATAGCGATGTAGTAAGTACAAGTTTAAAGATCGTTACCATAAACTGCGTACAATTACACGAACGCTAAAGTATATTCAAATATAAAAATTGAAAAATGTTCGTTTATTTCAGTTAGAATCTTCCTTAAAGCTATCCGTTTAAATAGTTCGAAGCTTCAGGGTTAGCTTAAGGCACTAAAACATTCGCCATATTCGGTAAGCAAGATTTATTCGCATCATCAAACATGTTATAATTTCGCAGTAGACATGCAACAGTGTAATGTTCTCGCCCGGCCGATCAATACAGCGCAGCTCGCCGAGCTGAATTCCCGGAAGTTCACCTACGCAATACAGGCAGCCCAGAGCAGCGCAGCCTCAGGTAAATACTATTCTAGAGAGAGACAATCGATAGCCAACGCAGCCGCCATATTTGTTAATAAATAGGTCATAGGTTATCTGAACGTGAAAATTGAAATGGCTGTATCGCTGCAACTGAAATTCGAAATGTTTTCGTACGGATTCATTTCCATCGGCGTGTTCTGAACGATTTTCTGAATCGAATGTATTGTAAATGTATTCCAGTAAATATGATGTATCATAAGAAATATCTAGTCGTATTTCATGAAAAATATCGTCAAAAAATGTACATCTTCGATTTTATATATCAAATTTCTTTAACTTTTAAATACCTATTCTCAAATACACATATTGTTCCTACATCAATAAAGATTTACATAATACAAAACTCTAAAAACAAAAGAATTATGTATTTTAATTTCATTTTTGTAGCAACAATTACATTAAAATATCACAAGTAAGCAAAGCTGAACAGGATTTCATAAAGAAAATGTAAGTAAGGAAACTAAATTGAAATTAAATGAAAACTACGTTGTCAGGATTCAGTACGGTTATGACGCCATTTTATATCACGTTGCCGTGATTCGCAAACTACCAAGCTTTAGATATAGTCGACGAATCGACGAACTAGTTATACGACTGAGCTTAATAAAGCAACTGGATAATACATTGCTTGAATCGATATTTTCGCTTTTATATAATAAATATTACTCAAAGCTTAACTACTCACAAGTAGTTCCTTTTTAATATTTTATGAGCACGTGACAATCAATAAACAAATACATAATTAATAAAAAAATTAGATAGGTATTTACTTTGGCAGCAACAATCAAGTCAAAATTTCTATTAAACAAACGTGAACAGAATTACACAAAGAAAATGTAAGTAAGGTAAACAATTGAAAACAACTTTGTCAGGATTCAGTACTGTTCCTACGCCATTTTCATCACGTTGACGTGATACGCAAATTCAAAAGCTTTAGGTGGTGTCGACGAATCGGACGACTAGTTGTACGACAGATCGGGAAGTTGATAGAGTAACTCGTTCAAACGACATTGTTTGAATCGCATAGTAATTTATGTAAAAAATATGCTTTCATCGGATTGAAACGTGAGTGGTCCATACTCACGTTCCAATCCGATAAAAGCATTTGTTTTTCCTATGTTTGTTTAAGACTAAACGTAGGTACTAAAAACTTTATTTGTGTCTTCGGAATAAAATATTTTTTGTAGCAATGTTGTTTGATAGACGTGAAAGTGTGAATTAAGTTTCGAATTAATTATAAACTGCATTCGAAAATTATTGTAAAAGAACTGCAAGTGCAAGGCATTCATAAATATATTTAATTGGGATTTCAAAATTATTTTTTAAATATTTGTAGCCACTAATTAAACCAAACACCGTAAATACTACAACGATATGTTCCCAAAATTCTAATCTGTTAAAATCACAGGTTAAATTGCTTTACCAAAATTGCTATATAACCCAATGAATTCAATTGAGAGTCGAGAAATTGAATAAGACGGAAAGACATCTCAACGATTTGAAAAGAATCTCGATTTATTTGAATGACATAATTTGCTGAAGGTGAACAATGAACGATAATATCAAAGGGATTTGTTATAAAAGACTTTCATATCAAGGTAAATAACAAACGGATGATAGACTTATTTATTAATTGAAGTAAAATCGCAAATTGGAATAAGTACCGTTATCCACGTGTATCATTGAGGTAGTTACAATTAGTGTTGATATTATATTATACCTACGTTTCATTTTACCTCGATTATTGTCGTTGAAAAATGTAAGCATAACTATAAAATACCACTCCCACTGTTATACACAGACGCCTTTTAATAAATGGCGCCGCATTTTCTCAGATAATAATGCATCCTACTCTCCTGTCTAGGCATGACCTTTTGTTTCTAACAAAGGACTCTCCCTAACGTTAATAAAAGGTGAACTTGAAAGATCCATTAAAATGACATCATATGTCGAAGATAGCCTTACTTACATTAGCACATAATGATAAAGATTTTTCGTTCCAAACTATCGGGTTTCAACATCATAATAGAAAAAGGCGTCAGTCACGTTAGTTCTTATAACAGATGACAGTTTAATAAAGGGACGAAAACCTAAAACCAATATAGTCGCAAATAGAATCCATTGTTATTTAGACTTATATCAAACATGTTTTACTTACGTACAAAGAAAGTGACGTGTGTCCTTTAATAGTTCAGACAGTTATGGTTTCGCAAACATAATACATAATATTTTGTCTTTGTTCTTAGTCGGGTGACCCTTCAAGTAAAGAACAGAGCCACGTCAATACCTAATGCCTGGGTACTAGACCTTGACGTCGCTGGGGAAAGGTAAGCAGTCAAAGAAAAAACATTTTTATATATCTTTCTTCTTAAGTAACAGAATGTTAACGTTGACATTTTGTTTCAGATTCGTTGAATCAGAATTACAATGCTGTCTCGTCAACCAAATATTATACATATTAACGTATAACTGCTAAAACGTATACTAAGTTTTTAATATACCATTTTATGCTACCAAGGTTTATGATTGCAAAACCTATTAAATCATCTCTAAACTAATTAATTTCTATCTGGAATAAACTTGTAAGGCTGTTTTAAAAACCAACGGGAACGGGACCAACGGGGAGTTTCAACTTAAAGGACTTCCAATTTATAAAAGTTTTCCTTTGATGTATGTTCGTATAAAATGGACGTTGCCAGCGACTCCGTTTGCAGGAAAATAAACTAGACTAACGTTCACCAACCTTTTACATTGCATAATGTTTGTAATATCCTAAGTAAGACTTTGTGAAATGCTTTCAATTTAATTTCTTATTTATTGCGAGTATTCCTGGTACTTCCTAGGTATTCAGAAGTCTTACGGCGGAGTACCATTTGATGTTTAACTACTCAAGCATTACAACGTTGATTTACGTAACATCAGTTTGTAATTTTGAATTGACCTTAAAGTTAAAACAAATAACTAAATAAGGATTCTTCCATGGAAATTGGCTCCTTAGTTCAGGGTTAACTTTGAATTAGTAACAGTATATCTTGTTAAAGATGTTTTATTTCAATTCTTTTACAGCATACCTGCGATAGTACACCATACTTGTCAAGATAAAAGCATTATGTACACAACCCAGGTATTTATAAAAAGAAATCGCCTTTCAAAATAAATACTCTCCCTTTTTGATCAGCATATTAGTAGCAAAAGTAAGATGAAAAATAAATGAAAATCATAAATAAGCCCAACGGATATATGGTTATGCAAAGCAGAAAGTATGGAAGTAGGGTAAAGTTTCATATTCTCTCATTAGCTTAGCGCATGTTTATGATAGTGTATCTGGAGACTATAATGATATATTATTACCCTGCAAGATAAAGTATCTTTTACGGTAATGAGGCTGGGTCGTTGGTTATGTAAGGCAGTGTTTTTTTTTGTAGATGCCGTTCCCTCCTTCATTAGAAGAGAACGGGAGTTTGATACTACTATAAAATATAATATTACACTAGCTGCCTGCCTAGTGCGTCGTGCGATTAGTTTCGAAAAATAACAAATAAAATGGTTTTCTGTTCGTAAAAGAATTTCCAAAATCGATCCAGTAGAATTAGAAATTTTCCCGTGCAACATCCAAAATTTTTACTTCTGGGTAACATTAATATACAAAAAAATATCACAGAATTGACAAAGATGGTTTACAAACTTACTAGAAGAAAAATCTTTGTAATATATTTTTTGTACGTAGCAACAATCTTTTTCATTCGACTTATAAAGGAAAAGGTAACGACATTCTAAGAAATTCTAAGAAGTATTTACACAATTAAGAGCAACATATTTGTACGCAGAAACCTTATAGGAATATATTCTCAAAACCGTCCATAACCTTAGAAACGAGTGTGTCAAGCCTAGTTCCCATCAAGTACTGGCGGAAGGTGCCGCGTATGATATAAAATTACCTGGAACGATTTTTTTCAAGCTGCCAAACTAAAAGCACTACGTCAACTACTACTGTAGGTTAACGTTGGAGTTGACAAGCCAATATTATATTATACTAGCTGTCCGCTCGCGGCTTTGCCCGCGTGTATATTTGGTTACTTTGGTTGTTTTTTTTCAGTTTGTGTCCGAAAAATCCAAATATCTTACGGAACCCTATTTTTTTTTCCAAAATAAAATATAGTCTATGTTACTTGTGGATAATGTAGCTTTCGAATGGTAAAAGAATTTTTAAAATCGCTCCAGTAGTTTTTGAGCCTATTCATTACAAACAAACAAACAAAGTTTTCCTCTTTACAATATTAGTGTAGACGACATTTTCTGTTAAAAGCTAGACAGGTCAAATAAGACAGAGATTTATAACACATACAGTATTAGCCGCGGCTTATCAGAAACTTTAATTCTTATTGTCAGACAGTTCAATATAATAAATCAAATAAAAAAAACTGGCCAAGTACTATCTATAATAGAAAATCACTTTTGTTGTAGATATACAAATTTTTAGTCTTTTAATCTACCTGTTAATTAAGATCGAGTAATTTTTTTAAAAAAATTACATTTGTTGAACCTCCTCAATACTATTATTTTTAGTATTTGTTGTTATAGCGGCAAAGGAAATACATCACTTGTAAAAATCTATAAACATTCTAGTTATCACGGTTTATGAGATACAGCCTGGAGACAGATAGACAGACAAACAGCGGAGGCTTAGTAATAGGGTTCCGTTTTACCCTTTGGGTACGGAACTCTAAAAAATAAATGGGATTTAACGAAATATATAACGCCAATTCTAGAAGACGACTTCAAATGTATGACTAAAAATACATAATTATCCATCCCTAGTGCAAAAATATAACACATAGGTTTGAATACTATAACTCAATTCCCAAATATAGGAGGTGGCCAAAGTACTTTTTGTAAGTCAAATCTTTTAAATATATTCTCTTCAAAAATGGACAAAAATGATGCGGAAATCACAAACACGGCTGTCATCATACATCAACAAAGTCATATCAGCCAAAAGCTACTATTTTGTTATAATTATCAATGAACAGTGATCAGAATCTCAACTTTATCACTAAACAAATACTATGATCGTTTGACACCAGAGACATTTGACTGCATCCTAGATGTTAATCATTTAGAAATACAAGGTCTTTGTAAGCGTGTTCTCCAGGAAACGTCTCATCTTATTGGTATTCAAAATAGATTCATTCTTTTTGACATTGGCATTTCATTGTTATGTAGGTACTCAGTAAATCGTACCCGCAGAGAGGGATATCGACCGACCTACTGTTATATACGCAGCGAAAAAATGCAAACGCAAATAAATGTAATTCCATTATTTACCTAGTAACTACTGTAATAAGATAGTACATGCATGATGTATGCATGCATCGGATTATATGGAGGGTGTCCCAAAAAGACTCACTTATATACTTCGTGTAGTTTTTTATAAATGTAACAATGATTGTTCCGATTAATATAAATCAAGTGTTACACAAAAGAATTGTGAATACCCAATTTTAAAATAAGGCCAGAATTGCGACGACAACGTGCCGTTTCATTAGGATGGCGCCACCTGCCGCACCACCAACGACATAATTAAAGAAATCATTTATAAATATCGTTTCTTACGCCAGCCAACATTCGGAAACCGCTACTCTCGACAATAGTCTGCTCGTCATAAGGATTAAACCCGAGTCGATACTTTATAATAATCGTGTTCTACTCGGAAGAAGTAAAGCACGATTATTATAAAGTATCTTAAGGTTTTTAACGAAAGTGTCAAACATAATGTTGGGCTGCTGGGCAAAGGTTTTTCACAATTTACTCTAGGATTCATATCCTGAACAGCTTTCTATCTTTGTCAAATAGGTATCATCTCGCCAGCCATATTTATTTCAATCGCTTAGAAATATACTAACATTCTAAATTATACAAAGCTTTATTCAGTATTAAAATTGGAACATTTAAAAACAAATATTTACTTTTATACTGCCTGCTTACCTATCACAATAAGGTTACCTAATACAATAAGGTTTGATGCTTAACAATCGCTTTAACTGATTAAATGTCCAACACATCTCCTAAAATTACATGAACATCGCAAGAGCTTATATTATTTAGCAGTAATTAAGCAAAATATGCACTTTTATCATTTAAGAATGATGTGACACAAGCGCTATCTAATTAAATATACCTATATAAACCATTTAAAGATTCTCTTTTAAAGAATTTAACTTTTAAAGTTTATAGTATTTTAATCGTCGTCGTAGTCCCTCTAAAATGGAAGATAACAAAAGAAAAACACTGATTTAAACAAAAAAAATATCAGACTCCGTTATCAACTGCCTACCGCTCCTGCTACTGAAATGACTTAACTGAATACTATTTCACTTACTTGTCTACAAAGGAAGCAATCAATGCCAAAAGCTCGAGTACGAGTTTGTCAATGATCACCGTCTCGACAACGGATTTAGGCACTATAATGCGAGGCTCCGTAGGATCAACGAGAGCGCCCTCCGGCGGCGCGTACGCCTCAGTCGGAGCCGCGTTCTTGCAGCAACACGACCCCATGATCTGTAAACATATAAGTACGTAAGAACATATTTATGAGTAAGAATTTAGTCTGAATTGGGTATTTGACTAAAGAAACCTAATTAGTCCATCAGATAGATTTCCAAAAAATATTGGATACATATTTTTTCCTTTATCACGTTAACAAAAACATAAGATGATACCGTATGTTGAAATCTCGTCGTGTGACGTTGCTAACCCCCACTTCCACACTTTTCATCACCTTAGTTGCGTTTAATCTTGGTATTTTTTTATTGATTTAATAAAATGAAAAATACGTATACAATATTTTTTTGTGATCTACCTGACGGACTAATTAGATTTTTTTAGTCAAATAGCCTATTGTTGGCCTAGTGGTTAGTGGCTCTGATATACAGGTTGTTGTCGGGTTTGTATGTTTGATTGCTACCCAGGATAAATATTTGTGGGAAGCAAGATTTTTTTTCCATGTCTTAGTTGTCTAGTAGTCAATAATAATTCAAGCTTTGCTAGTTCCTTCAAGAGGTCCTATAAATGCAATATTGACATCTATTATCTTCCATTTTCTGACCAGGCTGTCTAATTCCTCTACAATATACACACAAACTGTAAACTGAAGAGATTGTTTGAGAGATATAATTTGACAGAAGTAGCTGATATACTGGATGTCATACTAGTTGGAGTCAGAGTTTTCAGGAAAAAAAAACTGTACTAAGATAATCCTTTTATGTTAGGTATGAGTAACATGACCATTTATCATTTGTTTAATAATGGAACATTGGTTTTTAGGTCAAATAATAGGTAATCCATGAAAAAAAATGTCTTTTTAACCAACTTCAAAAAGGAGGAGGTATCTTAATTCGACCTTATAAGCTTTTTTATGTTTTTTTGCTGATAACTTCGTCGTTTATAGACCGATTTTGATATAATTCTTTTTTTGTTGGAAAGTAGCCTTATCTAAAGTCGTCTCATGATAAGAAAGTCAGGGTCTGACGATGAAAGACTAGGGAAATAGAGGAGAATCCAGAAATCTTGTTCAATTCTTAGCGCAGTTTCTGAGAACGGGACAATTTCGTGTCCCACAGTTCATTTCGGGGACACCGGGACTCGTAATAGCAAAAAGGGATAGGCCCATTCAAAACGGGATGTCTGGTCTTGCAGGTATGAGTGTAACCACAACACGGTTGACATGTAATTATTAAGTACCTCATAAACAGCAAGTTACACTGCAAGGTACAGTTAGTATTATAATGTGAATAATGTGGAAATGTGACCTATGGAGTGCAAACATTCAACAGATTGGCTTCCTTTGCTGCATGACATCTTATAAAATAGTTATTTTAAAATTTGCCTCAGATGGGACTTTTCAATAAGAATCTAGATTGTTCTTCACCATTTTGATCTGCCAGTCATATTTTATAGCATAACTTTTGTTAACAATTCTGGGTAAAGTACATAAAATAATGTGTTTTGGTTGTATCAATACTTAATACTCGACTACCATGTACAACATAATTGGGCTAATCTCATATTATACATATTATATTTTTGATTGTTAAAATAATCTTTATGATATGTATGCTTAAGGCAAATTGAAATACAAATTTATTCTTAAACGAATATCTACTTGTTTTATTACTTTATCCAAATTGAGTAGATATTATATATAGTGGCTACACAGTATGTATAATATCCAGATTGATTACTTTGGCTGTAACATATACACCTAATATCATAAAAGAAATAATGTAAATAGTATTCGATTTGAAACTCTCAATGATATGTCTACAGAATTATAAAAACTGTCAGCAAAGTGCATTTACGTGCAGGTTGATAAGGTCAAAGACGACTAACACACAAGAAGCATATGCACACACTCTACCCAATCAGCGCGAAACGCAACGCTGATTGTCGGCCCACGACATAATAGTCTGTACAAATCTGAATACATTTGACAATACAATTAACAAAATATAATACTCTCCCATGAGTTAGACATTATATAAAAATGATCTTACCAGTTCCTTATTACATTGGCTGTCGCCAATAATACGCGAACCCCAGGTCCCTAATTTAGAAAAAAAGGATAACTGAAGCCACACTTAGATTTAGGTATCTACTTGAATGATTTTAAAACTTTTGTAAACAGTTTCTCGGAACGCTATGCAAACGTCAATGACGTTAGGCCGCGGCAAGAGAAGGCCCGTCAGTGGCGTCAGTCAGTCAGCGCAGTCGAGGTTCTGAGTTAAATGTTCGCTCGGACGGCGAGCGGCGCGCGACGGTCGGCGAAGAGCGACGGAGTCATATATTACAAAGTACTCTGTGGACGGAGTTCACGGAGTCTCAAAAAAAAGAACGAGCTCCACAGAGTACGTAAAACTATAAGCACAGGATGAACCCTCTCGATTCACAAATATAAATAGACATATAACTAATAAATTAAAGCATCATAATTTTAATAAACTTTTAACGGTATCCAGTGTTTTTTGTAATTATCATCATTATAAATCGATAATTGTACAAAATACAATATATTTGGTGCATTCGGTTTACGAAGTATAGATTTTTCAGCTAAGTAAGAAAGTTGGGGGTAACAGTGTATATTTAATTTTATAAGAAATTGATACATCGAAGATAATAGGAAAATAATACTCTTTGAAATTAAATGATAATGTGAATATCTTATGTCTAAAGTAATAATAATTTCATGGCGTGTGTTGCACAATTTTTGAACGTACAGTAACTTAGAAAATAAATAAGACATGATCTACTATGGCTAGGGAATGGGTCACTTTTCATCACTGCACGGGTGACAGTGAATCGACTGAAGCTCCCAGGAAAAAAAACCAAATTTTCAAATTTTAGGCTTAAAAGTGTTAGGCGTGAAAGGCAACCATCACTTTACTACGCGCGTGGACACGCCTGTGGGCTCTGTAGGAACACGACGGCCCCCGCCGCGGATCCTGTCGTGGAGACTGGATTATTTTATTTATGCAGTGTCGCTAGTTCAATTTTAACGGTGTATATGTATAGTCGTATCAACGGAAAATTTAATTTATTATTATTGTTACGTAGCCAAACGACAGCTAGTAAAAAAACAATAATCAGTAAGCCCGTTTATTGAATCTAGGATACTAGTATAGTAGGTTGCGCGTGCCCTCGCGACGGGATCCGTTGTACGGAGGCGGGCCTCGTTGCGTGGGTGCGGAGCGCGCCTCACCGTGACGGACGCCCGCGACAAAGCATTTTTGCATGAAGCCGCGCGGACGCCCGCTTAACGTAGTTTCAGGCCTTAATATTTTTATTTTTACAACTAGACAGTCTTTCGTGATAATCCTGTAAAAATATAAAACAATCACTTCTTAATGAACATAAAAATAGATTTTCCTAGGCTTAAAATCATTATTTATAAACTAATTCTTTCAACAGTAGGTCATACAGAAAACTTTTGGAAACATTATATACTCTTTTTAATATGATCTTCTAAAATAAGTACAATGGTCACTATGGCTGTATTACAGTGTAGTATTGATTTTATCTGTTTTTCATTCAGGCAACACTTGGTTCTATACTGTCAGACTGACAGAGTCTGTTCTGTAAATCGCATTTCATTCTAGCCGTAGACAGTATTCACTGTTCAGTACTGCTCAGTTATTTTGTTCCCTAACACGGTTTCAGAATTCAGACAGACTGTTTTTGGAACTCATGTAATCTTTGCACAAATATTCAACAAATAAGTATTCATATACAGTGCGCCAGTAAACATTAATATTGGTGGAGGGATTAGAGCACTTTCATTATGGTAAGAAAATATTAAATAAATACACTAATACACTAACGGCATCATTGTTGAGAGCTATCTTTCTCTAAAATTATAAAGACAAGTCTAAACAATAATAAAAAAATAAGTCTTTGTAGTATCTAAAAAAAATCGATATCTTTGTTTGCTCAAAATGTACCTAATGTGGTGCAAGAGATGGAATAGTTACAATAATGTAGAAGATAATATCACCTCTTCGATTTATTGTATCTTTTATAGAAAATTTGTGCAAGACTTTCAGTTTTTTAAACTCTATTAAAAGGGGGCTTTGGCCTACTCCACTTGTTACAAGTGTTCTAACCCATTTTCAGCCCTATTATGTCCTTACACACCACAGATTGCAAAAAAAATTACTTTACTTTTTCTCTCAATGGAATGGGGGTCCTCTACTTCCTTCTTCCTATTTTATATGAGACCATCATTGTTACTTCACAACATGCTTTGGGGCAGGACAGTTGATGATTTGAGGATTTTGTGAAAGCAGCATTTTGTAAACTACTATTTATGCACAAATCTTTTCACCGACAATAAATCTCAAAGTCATCAATGTCCTAAAGTCATCAAAGTCTCTCAGAGCATGAGATGTTAATTGTTCATTTTGAACCAGAGGATTTAAGTCCCCTCGCATAATAATTTATTCAGAATTTGTCTCCATGTTTACTTGTATTGAATAAATCAATTCATATAATCAATTGTATATCTTTCTATTCACAGAATAAACAACTGTTTGCAAAAGAAGTACATCACTGGCTGAACATACAGTGAGTCGGAAAACAGAGGAGGGTAATCCCAAGTACATACAGAATTATTATTATTATCTCCTATATATTAACATAAAAAAATACATTTGCATCTTAATCTTTGTAATTATTTGTCACACGAAAAGGACAAAAGATGTTTCAAGTAAAGACAGAGAATGATGTATCAGATGATTTCTCTACAAATCCTGTAGAAATCAAACAAGAGGACTACGACGAAACCATTAGAAGTTTCATGTCTGTGGGGAGGATGCCCCGATCCACCCGTAGAACCAAATTTGTCAACCCTGAATATCTGAATGAATATGTGCATCTTTTCTGTGAGATGTGTAATTTATATTTTAAGAAGCCGGCTAGTTGGGTTCGCCATGTTCATGCCCTACACACTGAGTGTGAATTATCTGTAATTAATAACATCCTAATAACACCAAAACCTATTGAGTGCCGAGTTTGCGGCAAGAAATTCGAATCTGAATATTTATATAAGAAACATAAGCCCCACCCCCCGAAACCTATTGTGTGTGGATACTGTCAAGAAGTTTTTGCCACAAAAACAGATTTGTGTCTGCATCGAGAGGAGTGCGACAAGCAACTCTTACAGGATGAAGGTCTGTACATTCTGGTTGTAGGTAAAGGAGGCAAGGTGCGTTCAAAAAAAAACCCTTTGATTATGAGTTCGCCTCTAATGAAGCGAGAGGGTAAAAATAAGTAAAAGTATTCTTTTTTTAATCCTTTCCCTTGCTTTATTCTACCTCAGTATGTTCATTGTGGATGACCTGTTTGTGAAGCCTCTTGAGATGGCGATGCCAACAAATTACATTTTGCATAAACTACTGCAGCTCAGAACATGTTTTTTTTAATTCATTTTGCAATGTAGGTTTCTTATCACATAGAACCGTTATAATTAATCAGTTAAATAATAAATAGTTTTATTTAACATATTAATTATCTATTCCTATATATTACATATAATTACTAGGTTATGTGATATTAATTGTAATCTAATATTTGTGAAATTATATCCATATAATATGTAGAATTGTGTATTATCCTTATAGGGTGAGTATATACATCCACTGAGAACGGATTTTAAATAAAGGGGTTAGAAGTTTGTATGAAAGTCCTATGCTTTTGAAGTAAGAGACTTAAAATTACTAAAGTTGTCTCTGTATTGTAAAAAAGATAACAATGTATCTTTGGAAATCAACCCCCTTTTGGGGTAAATCACGGAGTTGAAAGTTTGAATGAAAGGCGTATATTTTTGAAGACGCTCGAAATTTAAAATGTATTCTCTGAAGATGGTATTGAGTGTACTAATAATGTATTTTTTAGAAATTAACACCCTTTTGGGTTTAAAACAGGGGATGTTAGTTTGTATGAAATTTCAATGCTACTGAAGTTAAAGTAACTATGGCAGTCGAATTTTAATAATGTTTAATTAACTATATTAAAGCCAAATTCGATGTAGAATGTTTAATAAGAGACCATTGTTACGCAAATTTTTGACAATTGCTCTTATAAATGTACCTCAGATTTATGTTAGTGATTGTTTTCGTCATGTATATTTACTATTGTGTAGTTATAATGTAATTTTGTAATAATTCATGTGCAAAATATTCAACATTGTTTATAATTATCGCTCCCGGTTGTTAAATATATTTGGACATGGCTATAGGTAGCCAGTACTCTCGACTGTCCTAGGACTAGTCCTTGTAAAGGAGTGTGTTCCTCTGGGTTGCAGAGATCTGTCGGCAGGCGCTCTGTGGAAACCTTATAGTATGCCCCATCTGGGTAGACAGAAACCCTCAAATAAATGTAGGAGTGCAGGCTAAAACAACGTCAAAGTTCTAACCTTTAATCATGTTTTAGTTTCACGTATTTGAATAAAAGAGAACATTTTTTTTAATTAATTATAATTATTATTTCACTTAGTCGCTGCGTTAGATAGAACGTTCCACAATAGCGTGTTAAAAAGGGCTAAATTAAATTTCATCTATTTATTTCAGTGTTATTAGGGCGTAATTTATTATCTTTTTTACTTGGAGGTCTAGCAAATGCAACCATAAGTTGAAGATGTCTTTTTTACCAAAATGTATAAATGGTTGGCTCAATTTTTTTGAACAAGTGCTAGTAAATTACATTTTCGGTTTTAGGGAATATACACTTTTATTGGGATATTTATTGAATGTAACTTCAGTCAAAATGAATTAAAAAATATTATCAAGTACATACAGATTGACCATATGTGTAGGTAAAATTCATAAAATGTGAATTAAGTCGAGGTTGCAGCCCGTAAAATCAGATGAATTGTTTCCTTTTAATTATTTTTATCTGCATCGAATTTGGTTCGAGTATAATATAAACTACTTTTGAGTCGAAATTGTTATCCAAGCGGGCAAAGCCAAGGCCAAAAGGGACATTAGGATATGATTTAGAAATTACTATATTCTGGCCAAAGCCTATTAAGTGTCTATCTAGTCTCATATCGCAAATTTTACTTAAGTCTAAGTACATTTGATGGGTAATAGTGTTTAGGTAACTTGTACTCTATGTAACATCATGAATTGATAATTGTCTATGTATGTGTCTCATTGTAGTAATCGAAGCATTAGCATTCAAGTATAATAACTGAAATGAAAAGTAATAGTAATTAATCTAGTCATTCTAATCCATTGTGAAGAAACCAAATATCATGTAACCATTTAAAATAACACTACTTAGTATCTATCATACATAGTACATATATACCAATTAGATTTCTAGCTTTTTTTGATTGTGAATCTATACTGGCATTATTTACACTGTGATAAGTGTTTTCTTTTGTTTTATTTTTTATCATCGAAATTTACAAATTTTATATTATTTACATTATATTTCAATACTCGGTAGTAGTGACAAATGTCACCATAGACTGTAATTTGTGATACTTTTTGCGCAAATTGATGTGTGGTAAAAACTATGTACCTATGATTGATTTTATATACATGGGTAGATAGGAGCATGCCTACATGAATTATACGCAACTTTCGCCTATGGCGCCTATCTAATATGTAATATTAGTATCTTGAATCTAAGTTATATTTGCTTATGATATTTGCATAAATTTTAAGTGTATCTACTTAAGTTTTCTCAATTTTTGCATTTCATAATAATATTAATAGTAGAAATGTCAGAGGTTAGCTCTGTACAACATTAACAATAAGTTTAAACTTACCAAATGTATACCTGCATTATATCCTTTTTTGTAAAACCTATTTGTAGATAGGTATTATAAAACGATAATGTGTATCAGATTAATTTTAACATAAGTTATTCAATAATAAAGACTACAATATAAATCGTGAGTTTTTATCAACTTTGCACCACTCACCGTTTTCTATAATGATCATTATTGCATCAAATAAGATCCTACAATGTAGTTATAGGATAAAGGCTTTTGTTAATATTATTGACATTTTAACTTGAAATTACAAATAATAACAATTATACCAGCCTGCCTATACATCCCACTGCTGGGTACTGGCCTCTTCGCATATATGATAAGAAGCAAGGGTCACCACACTAACTCTGTGGATTGGTGATTTCATATACCAATATTAGGTATCCTAGTTTGCTTACTATGTTATTCTTCACCATAAGGCAGAGGTGTTTTAGGAGAGTAAATATACCTTACTTGATCATGTTGGTACTAGACTGGCTTACAAATTACTGACTAAGTAATTCCTATTGTCATTTTAAAAGAATTCTCAAAACAGAGGTTTGAATCTTAAGTTTAATTATTATACTTATTTATTGAACACAGGTTAATCCTTCCTCTAGGTTATGTAAAGATTTTAGTGTTAATTATATTATTAAGTTATGAGCTCGTTTTTGCTGTTTAAGAAGATAAAAAATTACAAACTCATGATGAAATCAGGATGTATTTAAATCTATTTTCTAGACTAGTAGTTTTTACTAGGTTAATCTGCTGCCTATCCCGCTACATATTAAATCTTTGCTAATCAGAATAACTATTATTCTGCCAGTGTCAAGAGGCAGCAGGGGATGTAAGTAATATTTAACACTTAAATACTTTATTCCTCAATAGAGAGCTTAAGCAATAAAACATGGTTGCAATTGCTGGCATTACTGTGTAATCACAGCATAGCATAGAAGGCGCAGTGCACATAGCAGAGGGCAGCTGAGGACTTACATAACTACATTCTTAATTATATTCGTTAGCCAGCTTCTGAAGTAACATTTTATGGTTAAAAATGTACAATAATATACTTTCGCACACATTAATAGACTTCATGAATCCCTTGAAGTATCCAATAATGATAAGCCTATGTTTATGGATGTACTAATTAGTTAAGCTTACTAGGACTAAACCAATTTATTTTCATAAATTCAAAGTGTAAATCCCAATTCATTCCTTATTTATGCAGATTACCTAAACACAGGCTTTGACTGCTTTAGCCTTCACCAGACTTGGGTCGTTATAATGTTTCATTTATCAACTAAAACTCATCAAATAGATTGGATTCTGATGTAAATGAAATGATGGTAAAGATTTCATCCCCTTAACACATTGATGTCTATAAAATGACACATTTTTTCTTCATAATTAAAAAAAAAAACCTAAAAATAAAATAATATACAACCCTACGTCAGTGCTGTCGGTAAGCTTGACTTTGTCGAGATTTTGTCTTCCGTTTAGTAACTGCTATAGTATATATACATGATTATTTAACGCCTTGGTTTAACGCTCTAAGTTTAACGTCATTCACCTCGACAAAATATTTATTTATTAGAAAATTACAACCATCCATTCCTAAAGCGATAAAGTAGATAACAAAATTAAATAAAATCTTAACTAGGTACCTACTTAAAACCAGGTAATTTTTCATCGTAAATTAATCATGTTTATAATAAATGCCAATATTTCAATTACATAGATTTCCTATACAATTCCTTATTTCCTATACAGGTCCATAGATTTTCTATACAGGTATTTGATTATTACTGCTGTAATTTTTTTTTATGGCTACAATTCATTCTACAAACTTAAAACTATGTTAAGCGCCATCTATTTGATTTTGAATTAACGACTACGTGTTACAAGCAATGTTTCGCCATAGACAAAGTTTGTACGCATTCAACCTTGTGAGTGCGTGCAGATAAATATTTTATATATCCTTTTGTATATCTCGAATAAATACCAAGATTTTTGTTTAAAATAAGCTAATCTAGCTGTTTTGTAGATTAATTCTTATCAAACCTATTTGTTCTACATCTTGTTTTAGTTAAACTTCCTTTTTAAACGGATTGTCGAACCTCTTGACAATGTTGTTTCAAACGGACTTTAAGTGGTCATTCTGCGCCATCTGTGATGAAGTTTAAGTATCAGCGATGAAACATTTACGGCGATGAAATATAGATGTCCTATGCATACGCAATGTGAGATATAAAATGTTTGCTGCTTTCCCACTTATTTGCAAACATATTGATTTTACATTTGTATAGATAATCGTTTCATAAGAATTAAAATAATATTACATTAAAATACATACATACATAAATAAACGTCACGCCTTTTTCCCTTGGGGGTAGGCAGAGATTACATCTTTCCATTTGCTACGATCGTGGCATACCACTTTAGCTTCATTCACACTCATCAATAGCTTCATACACGCCCGTCGATTTAGGGTACTCCTGACTCTTTTTTAGGACTTTCCCTATTTGATCATGGAACGTCTGTTGTGGTCTTCCCCTCCCAACAACTCTATTCAAACTGCACTTATATACCTATCTGTATCGTTAGTCTTCTTTCATTCATCCTCTCAACATGCCCAAACCATTTAAGCATCCCTTTCTAAATCCTTGTGACTATATTTTCTTTCACGCCACATCTTTCCCTCATCACATTGTTTCTAATCCTATCAATTTTAGTCCTAGCCAACTTCTTAGAGCTCTCATTTCAACTGCATTGATTCTACTTTCATGATTCTTATGCCACACCCAACTTTCACTCCCATACATTAGCGTCGGTACCAACACACCCCTATGAACTGCTAAACGTGCTTTATTGGACACTTTCTTGCTGTTCATAATGGTATGCAGTGCACCATTCACGATATTTCCAGCATTCACTCTTCTTTCAATATCACTATCATAATTCCCATCTATAAATTTCATGCCCAGATATACAAATCATTCACTTGTTCTACTTTTTTACCTCCAATCATAACGATACATACTGTCACACACTCATCTCTTACGAATACCATAACTTTTATCTTGGAAACATTCACATTTATACCTTTCTACTTCAAAGACTCATACAACATAGTCATAAGTTCTTGTAACTCCTCAGCTGACGAGGCTAGTATAACTTGATCATCAGCATACAGGAGGTATTTGACAAGTACCTCATTCATTCTCAAACCACTCCTCCATTCATGTATCACACTCTTTCAGACCTGTCAAACAGTTGTCTAAGAATAGGTTGAACAGCCATGGTGACGCAACACATCCCTGTTTAACACCTTTATCGATGCTAAACCAATCAGTGCACGTGCCATTTATCCTGACACAAGTGCTAGAACCCTCGTAAAGGGATTTTAGCGCCCGCACTAGGGCATTAAAATATTTGTATGTATTAATTAATAACCCCCTCGGGGCGAGTCGATACTTCGGGGATAACGCAAGACCTGAGGCTGACCTATTGCGGCTATATTGACTTGCTTTTTCAAACCTTGAGGTATAAACAAAAATGTACCTGAAGGTCTATGTAGGCGCATTCATCCGCAAGGCAGCTTAGAGCTAGAGAAGGGTCGCTAGAGTTATATGCTAGGGGGTTAAAGTGTCTCATGGCGCAATAACGAGGAAACCCGCTCCGGGTCTGTTACCCGCGATGGCGAAATCGGTGTTGCACCTCTCTACATCCCTCTTTTTACCTCAAGCATTTCACTCTAGTGTTGCCCACCTGCTTCCTATCGAGGAGAAATAATAGGGGGCCCGTCTGTGAGCTGGCGAGTCACCGACTGCCAATTAAATTGCTCTTTCATGTATTGAAAGGCAGGTGCCAAAGTTCTCCTGTCAGTAAAGAAAAAAGATATCAAACATAATCTAGAAATCAATAGCCCAAATAAAATGACGACAATTTACAATAGATAGTCTTGTAGCTACCTTAGGCCGTCCATGCCTGTTCTTGCATAGAACAGGGGTGGATTAATTATTTTTGTGCTAATTATGGAACCTTTGGAATCACTTTAGGTCGGAAAACGATATTGGAGAAGCGACCGGTCGCGGCGCCTGGATTAACGTTTTTTTTTACCTCCTTAATATCTTCACGGACTTTTACAATCTTGGGAAAAATAGGAATGTAGGTAAGTTTCTATTTACACACATTAGAGAAAAATATGGCGTGCCGATTTTACCGTCCTTATCTACTGAAATTGGTAGATAACTATTTCCCTTGAACTAGAAAAGCAATGAAAACCTCAATGAGTGATTTTATTAAAATTTATACCTGATACTAAATATCCTATTGAAAAACTGTGATGTTGTACGCTGTAACGTTGTATATAAAAACAATGCGGCAAGCTCCAGCTTCGCCGCAAACGCTACGTTCTACAATTTTTAATTTCTTAATACCTATCATCGAACATATTAATTTCAATCATATGCTGTAAACGGCCATATTAATAATTCAACAATGGATTCAGTGTTTTTGGACGGGGGGGGGGGAAATGAAATAAGCCTAGTGACGTCACGGCTAAACAGATTCTGAGCATTCCTATCCAAGAAGTTGTTGAAAATTATATGTAGGTACTTGAAATGTCATTGTCAGATATTGGTAAAGAAAATCACCACGTCTAAGTCACCTTCAGTTTCTAGGCAAAGGTAATCATGATTGCACCGTAGGTCCTGTATATATTATGTAACGTCATTTGGCGCATAAGTACCTACCTACTTCTTTTTAAAAAGCACTAACTTTCAAAAAGAAAACCTTGTATGAAAATTAATGAATATCGCGAAAACAAAAAAAATGGTGCCTAACATTTACATCTAGTTTATTTTAAACTAGGTAGTTATCTAAAGTTTAAGTTTATAAAGGAAGTCCGTAACTAAACGACGCAACCTCATCGACCCACTTTATTCATCTTGACGAGTATATCGTAGTAAATCATGAATTTTAAATACAAATAAAATAAAATTAACAAAGAAGTAAAAAGTAACTTAACTATAAAAAAATATGATCAATTCAATTTGGTCGTATAATCACGGACCAACCAAGAATTTTCTACTGTTAAGAGAATTACAACCGACATTCTGTTTTGGTAGGCAGGTACTTATTCTGTGCTTGTCATACTTACTATTTCATTGATATTACTTACGATTTTATCTCCTTCCAGCGTATCTCATACGAGCACCATTACTGCATCTACTGGACAGGGCCAGGTACTTGTATTTTCATACTTACCCTTACATAATAATCGTCGGTCATATTCCAAATAATAAAATGGCCGGACCGATTTTTACCGGTGTTACTTTGACACCAGCTAGCTACGCGGGACATATATTATAGTGCACAAGCGTGTGTGCAAACACAGGTGCACTCTCTGTTCCTTTTCTCTCATAGTTTGATAGGGCGCCAATCCGTCACGACTGGAGAGAGATCAGGCGCAGGACCCATATTTTTTCGTGTCTTCCAAAACACGGAAGCTGTGATATTTATTTCTAAAGCACAAACAACATTCGAAAGTCGGTGCGCGCCATGAAGAACGAACTCGAGACCTTTGACTTGGCAGTCATACGGTCGTACCTCTAGGCTATCACAGCTTTCAAATAATGCTTCTGTAAATGGATATGGTCAACACCGGTCTCGATCTTACAAAGATAACTTCGGCTGGGAATACCAAATATTTTTAGGAATACTTTATTTTATTATTAAAAATACTTTATGCATAATGAATTTGCAATATTACAATGTTAATGATCTAGAATCAGCATTCTATTAAAAAAAATGATCTGTGTCTACCACTTCCGCAATCGCGGGTTTGCTCGCAGAGATTTCTATAGAAATATTCAGTATCCTTGCACATCTTACTCGTAACGTTGTATTTTCTTGTTCCTGTTTGTGTGTACATAATGATTAAATAAATACCTAGTTAGTTACATTATCCGATTCCTACTTCTGATCGAACATTGGAAATATAATAAGTTCGCAGTTGGCGTAGCAATCGCATAACAAGAAATGGTCAAACTACATGAGTACAATATATTATGTTTAACTTTTTGTGAGAGTTTTATGTGACCTACGTATATTCTTCTGAATTTAGCAGAATATTGTTGAAATTTCCTGTTTTAAAAGATTTTGCTATTAGGAATACATTATAAGCATACGGGAGGTGTATTAAAATCAAAATGACGTCTTTTGATATTTCTGGTAAACATACTTCATTAGTTAAGCGCAATTTAAAATTAAAACTGATTTAGGGATATGCTGGACGAAACTTTAATATAATTATATTTATTAATTCAAATACCTACTTCCGACCAGATTAATCCATTAGCATTAGCAAATAGCTATGGGAAATGTTGGAAACACTAAGCTCGGCTTAATATGCTTTCAATGGCACAATCTACTAATAGTATAATTGTGAAGTTTGTATGTATGTATGAATGGATGGATGTTTGTCACTTTTTCACGTTTAAACGGTTTAACCAATTTGGATGAATGTTATATGAAACTAGCTCACACCCTGAATTAATACATATTATTTATTAAACCAACCAACCAACGTCCCACTGCTGGGCACAGGCCTCTGCCCATATAGGGAAGGTTCGAGCATTGATCACCACGCTAGCTCACTGCTGATTGGCGATTTCAGATTCCAATATTTGGAATCCAGATTTTCTCACGATGTTTTCCAATAGTGTCTGTCAATAGTGTTTTACAATGATTAAGAAAGTACATATAACTTTGAAAAAGTCACATTGGTACTTGCCTGCGCTGGGGATCGAACTTGCACCTCATGCATACAAATCCATACATAGAACCGCAAGGCCACCATGACATCACAGGTTACTTTTTATCCGACTGCGTACAAGGATGATAACGTTTTGCGGTACAACAGACATCCAGACTGGTGAAGCCAGTTCTAATAATGAAGACATATATTTATTGCTTATTAACATCGTGTAAAAAGGTGTTATATTATTGAGAACATATTACGTGTGTTTTTCTCAATTAGCATGCAGGGAAAAGTAACATTATTTTGGAGGAATGAAATCAAAACTTGATCGCGCTTATACCTACTATTACTTAAATTTGATACATTCGTGGGAAGTTTGATAAAGCTGTTACAAACGCGAATAATCACTTTTGGCTAATTTATTCACATTTTTTATATACTATAGGAGATAAATATTTAGGAATATCAAATCTACAGTTAAGTCGCGATTCAGTAAAATGATTGCATTTATTGGTTTTATATTAGACTTGTAAACTGCTGAATATTACATTAATATGACGGGCCTGTTGGTCTAGTGGTTAGTGACCCTGACTGCTAAGCCGGAGGTCGTGGGTTCGATACCCATCTAGGACAAATGTTTGTGTGATGGGTATAATATATCTAAAATATGTAGATATTTAGAAATATATAAGTATGTTTTTTAGCTGTCTGATTACCATAACGCAAGCTCTGCTTAGCTTGGGATCAGATGGCCGTGTGTGGATATTGTCCCAAGATATTTATATATTTATTTATTTTATATTAGCTTAACTTTCCTCTTGAACATGCTTTCTATGTCGCGTTGCAGTAGCTAGGTAATCTATTCGATATGAGTATTTTCTTGGTCGTGATATGTTTCACGTAATATCGTGTAGCCCCTGTTTCTCTCGACCTTACCATCATCAGCACAGCATAGCACAGGCATTTTTAAATTAGAATAATGTACCGAGGTTTAACTAATTCCATATTAAACCCATTATCACCCATATCATTCCCATATGTTCTTTAGGTATTATTCCACAAGCTGTCCCTGCAAACTTCGTTTCGCTGACAAAAATAATATGAAAAGTATCATTTTATTTATGACGAAAAATCCAAATATCTTACGGAACCCTATTTTTTTCCAAAATAAAATATAGTCTATGTTACTCGTGGATAATGTAGCTTTCGAATGGTGAAAGAATTTTTAAAATCGGTCCAGTAGTTTTTGAGCCTATTCATTACAAACAAAGTTTTCCTCTTTATAATATTAGTGTAGATTTTAACCGACTTCAGAAAGGAGGTTTCTCAATGCGACCGCATATATGCTTTTTTACCCGACTGCTACAGAAAGGAGGAGAACAGATTACTCAAATATTGACAGTACTAAGATTTCTACAAAAGGGCCTAATTAACGAAAACAAATCTACAACCAATGAGCAGATAGAACAGAACAGTGTGGAGTATCGGAGAGTACCTACCAAGTCATCCCGTCACCGCCACATACTTACTTTATGGTTCCGTGTCATCTGGCGTATGGACATATTTGGGCGTCACAAACTCCTTTGATAAAAAAATGACATGTCCTTCCCTTCAATTCATATCCAGTTATTTCTTACAGTGTTTGGGATCGATGGAAGTGTCGTTACATACAACATGTACACTATCCGTAGGTCCCGCGTATCTGTTGCCGTTACCTACGGGATAAAGTTTGGTAAAATGTTACAAGTGTGTACGCACTTTCAGAAATGTAAGTAATTGGGTGCTTGACAGACTCGGCTATTTAAACAAACTAATTAGTTCGTCCGATAGATTTCCAACAAATGTAGAACACCCATTTTTTCTTTTATTGTGTGACGATACAATGAGTTGAAATGTCGTGTCACGTCACGACTCAATGCACTTTTTAATGACAAGTGACGTTATTAGTCACTACCTCCATATTTCCGTTTCACCGTTATAATATATGTTTGATTTTTTGTTGATTTAAAAGAAAAAATACGTTTTCAATACTTTCGGAAATCCATCTGACGAACTGCTTAGATGTTTTTAGTTAAATACCGAGTTGGATGAATCAGCTTTATTTGTTCAGGTAAGTTTGTGTCCACAAATAAATAGAGAAATAATAAGTAGTATAAAAAGATGTTAGCTGCTTACCTGCCTGTTGGATTGATGTTTAGATTTATCACACACATCGCGATTCTGTTTAGAGCTGTTAGTAAGTTTACCTAGGTACTTACTACATCGATTCTGTCTTATGACGGCTTGGAACTAAGTTTTGATTCAGTTTCTGTAATGCCAGAGAATACCTAACAGATGTTGCGGAGTATAAATGGGTTGAGTACCTTCGTACTACATACAGTACACATACTGCATTTAGCCTTTGGTTTGCTGTTTATATTAATTTTAGTATGTTGGTCCGTAATCAACAAAATATCTAAAAGTGGGTCCGACACAGTTAGTATTTTATCAAATCAATTTTCTTCAAACATTGCTAAACGCTGCGAAACGGTGTTATGCAATACAGCATTGATCCTTATCCACATAAGTACCCTAAATACATTTTGCATTAAATTCATGTCAATGTGACCCATTACAACATGTATCTACTATAAACTGACGTTTTTCAAAATTTAGTTGTTATCGGATATGTCATACTTTCTTGCCGTGATGATCAATGTTATTGTTCAATAAAAGTTAAGATGTAAGTATAACCATAGCTATTCATATTTAAATTAAAACTATACCAAAATTCGGACAAATTAATAACCTCAACCTTTTTTCATTTGATTAAAAATAGTTTTTTAAGTTTTATACTTAACTATCCCCGAATATATTCAAGCAGAAAGAACTACAAATTAAACAATAAAATAGTTAAAAAAAACAAAAGCGTCAAGAATTTACCTCTTGGAGTCGCCGAGTTTCGATCCCGGGTCCTTTCGCTTGCTAGGCGAACGCTCTACCAACTGAGCTACGACTCCGTTGAATGTGAGGGCGAATTTCAGGTTCCTATGAAGCTGTCTGGCAATTTTCGAAGTGGTTAACTTTGCGGAACTTCTGCGTATCTATCCTGTAAAATACATGTAATGCAATGAAATGAAGTAGTTTATTCTGCAATTATGATATTGTATTTTTTAATTGTAAAACCTAAAAGATTATTATTTGTAAAACCTTTTTCGAAATATGGTTTTAGTAAGGCTGACTATGCACCTCGTTACTAAGAGAGTGCACCATTATTTATTTCATTTATGGTATCGTGTACGACCACTCCGCGCCTGAATTTTCCGCCGCCGCCCCGCCCGCGGTGCCAACCGTCTGACGGATCGTCGCGTAGCGGCGGCAACAATTAGTGTTGTTTCGAGTTTAGCTTTATACACCGTGACTATTAGTTATACATTAGTTTCGATTTTGGTCACGTGCGAAAAGATCCTAGAAGCCACTTGTACCACTGAATAGAGCTACATGATCCTTTGGTACGAGGATGACATTGACAGGAATGCGCTGATGTGCGCATTCGCTGTTTTATTTATATGATTTTATGGCGTTACTCCTAATTTCCATACAATGAATCCATACGCAGGAACATTTCATATTTATTGGGCTTACAACCCCTTTTTTAAGATGGAATTCAATTAAAAACTGTACAGTTTTGAGATTTTTACGTCATTTAGCTATATATAATACGTGCTCCAGTATTACAATAAGTATCAGTATTTTAGAATAGTAGTTGTTCAGGATATCCTGTTCTTTTCTCTTGAATACGACACAACGCTAGGCGGGTAAATAAGCCCCCTAACTTGAACCCTGTAATCAAAATCCAAATTCCAGTTATGATGCTTTTAGGATAAACACTACTATATCTTTACTATTGTGAGTTCAATAAACTTAATCTGTCTTAAAATTTTAGGTTTCATGATTTTTTATTCATACTATAATCAAGTAGGTACATTTTGGATCAACCAGTTTAGTTTAATTTTGCATCAAATTGGAGACTTGCTTGTGGCGGATTGGAAAACTGTTTCAAATATTATGAAAAGATTGTTCAATAATTTTTATACTTTTTAAAACACTGAAGTTGCGGCACATTCTTAACTGCTTATTTTTTAAATTAAAATCCTGGGCGAACTAAATTATGTTCTGTTTTATAACAAGTTATTAAAACTCCAAGTAGACGGTGTGTTGTGGTATAAGCAGTGCACTGTAACTAATGTAGACGCTAGTTTCCGAGAAGTTGTGCCTCGTTTCCCACTGTAAGCTTATACGATTAATAGGATGCTTACATCCACTGTAAAAGGGGCTACTTGAATTCAAATTTCTTGAAGGTACATATACTTATTTGATATTTTAGACTTCAATTACATAACTCTATTTTACAAAAAATTTTGCTCATAAAATCGAATTTTAGAACAAGAATCTTAAAAATACTTTCTAAAAAATACTTTTTTTTTCGATTAGTACCAAAGTTTTAACAGAATCCCTTAAATTATATGTAGGTATATAAATATATTGGATGGGTTGTGTCAAAATATGTATACCGCCATTTTGGTATGGCGGTCATATTGGATTGACAAGAAAACAAATTTATTTAGGTAAGTACTTGTATTGTCACGGGCAATAAAGATTCATGCCAAATTTCAACTTAATAGGGTACCTTGAAGTGGGTGAAATTTAACTTACAAGATTTGATTATAGAACAAACGACAAACATAGAGACAGGTAAAACTAAATAAAAGTTTGTAATAAAAATGAACTTAGGCTCTTGTTATAAGCCAAATGGCTAGCGAGCTTGTCAAACTGTCAGTCTAGATACTCGTTCATTTAAGCGCTCTACTTTATTTACCTTTATTCTTTTTACTTTTTAAATCCAATTTAAAAATAGTCAACAGTTTAGGCCATCACTGCGAGGTATCTAAATACCCAGTTTGTGTTTAAACAGCCATATAGGATCTAAACACCTTTGTTAATGTATTTTCAATTTCAACACCATTGATAACTCGGCCTTAATAATATGTAATATTGCTAAAATGTAATAGCTTCCGGGGGCACAATACACTTATTATGAGCCTAATGGAGCTGTTAAATAATTCACAAATTACAGTTGAAATAGATAGTGAAGTGTCAGGAATATTACGAAACCATATTACGACTGAAGTACAAATTTTGCATCAGGTATTTAATAAATTAAATACATACTTAACAAAATTAGTGTTTATTATACAAAACAAAATGCGTTTTTATTTTTTTATTCCTCGATTGTATTTACTAGACACGAAAGTAAAGACGTGATGACTTATAGATGACCGTCTTGTGTAATATTTATAGGATCTGTAGTTTTATTCTTTTAGTTTGACCGATATACGAACATAGGAAGTACTGAGATCAATCTTGTCGACGCCAGAAGTCTGCGAGGAATAGTCTTGGGGAGATCGCAGGTGCCTAGCTTGTACCTATCTAGTAGAGTAGGTAGTGATAACTAGTTGATATTATTTACTATAAAGCGAATCTTAAAATGTTACTTATAGTATAAAGTAAAGTCGCTTTCCGCTGTTTGTCTGTTTTTAAGTATGCTTAGATCTTTGAAACAGTTCAATGGATTTTAATGCAGTTTTACTTTAAATACATCCAATTGCTTATATTAATAATAGGTACCTATATAAGTATTGTACTAGTGCAAGGCGGGGGATGGGAGGAGGGCTCGCCAATAATACATAAGAATTATCTTGAAGATCTGCCGCCATGTCTATAAATAAGACTGTAGTAACTGCCATTTTGATTTTCTAACATGTTTAATTTTTATTTTAACTTTCGGAAACATGGCTTGCTTGCGCTAAGTAGTACGCTACCTCATTTCTTTAATAGGTACTACCTACTCTACCTTTCGTAGGTAGCTTAGAAACGTGCATACTATAAAGATTACAACTTTTCTAATTTTTTTAATAATCTCCGAAACATTTAGGTATACATATGTTATATCTCAGAAACTTGTATATTTTTATAGAAAATGACCACGCAAAAAATCGTCCCAACCCACCAACAGATTTCAAACGTATCTCATTTAATACATCATGGTATCATGATCATTTTTTATTATGACGACATCACCGTAAGTCATGGGGTTAACGTGCAAAAAAAACAATTCTTGTTCACTTTTTTCAGTACAAAAATTTTTAGGCACACTATTTAACTATAAAAAAAGCTATTGATAGAGAACAGCCGTGAGACGCATAGGTAAAATAACGGTCTAATCTCACTGTACCCTCGCCCCTTGCCATGCTAACATGCGCACGCGCACCTCAATCGTGTGCTGTACGTTCCGCTGTGTTCACGTTGTTTATCTGTGCAATATCGGCTTGTTTGCAGCTATTGCTAAACTCTGCTTGTTTATTGGGCCCTTTGATAGTAAATTAACAACAACAAAGAAATGTTTAAAAATACTAACCTAAAATGTTGTTTTTTTTATCAAAAATATACATACTTACATAATACACTTGAATATTTTTGCTATTAATACCTAAAATGTTCAGCTGAACCATTGTGTGTTGTAATTATTACCTAAACGTAGTTATTTAAAAAAATAAACACCCTTTTTCAACTAAAATGTTTTTATTTTTTATTTAATAAACCCATATATTTACGGACAAAAAATCGATATTTGTCTTTTTATGGGACTTCATAATTATATTAAAACTAGTCCCAAGTCTGTTGGTGCTTGGGAAAGAGCCCATACAATTTTTTGCATACTCGTTTTATAATCTAAATTTTGGTCTGAGGTATTTTTATGATAAAACTTACAGTTTTGCTGAAAATCACAAAAAACACAAAAAAATTGTTTTGCACACAGGGGAATGATGGGGAACTTCAAGATTTTATTTATAATCATACTAGCTTTCCGCTCGCGGCTTCGCCCACGTGTAATTTGGGATTTTAGCGTTTTTTAATGATCTCGACAGGGCTTTCTTTCATAGGCTAAAAATTTGTTACAATTGGAATTATATTATACAGCTTGAGTTACTCAGGGATGATGTATTTGATATCGTTTCAAATATTCTATTGGAGAATATTTGAAACGATTACGTTATGCAACAAAAAGTAAAGCGAGACAAAAACATCGTCTAGAAGAATAAATAGTATCAGTTGATCTCCCTCCCCCCCCCCGCCCGCTACCTAAGGTCTTGCTACTCCAAAAATCCCTTCTTTAGTGCTCACTTGTGTTACTAAAGGAAGCCTTGTTCAAAATATCAGACCTAAGGAATAACATTTTACCCCCTTTCGCCCCCTTGGGGGTAGAATTTTCAAAAATCTTTTTTTTTGTGCTCATTCCGTCAGTAAAGGAAACTTTGTCCAAAATATGAGACTTCTAGACCGAGCGGTTATGACTGCGTGAAAGTCAATCAGTCACCCAATCGCAACCCCCTAAATCACGATTGGAGGGTAGTTTGGAAAAAATTATAATGCCAAACTTATTTACTTGACTATATACGTATTTGTGCTAAGTTTCAAGTTTATAAACCCAAGGAATAAGATTTTGCATAGAAACGTTATGACCCCTTTTTACCCCCTTAGGGGTTGAATTTCCAAAAATCCTTTCTTAGTGCACCTCTACATATCTCAAGGAACCTACATGCCAAATTTCAGCTTTCTACGACCAGTAGTTTCGGCTGTGCGTTGTCTGTCAGTCAGTCAGTCAGTCAGTCAGTCAGTCAGTCAGTCAGTAACGGAAGAGTTTTATATATATAGATTTTAAACGATCTCACCAAATTCTAGCTTTTAGTGAATTTATGTAACTTCAAATGTCCAAATTGGCCGGACTATTATGAACAACAGAAGACTGTTTATTTATAATTTTCATAGCCACTACGTAATTGTAAAAAACTGAAATGTGAAAAGGATACCATACTTAAATATAGGTTTCTTCTATACATTACCTTCCGAAGATATCATTGATGGCTCCATCGGACACTGATTAAAAATATCTTATTACGAGTTTTTATTTAGTTCACCTGTCCCGTTTTCTGTGTCTAGTAAAATCTTGCAAGTTTTTGACCCACTTTTCGGTTTCTGATTGCGCTGAAATTTTGTATTTACATATAGGTAAATTGCGTGGCGATGCGATATTTTTATGCCACGGAGCCGATTTGCTGGGGCTAGAAGGTGTGCATAGAAGCCCCAACTCCGTTGAGTTTGGGCTAGTAATGATTTCATTATTATTAATATTTCCGCTAACTCTGAACTCGAAGAATCAAGATTAAATCAAATTGTTTAGCCTACTTTCTTTTAGCTAAAAATCTTAATTTTAAAAAGCTTTTTTTAGTTTATCGGTACCCATAATTTCCTTACTATAGTATTAGGTAACTAAAGTAATTAGCTATCCAGGTAAAGTTATCTAGCGGCAAACCTGGCGTCAACATGAGGCGTCAAATGGAGGGGGGGGGGGAGGTCCCGATGCCTGTGTGCCGTCCGAACTATGCACCCATTTATCATTATCGTGCTATACGCATTTGTTAGAGTTAGTCCCTGGATCTACTATGATAGAGCTAGGTAGGACATCAGAATAGGAGAAACAACAATACATCATCATGTCATTATCTCTGGTACCTACCTAAGAGGATAATTAATTTTTTTCGACTTGCATTTGTGTATAAAAAAAACATCATCTAGTATTGTCAATATCTTTGGTACCTAAAGAGATAATTCATTTGGTTTTTACTTACGCATTTGCATCTGTTTATAAAAAAAATCACGAGACCAAGAAAGAAAAGAAAAGACACCACAATGCACATTACTCTTGCTCAGAAGAGTAAAGTAGCCTGGCCGCTAGCCCTATTAGAGAGCTCCATAACTTTCAAAACAACATCTTTATTAATTTAACTCACATCCTTATAACTAAGCACGTTAGGTACATTAATTGCACAGTCTCGAGCGTTAATATAATTTTCATTGTTTGTTGCAATAACCTGATTTCCTCTGATTCCAGTACCTACTTCCGACGTGTTTCTTAGAAAAGTTACAAGGAAAATTCTGCAGAAAGGAAAGGTTTAAAACTACAATTCTTATTTTTCTTTATATTTCAAAGGATTTAAGAAAAGAATTGTTAGAGAAAAGAATAAATATGTCAAAATATTAGTACATGCAAGGGCGTTGAAGCAGAACATCATTACTTACCTAAAAAGTGTAAGAGGTAAGTACAATAACCATTTTTCTTATACATACCTACCCATTCCTTACTTACCCATGTTTAACACGGATGTATGAAGTTAGTAAGAAAATCCGGTTGAAGGGAGGTCCAAATCCTGTTGGGTATTGCTAAATGATCGTAGCCGATCAGCTAGATTTCAATAAATTAATATTAGATCTTGCACTGCTTCCCAGAGTCAGCATTAGATATTGACTAAAGAAATGGTTAGAAAGACTTCTCCAAAAATCAATTAAAGAAGTTAATAGTGGAATATTTTGTTTGATGTCGATAGAAAGTATTTTATTATTTGAAATGGTGTATTTTTGAACAAAAGCGAACAAGTTATACAACTCTGAGCCGAAGCTACGATGGGCCGGAAGTTTACTGACCCATTTATGAAGCGCAAGGTTACGGCTAGTGTAGGTGTACGAGTAGTGCCAGGGCTCGCAGTCATTTTATTGTGAAGTGTCGTACATATGGGAAATGGAACCGTAAATATTATTTTAATATGCTGTGTTTGTGGGAAAGGATATTTTAGTACTTTTTCCAACCGGTCCGATAAAACTTCGAGACTCATGTAAACCGGATTAAAACCTACCCGTAGCAGTGGTTTGAATCCTTAATTTTGATGTATCGTGAATTAATATCAATCTGTTAAAGAATCTCAGATCTTTAATTTGTATTGTTGCAATTGTGTACATTCACAACTAGAACTAAGCTTGGTGAAGGTCAATTCAGTAAAAGTAATTGTGTATTACGGGCCATCTAGTTTCTGATTGAGATGCCAGCTTGTTGCCATAATTTGATTGCGATGTCCGGAACCAGCGGCGTCCTTCAACTGTTTAAATTACCAGAAATCCTCGAGGATGAGTCCATTTGAGTGACCGCCAATTGCGTCCGGTTCGGAGAAAACTAAATTCCATAACTTTCCGTTTCAATTCAAAGGGAAAACAGATTTCATAACATAAGAACTACTTACAAGTAACTTTGGTAATCGAAACACTCACGAATTACATCACCGATTTCTCCAATATTTGGTATAAAGATTACTTACACCCTGGACGCCACGGGTTTGCAGTTAATTTATTTTCATACTTATTCATTTATCAGCTCACAGCCTACACCGCTGAGGCTAAAAACCTAAAATTCTAAATCTAAAAACGTTTACACATATTTGTCATTTTCATGTACCAGTTAAATAAATCGTTTTTCACCGCAGGGTACAGTTAGTAAGCTTTTAAATAGCTTAAATAGGATGAACGTACAAATGTACATCCCAAAATCTGAATGCGCTTGATTATTGATACAAATCGCATTACCTCCCGGTAGTTGTGTAGTCCGCCGGCCGCCGCCAGTATACGCTACGGTTGAACTAATGCATGCTGATGCATGCATCGCTCGTGAACGGATGACGTCCTTAGGGGACGCTTTTCAATGTTACATTATGAAAGTTACCCTTATGTCCAGTTTCTGACGGGAACATTTAAACTTTAAATGATTGGTTGTTTATTTTTGTTTAAATGGACGTGAAGTTAGTGTGTCTAAAATATATCAAATGCTGTAGAAATAAAAAAAAACCGTTTCTTAATCAAAGGTTCTCTTGTTGCATTCCTCTATGCCCATTATAACGCCTTGCTTTGCCATTCCCATTTTGCCGTTCCCATTCTTCTTTTATTTGTACCTAAAAAAGAAATAAAAAAACGGATTAATAAACATACATTAATTACACATGAACTGTAAACGTATCCAACTGAGGTAGAGCAACGCAAGTGTAAACGTATAAAACACACGTTAAGTAGGTACTTTCATAAATATAATTTTGGGCACTGCTTTTTACGTACTTAAATCTTATTTATATTTCCTTCCTGGTCACAGCTCGTACAACCCTCAGTTAAAAGCCGGAGGCAAAACAATTTAATACATCCAGTACCGAAAAATATTCTTATTTCGGTGAGTTCGAGGTTTCGGTAAAAGTATGATATTACTCCAGAGTATTTTAAAGCATTAATTTTACTGAGCATACAGTTTTATAAAATCTTATATTAATTTAAATTAAATTAGCAGTGCTGAGAGTTACCGGAACTATTTGCGCACTGCAAAACATTTCTCGTGTAGAAAATTCATAAGTTAGGAATTGAAGTTAAAAGGTTTGAATTCTCGTAAAGAGTTCGAGCTCGTCACCAATCGGGGCTTACTGCATGCACGTTTGGCAAAAGTGCCTTTATTCCACGAACAAAGGTCTCGAGCTTCCATTTTACAAGCCGGTAAATATCCGCAATGTTTTGTCTGTCTTATTCATAAACCTCTCAGTCTTGCAAGTTTAAAACACCGTCTAGCCATGTGGAATTGTCAATATGTTCAATAAAATGCCGGTTTATTTCTGACTAAAAACTGAGTGATGTTTGGAATAAAAACAAGAGAAGGTTAAAGGATTCGTACTGTGTATGCTCAACATAAATCCCGATCAATATTTTTATAGTATTAGGTTTTAACAACTTGAATTTTGTTTCGGTTACATGTTTTTTTATTAATCGTCAACTTTATTCACGTTTGCAGTTTTGAAACTATTTACATTGTACAAGCATTTGTTAGCTGACATAACGTAGGTATTTAAGATGAGATTACAACACATGTTATATCCTTTTCATCTCATTAATACACTTGGCTATTATTCTAGCATTTTTAGAGTGCAGATTTTCCAATTATTATTTAATTTTTAACCAACGTTATTAGTAAATCAAAGTATATATTTTTTCTCAGCGTAAACCACAACGTTCTTGGAGAAACTTGTTCTTGCACGGGAGCATATTTTAAACATAATCGACAGGCACCGGTCGTGTTTAAAATATTGCTTTATTTTTTCTTTGTCACTTGTAAGTGCTGGCAACCTATATAATTAACTTTAGCAAACAAAATAAAAAGCGACTTTAAAAACAAGAACATAAAAATAAACCGAAGTTATCATATTGTGTGATTTGTCACTGACGTCATTCAGTATCTAGCTGGTATGATAATATTAGTTTATTTCGTAGTAACTTTGTTTTTTTTTATAATTTTTTCCTAGCCTATATTATCCCACTGGTGAGCAAATGCCTTCCGCAAGTCCTTCCACGATTCCCTATCTCGCGCCGCTTCGACCCAGTCCTCGCGGTGTACGTTATATTATACTGTTTTAATCGTCTTTATAAAAAACTTCATAAAAAAAATTCTCTGGTCGCCCCCCACGAATTTTTGAAGTTCCACTCGATGTCCTTGGCTTTCCATCCTGCCTGACTTCCTAATCCTCATGATAAGGAAGTCAGAACCACCTTAAAAGTATTTAAGTTCCATCAAAAAAAAAAAATATCAAAATCGGTCCATAAACGACGAGGATTTCTACCAGCAAGTATATGGTCGAATTGAAAAACTCTCCTCCTTTTTAAAGTCTTTTAAAAAAAGTCCTGTGTGCGCTGAAAACTCAGTACAAAATAAGGTGCCGAGTAAAAATCTGAGCTCTCGGATGCAGGTGACGGGACGCATTCCCGTTCGGACACCCTCTGATTGGTAAACGGGATCAATTAGAGGAACTGTATTTAGGGAAGATCGTTCGCCCGTGCGCTGGACCGATAATTGCTCTGTAATTAACTATGATCTGCGTTTTAACTGCAATTTTCATACTGTTTAAAAGGATTTTTCTGTATTAGCTTTGATGGACATTTTTCAAAGAACCGTTTGATATACTAAATTCTTTTATATCAGATCAAAAAAAGTGTTACTTTTAAACGACTTCAAAAGGAGGTTTCTTAATTCAACCATAATTATAATAATATGCTTTTTCAATCTTCTTTGGGAATGGGAAATTAGGTTTTATGTTGGGGATGGTAGGGTACTCCTTGTAGATTATTACAAGGAGTACAATTATCTGCCACATGGTGACATAACTTCATGATTTTAATATGATTTTATTCCAAATAAAATGTCTGTCGGTGACTAATGTGTTTCAATGATAAAATATAAGTATTTCGGATATCGGGACTAGGGCACTATGCGGGACTCTGCTGGAACATTTTCTAATATTTTAAAGCTAAATGGCATGGAAAATTTTCGTAGATTTTCATTACTCTGTAAATTAATTTCCTGAAATTTAGATTAAAATCAAAATTATTTACTTATACAGAAAAGATACCGAATGGTGGCCGAGACTTGGACAGGGATATCTAATTAGACCGGTAATTATAAGGGCAGACGGCATTACACTTGTAGCAGGAGTAGGATGGATACGGCGGAACAGATACAGAATGGAAAAACCAAAAAGAGTCTCTATTTGCATTTTCTTAATGATGAATATCTCTGAAACTGTTAAATTTCGGACAGGTTAAATTGGTTGCATTTGACCTCTTCTAAAACGTCGTGGCGAATATGCGCCGAATTCCCAGTAATTCTGAATATTTCCCCATATCGGCATCGGCTACTCGGCAAATAACGGTACCTGCCTGACAGCTTGTCTGTTAGGTTTCTATAGGAAAACATCTGTGCTGAGAATAGAATATTCTTTATTGGAACTACAAAGGTAACAATAGAGACGATATTATGAGGGCACAATGGCATTTTGATCGAGAACGGCAATATTTTCAGGATGCCTTACGAAAGGAAACTTACAAAGTCTTATAGGAAAGTGCGGTTACCGAGAAAAGTTGTGAGTTGATTTAAAATATGAAAAATGTTATATTTTCAATACAAAAGGTTACAAAAACAGCATTAGTTGATTCAAAACCAGTGAAATGTTTGTAAAAAGTAAAAACGTCACTCGCGGTGTCAGGATTCTAAAAATACCCAATACATCAAAAACAAAAGAGGCATTCAAAAGTTACGGCGAAATAAAAACTCACATCCATACACGAATGAACGCTAAAAACATTGCACTTTCATCAAGCCACTGTACAAAAAGGACATCGCTCTCGAATCGACAACATTCATTCTGGGAATCACGTAGCAAACAGTTTTAATGAAGTCCAAATATGTACAAGATATACCAAATATTTACCACTTTAAAGACAAAGTAAAAATAAAACAAGATAAATCCGTATTAAGCCTTCATAATTGGATGAACCTATTAAAAAGTGCGTAGGATTGTAACCATACATTATTATAAATAAATTAAAATATCCTGTGGAATATTAAAGGTATTTATCACTTAATTTTCCATTCATAGAATATAGTAACCGCTTGTGGCTGCACGCTAGCGGCGGGGCTCGACCCGGTTTCCCGCGATTGCCTATAAGGAACCTATGCACTGTTGCGCTCAGCGATTTATTCATTTTATTATTTTGTTCCGTTCGAGCGAAGCTGGTTAAAGTTAATGATTTATTCGTGGCTTATTTATTGAAATATAGTTTAAGGTCTACTGTTTCTGTCGTAGTAATTATTTTGCATTAAAGTCTTAAAACTAAAATATAATCTACGGAAACTTTAAGACGTTATTTTGCGAGGTGTTGTTCCTTACCTGTCTTTTTAAGCGTGAATTTGTAAAAAAAAGTTATCACACAAATGAAGAAATAAAGTAAATATTTTTCCAACGTTAAATCGAGAAAACATTGTTCTATTAACATCCTGTTATTGTCAGTATAATTCCTCGATAGTTGTCAATAATAAAAAATATGTATTAAGCAGTTTACTGCTCTAAACATTGGATCGGAATTTTTGATTTCATTCGGTTGATTTAACAAGTGCTAACGTGAAATAATTCTGATTGTTCAACTAGGCGCATTATACAACGGTTTTAAGAGAGAGAGCAGATATATAAAAGGAATATAGTTCTTCAACAACAATTGTTTCTTCAGATTACTTTCCTACTTATTTTTGCTCATACACTGTGTAATTTTAGACCCTGGGGAAACTTTCCGTAGGAAAATTCTACTCGTAGCAAACAACTTTTGTTCTACGATGTTTGGAAATTAATTTTATCTTTAAAAAGCTAAAAGAGTTTTTTCTTAGTTGTAAATATTATTCAACATCATAATGTTTCAAGAAAAAAATTATCTTATTTCAAAAATATGTTGAATAATAACATTTGTGTGTAAAATCCTACAACGCACGCAGCAGGCACGACGTGCGTTCACTAGTCCCTTTATTCGATGCCGTGAATAAAATATATTTCTGCGAACAAAATATTGTGACGTTCCGAGTATTCGCAGCCCTACGTTCACTTTCCCTTTCAATGTTGACGAGCACCTGTAAACACGCTGCATAAATACAGTATCTTTTAATGCATTTATTTTATAAAACTAACTTCTTCCTTTGAATATCAGTCTGCAAATTTATTAGTTAACATTTCTATTTCTCCGTATCGTTACTAATATATGAAATACATTTTTCTGGATTAAAATAATTACTATTATTTAAAAATTGTTTTTAGTTTTTAACGTCTTTTTAATGACTAGTCTAGACTAATTTCTAATCGAATTAATCTAATCTAAAACTCGAATTATAAAAAAAAGTATAATAATTTTTGATGCGTCCAATTAAAAAGCGTACGCGGTAAATATTTACGGGCTGGCAAGTGGGAAATCGTCTCAGTGCTGTGTGTCGATGGTCGGCGTAAGGCTGGCGGGCCCCACTGAGGCGGGCGGTGACGATCGATAGGCGGGCGCGGCGCTGCAGTCGCCATACTCCGCCTGACGCCTGGCGTCCTCGCCTCCCGACACTTTGGCGACCGCTCGCGCCGCGATAACTCGCGACGATGCGCGGCGACCGCGCCGCGCGCGACACGCGCCATAATAAAGATCACGATAACTTAAAGTCATCACTGAAAAAGGGAACTAAGGCCAAAAAGCATAGGGTGGTCTTCGATGAGAGCGCTAATGAATTTTTTGAGGCCGATTATATTATTGTAGTCCGCGACGAGTGCGGATACTCTGACGAGGGAGAAGGAGACGAGTGCTCAGGATGCGGAGCGTGCGAGCGCTACCAGGAGCCAGAGCCGGGCGCGCTCAGCCCGCCCGAGGGTTACAAAGACATGGGGCTGTTCAACCGCGACGGCACCTTGCGCGAGCAGGCCTGGTGGGAGGCGGGCGACGTGCTGCTGGTGGGCGAGCGCTCGGGCACCGTGTTCACGCCGCAGCACCTGCAGCTGCTGCGTCGGCTCCAGCGCGAGAGGATGCTGCGCTCCACCATCTGTGCCGACTGCGACGCGCACGCCGCGCTCCACCAGCCTCTGGGTGAGTCACCCTGCCTGCCCTTGCCAAGGACGAACTCGTCCGCTGGCCTTGCTTCGCTGACTTCTCACGTTTCACTTGTACGAGGCTACGCGACGACATACCTCCTCGGTCATCACTGAACGCGCACGTTCTGCCATCATGACCGTTACACTCGGGAAACCTTACGAGTATCCACGTTTTTACGCTCGTCACCTATAAATATATTTAATCTAACATTACTTTGTTTTAAACGTATTTATTAAAATTAAATAATTTAGTGAAAAAAAAAACAAAATAATTTAATAAATACGTTTAAGTTGTCTTAACAAAAGCGATAGTATATAATTGTAGAATGCGATGCGACAGAACCACGAATTCATTTGATGAGTTGATAACTGAACATCACAATTATTATGATAACCAGTATAATTGTGATGTACGGTACAGCTGCGGCGAAATCATGAGTACTTTTAATCTAACAATGGAGCGCTTAAACTGAGTAACAACAATTTAGATCGTTATTAGAACAAGTGAGTAAGTGACGTCATGTTTTAAAACAACAGAATCTATTGTTCAAAGTCATTGAGAGCACTTATTTGGCTTCCATTTTTAAACGTTCACGTTCGAGCTAAGACGCTCAAAAGTATCTATCCGTCGAGTATGTATTGATTATTCGAGGGCTACCGCTTTGATATCCACCTAACCCTAAAACACAAAAACGATCAAACCACTTCATCATCCAATAAATAAATTAAGCGCTCCACTAACAAAGAAACCTTGTCTCTATATTTTTTAAAATATTAAATGCATACTTCGACGAATTTGATAGCGATTGCGTATAAACAATAATAACAACAATAATATCCTCCTCAACCTTATCTTAACCATGGCGATAAATAATAATGAATTAAATACATAATATAATTAAAGACCCAACCTAACGCCGGTTAAGAAAAATAATAAAAACTAATAATCAATAAGTCAACACAGATAATACAGCTAAAAATATAATCACTGAATGATACCTTTGGCATGGCATAATTTATACTGAAATCATTTTAAAAGGTTATATACAAGAACAGCTGAATAGCCTACTGAATCCAATCCTATTAATATCCAAACCACTTATAAGACGTTCACGTAAGGTATTTTTAATTATTCTTTGAAGCTATTTCAAGTAGAAGTATGATATACATAAACGTTTGTCAAGGCGCACAAATGTGCCTATCTAAATAGGACATTATTGTTAGTCGGCTCGCGTAGGCGGCATGCGGCTTTTGGCCCTCTCACTTTATTTGACAAGTCTTCATACATAGCCATTACAATTTATTCATACAGCATAAAAACATACGACGGTCACAGAAACAATATAAATTGAGTATAAAAATAATTAAACATAAATAAGATGAACTTGGAGCTACCATTTAGAAAGAAAACATATTAAGAAGCTTGAATAAACAACATCTTATAACGTACGGAAAACGAATTCAATCATAAAACAATTTTTTACTAAAAACGATTAAGCCAATAAACAAACAACGCAACAGATAAAACTATAAGAGCCAATACTTAGAACAGTAAATAGCAAACAAGTTAAAAAGCGTTAAAAATACGTGAACTTTATCCAACGTCCAACTAAACGGTTAGTCTACAGATAAACTTGTCCTTTAGACATTGCTAAATAAAACCACATAATTTAAATATCGTCCTTCGAGTCACTGATCAATATTCAAATTACTATACTAAGGGCTTGACACGTCCTAAAAGTTAGTAAAAATACCATATTTACCTGCTTCCAGTAGAAAAAACTCAAAAGTAAAGTCTTCTTATTCTTGAACTTAATCTTGTTTTTAAATCTTGCCTTCAATTGTTCTCATAAAGATAGCGGGAGTAGTACCTGTAAAATAAAAAAACGGCATTCAAATATCATATAAAAAAAGGCACATGAAAATCTAGAAGTCGAACCCGGAATCCTCGTCGAAGTTGTGACAAACAAGCGATCGAAACATCGCACTGCATTTTGTAATGAGAAGAAGCCCTACTATAAACAAAGGAATAAGCTACAACGCATAACTTAATAATATTATAGGTAATTAAATCATAGTACAAGATTTAGAAATAATACTGGCAATGCAAGCTGTTTAGATCCAGCTCAGCTTGACGCATGTGTATCCTGTCTCCTTTCTATCGAAGAAAAAAAATAAATAACAAAATCTAAAAACATATAAAGGTTGCCAGGAACCCTGGTCCACTGCTTGGAAATATTCAAGTTTGCAAGAAAGCTATATATAGACTAATAAGAAAAATAAAATCCCGCTCAGACTAGTTTTGATCAGAAAAACTGAGAAAGACTGTTGTTCTTCAAGAAAGTTGTTCATTCTCAGTAAGTAAGACCGATATCTTCTTGTCCACGACGTATAAAGTTACCAGTCCATATAGAAAACAGTCAAATTCAGTATTTTGCTATTATGGCGGTTTGTGTTATATACAGGTACTTAAGCTATATTATAATTGCAGCAAAGTGGTTGCTATATGATCATAATGTCGGTTGTACATTGATACCTATTGTTATTCCGGTACCGTGCGATCAGACACCCTGCAATTACAGAAGAGCTAATTGGCTATCATAATAAATTGCAAAGTATTGTAGACGGTACAAAAAGGCTAAAGTCTATTTATGATGCGTCAATACAGCAAAACTTTAAAAAACATTTTTTTTAAATGAACGTCTTTCTCCGCCAATCTACGCCATAAATATTGCTTTACTTTAAAACACCAACTTTCCTTAAAAGAAGAAAGAAGAAAAAGGAAAAAAAACTTTAAATATGTACCTACTAGCAAGAAAAAGTAATACATAGCTATAAAAGAAGCCAAGAAGACGAATAAATCATTTTAAGTTTGTTAAACTTTAATAATTGCAAGCCTAAATTGCCTAGTCCTAGCATAAAACTGGAATACGGACGTACATAGTCACGATGTATTAATTATGATTCAGTCATTGTTATTTAATTCGATAATCAAAGTAGATTGCAATCAATGCGCATCACGTTCCTTTGTTGATTGCCAATAGTACATCATAATGAACAATATCAAATTTGACTAATCGAATTACATGTACGTAACTTATTCAAAAATATCAAATGAATAATTTATAAAACCACATCAATCAGAGAAGCATTTCATTAATCCGTGCAGATATTGTTTTAAAATAACGATACTGTTAAATAATTTTAGTCATCCGTATATCATTGTTTACCCTTGATTTTTTTTGACCATTTCCATTTCCATTTATAGTAGTGTAATGTCATTCCATTAAAAGCTTTTGTATTTCGTACCTGCAGCTGCGTAACCATTTGCGATGGGCGACATTTTGTCATTCGAATCTGACTGTAAATGAATTAATAAAAAAATATCACGCTCCGGTAACAATTGAATAACTTTTGGGATTTAAAAAGTAAAATAATAAATAACGGAGAGTTTCAAAAGTCAACCCATTTTAGTTGTTTCCGTTGATAGTTACTGTTTTAAAGTCAGCGGTAAGAACAAAAAGATTTAATCAAACAGATAATTCAAAGATATAAAATTACGAATACGACTTCATATAATACCATGAGCATGAAAATTTTCTTGCAAAATTAAAAAAAAATACAAGTTACGAATGATATACCTCCAAATCTGAAACTAACGAAAAAAATTAACGAAAATCAAATATGAACCTAAAAACTACACTCCTCGAGTCATGTGAAAGAGAAAAATCTATATATATAATATACATAAATAATTAAGTAATTATATTTTATTAATAATACCTACGTAATTAATAGGATTCATAAAATAAGCCTCGACAAAAACCTCAGTAATGTAAGCGGCTTCATTACCAAAAGTACGCCGCAATTTGTACATTGGTAAATATATAAATTTACTTTTGAAGTTGCCACTAAAGTTAAACATAAATGAAATCAATCTATTTTTAAGCGTTAGTTTTTAAAACATAAAATAAGTTCTACATAAGTACCTATATCTAAATTAAAACCCGTGATCAAAAACAGATAAAATAATTTAATCCAACTTAATAATTCGTTAATAATTTGTAACACGACTAACAAAAGCTAGCTAAATATCTGAGCACAAGCTGAAACGTTAATTAATTAACAACAGACCGAAAACGACTAGTGTGTGCTGTAACTACAAAGCTTTCAAACATTTATGTAATTAGTGACGCAAATTAAATCAGTTCTTTGTGCACTTGTTCCCCCGTATGTGAGAGAAACATTACGGACACTTGTAGCTACACACTGAGTACGATTGCTCGATGTTCTAATGCAATTTCCTTTAATAAAACGGACTTAAGATGGCAATGTTAACTGATTTATCTTACAATGTGAATGTGGTAAAGGTAGGTTATGGAAACAGAATATTGTATTAACGTTTAACAATGATAAATTGATCGCTATATATTTCTACAATATTCGCTTTAAAACTGATAAATTACAAATACATTCCTGGAGACGTTAAATGGGTACTTTATTCCTTTAATATGGAATATGAATACTTTATTTTAAGGTGGTATTTAAAAGAGGAAAACAACCAACCAAAAAACAATCGGATTTCTTTTATTTATCCACAAAACTATAAACTATTTTGATCAGCTCGGTATTCACACATAAAAAAACCTTTTGTCTGTCGTTTGCGCCGACGATAATCTATTTAAATTTTTCAGGAGGATATTTTTAGGCACCAATCATTGTCTACGTGGGGTTAATTTAGGCCGCTGCCTGAAAGGGATCAGCTTTAAAAGCGATCAATTGTTTGAAACTTCTCAAATTATAACAAAAGTTTCACGTGTAAACGTTTAGTGGAAAGGCACTGAGAAGGTTCCGAAAGATGTACGGGAATTTATTAATTACAGTAATCTTAATCCAACACTGTACAAAAACTTAATATTCCATAAAAGTTTAGTGAGTAACAATTCTTTGATATACATGCTAAAATGCGATGAGATCGCAGTAATTGCTACGCCAGAACTGTAACAAAACAAAAACTATTCCAAAATTTAGCACAGAAATACACACACTAACAATTTAAAAAGAACTTGAGTCTACAAGGTAAGCAATATAGAGCAGAAATTTCAAATTCCTTAAAAGCCAACCTCTTAAGAGAACGATAAAGTAATAGACAAGGTGTATCAACAAGTACATGTCTCATAAGAGCCTTGAACGCGATGCGCTCTAGGAAGCAAGCTAGCAACACGGCTGGCCGTCCCGCACGATGTTTACAAAACAAATAGCATCGGTATCGAAACAGATACGTAGAGGGAAGTGCCACTTCAGTGCTATATTAGAGCCAGTGCAGCAACGACGGAAAAAAGATAAATACAAGTCTTATTTAAACCTCTGTGTTTGCGAAAAATTCGCTATCAGACACCCAATGATACTGAAGTAAGTGTGGTTAATACTACTCATAAAAGTACAAAATAAAATATTGCCTACTATTGTTTTGGGCACGTAAAATCGACTACAGAAAAAGTATCTTCGCGTCAGTAACAGAACATATACCTTGATTGGAATCTGTTAAATTTTGATATGAGTATTGAGATTCATTGTCTAATTGATGCCACTTCCATTCTCCTGTTCTGTTGTATTGATGGTGTCGATCAATTTTGCAAAAGGGAGTCGTTCGGCCGCTACCTGCCGGCCTGCACTTGATCCCTTTGAACCCGACTTGAGTGCATTAATGAACTCGGTCCATTTTGCCGACCGATCGTTTAACGGTATGCATACAACGTGTTAAATTGAATAGTTAACTACTGTTGACTTGGACCGAAATAAGATTTGGAGATAGCTGTTATGGTATTTAAACTTTTTGGTATGGAGTTATGGCTTGAAGAAGGTAAGTATAAAATTATGGTTTGTATTTCAGGAATGAAGGTTCAGACATGTGAACACAGACGAAATAATTCGTGTATTTAACTTGAAAATTGTGCGTTTTTACTTAATGTTCAAAAACCATCAAGGCTCGTTTTAAATATTAAAAAAATCTTGGTAAGAAAATCACTACAACAACGAGAAAAATCCACTTAGAATACATTTACGTTAGAATCTTTGCCTCTCAACTTGCTTGTAAAACACACGTGGAGCTGAGCACTAATGCGGGTAAATAGCGTGAAATTGTTAACGTAATTATGTCCGTGAGCCTTTGTTATTAAATATGCATTTTAGTTCGTAATATATGAAGTTATAAAACCCGCCGGCTATTGTCTGTCTAGGAAAAAAGCATTACCGATAACACGACCGAAGATGGAAATGGTGGTGGATAACTATTTAATTTAGGTGTCTATTTGTTGTGTTGTGTTGGTTTTGAAAATGCTTTCATTAATTTCGACTTCTTGAAATATCTATAATATGCTTCATCCATGTAAAATTGAAATAGGTCATTTAAAAAGAAATGTAAAAGCTGTTAATTAATTAGATAATGTTTGTTGCAAAATATTACCATATTTTTAAATAAGCTCATGTTTTAACTCGTTGAATAAAGTTTAATAAACAGAACATTAGTTGTTTAAACGTATACCATTAAAAAAAATATAGAGGCTTAATGCTAAAATAAAAAAAAACTCAATATAATTGGGGCAACCATAGAAAAACAAATATTTAAAATTGCTTGTTACGTGAATAACGAGATTTATTCGATTGAGCTTCCCCTATTTCATTTTCCAGCCAACAGCCACTCGCAATGTACTTTTTAGCCCCAGGTAAACGGTTTAGCCCGATATGAGCATCTCTTTTTATACCAGCCGGGATTTTTTGAATTTAACACTTTTTAAATCCCCTGGACTAAAAATCACCTGAGTTTCCTTGGCTTTATTTTGTGTCAGCTTTGTAACTCATTAAGTGTACTTTGTTTTTTATTTGTAATTGAGTCTCCTTGATAGTCAACATTTTAAAAGTAAATTTTAAACGCAAGTGATAGTTGAGGGTGCTTTGAGATACCGTCAGACAAAATTTGCATAGAATAGGTACAGGATCGAGTCTAGGAGGGCGTGCAAGCCATTGAAGTGCATTAAAGAACCACTAGCCCGAAGTTAAGCAGGCAGAAAGTGTCACCCTTCGAGCAGCTATAAGATAATATATTAATACATACACTCTTGTTGACTAACTATACATTGTTGTCTACGTGGACTCTCTAGTATGGAAATAGGAAAACGCTCTTTAGCGAATGCGCCAAAATCGGCTTTTTACATTAAATTTCACGCAGAATCCTGTTTAAGCACTTAACATATAATTTACAAAATTACATCCTATTGGAACTGAAACCACAATTTTAAATCAACTTTAGGTTTGAATACGACACCGATGAATAACAGGAAAAGCTTTAGTTTGTCCATATTAATTATTCAAATCGTAATTAAACACACAAACATTATTCACATCAAACAAAGCGGATAAAACGTGGATAAGCCGAACCACCGAGCAACCGAGCTATCGGGATTCTCCGTAAACGGCAATCAGTAGCAATAATATATCAATGCGAAGTGCATTCATGTACCATACGGTTACCTGTAATAGAGGACTAATTAATTTTAAATTGCCATCGTCATACACGTGTATAGTCATTACCACAATATGATTTAAGTGTCAATATTTTTCGCTGACTGACCTTTAGTATATTCTAATTATGATAGATGTAAGGCCTATTTTTTTACCTAATACAGAAGACCAATTAATATATTTTGATTGTGTCTAATTGTACAGAAAATTTGTAAATTAACTTCTGTTGCTAACCGCACGCAGTGTCGAAATGTAATTTACAATTAGTGTTCTGCTATTTAAGCCCTCATTTTCCAATCACAGTCACTTTGAGGACTTGACACCCGTGAAGCTGTTTAAAACTATTTGTAAATAGTATTTGGTCGAAAGCAGTCGCTACACACGTGGTTTCCTTTTTGGACGAATACACAGGTTTAAAGCGGTGCTAGCTAAATTTACCTTTCGACACCTTTACTTCGTTGAAAACTTTACTCTTGATTAAGGGCTATAAAACCTTTTAAATACATGCTTAAGGTATTTTAGAATTGCAGTGTTGATGTAGAGAATATTTTCAAATTTTTAATCAGAAACATTTCCTATAATGCTTTAATTTAAATTAACACCATAATATTGAAGAAAGTCAAAGGAGGCGCTAATGAATGGATTACTTAGAGACCTGCGATAAAGCGCGCAAACTTAGTAATTGTTTGATCAGTTCTCAATAGTTTTGAAACAAGCAAGTCAAGTTATTGGAGTGCGGTGCGGGCAAACTCATGTGCAGCGTCGGAGCGGAGCGATATCCTAAAGGGAAAGTTTTTGAACCATTTAGGGTTGAGGTACATACATTCATATTTGGCATGTAATGGTTTTTGGTGTCCATATTAGAATAAAAATAATTCGATGACAAATCTCAACTAAGATTTGAACATACACAGCAGAGCCACATAAGTAAATATTATTACGTATTCATATTTGTAAAGAGTTATCAAGGAACGAATTAATAAATTAATTGAAATACTGTAATATTTTATTTCATATTATTCAACTATTTTTGATGTAAAAGTAAAATATATGTATTATGCTTTTAAAATCATCTTAACGGCAATTAGGAATATTTCATAAAATAAAATAAAAACTCTCAGAACACTCGACGTAGCATATTGAACGAAAACGTTAATCCGGGTTTTCGCAGTCAACTGTTTCCGATAGCTCATAAAAGGCAGAAATATTATTGCTAGTTGAGCCCGAATTTCAACCTTCCGAACAATTTAAAATATTTTTCCGTGCTGCTTGTAATATGATAAAAGCGTTTACGGTATTAATAAAACATTATGCCACTCATTTGCCCCCGTCGGGTCCACAATGGGAAATAAAGGGTTAATAATTAATAGAGGCACCACGAGTGTGTTACGTAAATAGGTTTAGCCGTCAGGATGGCAGGCTTATTGATGCCGCATAAACACGATAAATTGCTCTGTTCCTATTGTGAGCTTATTGCAAAGTGCAAAGCTGGGCTGCAATCTAGGGAGCGAAGTCGTCTCGGGTCTATTTCAGTTCTCAGTAATGAGGTTTTATTGGAACAATATTAAAAGAGAATATCATTTCTCGTTTCAGTAAATATGAAATAAAACCCTTTCAAGTTTTTTATGAATGTGGGGTATTTATGGGCTTATTTGCAAATAAAAAACGGTAAGTAAACACGTTAGTTAGTTTTAAGTTTTTTTTTTTCTATATCTATGGCTTGGTCAAAATATGCGACTCGGCGCGGCTGATTTTTAGGGATGCAAATTATAATTATTGTTTAAATATGGATAGGTTCGTCACCTAAGAGATCTGTGAATACCAAAAGAACACAAAATCCTTGTAAAGAATGCTACAAAAGAATCGAAACGTATTCGGTTGATGTTAGCTTAGAGTGCACAGAGGGAGCAAGGTCGCGGCGACGAGCGATGGTTAAGTTGTGAGTCCCGACGTTCGTTGACTCGCTGCGACCTATCGAGTGTCGCTGAACTACAGTTGTAAGGTGACCCTGACGGCAAGATAAAGCCGCGAGCACACGTAACGTACACCCTACGTCGATAATCGCCGGCAAGCGACACTATCGTAACAGAGGTCGAGTAAATTCTTAAAGCAGACGAACGTTCCATGACTCGCCATTGTCTAGAACGGCAAGCCGACAGCTCGCACCACACTTAACGCGCTATAGCCAGCGAACACAAACAAGGCTCACCCCTGAGTCCGACTGCGATCAAGGACGGTCATCGCATCGTTTCTCAGGACAATGTGGAAATGGGTTCCATTGTTACTGTAGTTCTATTTACGACGTTTATGACCTAGAATCCCTATCTCGCCAGACTGCCTGTTACAAACGTTACGTACCGCTCACACACAAGATTGATATATTTTGATGAGAACATTGAGAATTCCTCACGTGTTAAGTACAGTTAAAGAAGAATGAGGGATTTTCCTCCCTCTTCTTATCTTTGGCAACAATACATTTATATGTGTTTTCATATAAAACACCTTTTATCAGATTATCAAAAAATATTAGCGTGTATGGAATAATGTAAAACGAAGGAGGTTGTTTACAATTTTACATAGCGAGGTTTCAGAAAAGTCATTGCGTCGTAGCGTGACCTTTTCGGCACCCACCTAAGTATGTATAAGCTATTTCTAACCTAACTCTAGAAAAAAATGTATTCTAATGAGGTGATCATTTTATTTATTTTCGTCGTAAGATTTTATGTTAGTCGCTTATACAAGTGACATAAATATTCTACGGAAAATTATAATTGCAAAAGTTTTTATATTTTAATACTTTAACGATTTCGATACTTGTTATTTGAAGTTTCCAAATTAATCACAAACTTAATTTTGATACAGAAAATCTTCTTTTTGATGTTAAGTATCATATTTTTTGGTTTAATATAAAACTCTCTCCGGGCAGAGTGGCCAGTTTCTAGCGATATAAACTTAAATTTTCTTCCTCGTAGCCGCAAAACTATTGAATGCGAGGTTTTAAAGTAATTAGCGTTAACTGATAAAACTTCTTGCGTATTTCATTTTATTCTTGAGATCGCGAAGTTGGTTTAAGAGATTTAAAATTAATTAACAAAATGAAAGCTACAAAAGAAAGCAAAAAATCTTTGACGCAGCTCGGTTGCGTCAATTACAAGTATTGGGGTAGGGCTGTTTTGTATATTAATAATAGGAAAATGGACAAATTTCACTATTAAATTTGGTAAACGTTTTGATTAGCGGTTTAGCGGCTTATTGTTTAGCACCCAAATTTAAAATTTTGTCAAGTTGTTTCAGCGATGGCTAAATGAAGTAAGATCACGGATATAAATATATCCGTTTGATCTCGGCGAAGGAAACAGAAAAATACTCTACAATATTAGACAGCTGGAGTATACTTGTAACACGCGACGTGTCCCCAGGGCGACGAAGGAACATTACAAAATAAATTATAAAAGAAAGGACTCATTTATAACTACGCAACCCAAGTTAACATGAGTCAAGAATACAGTACCTAACCTCTTACCTAAAATTGTCAAGTACTTTCTCCATTCGCGCAAAATGGAAAGAGACAAATCGTTCAAAATAAATGCGCGAGCTGTCTTCAGGGGCTACATTTGTATAGCTAGTATAGGCAGCAAGTAGTCTTCCCCATTATCTGTGTGAATCGTCTGTAATTGTTCATCTCAAAGCGGCATCACGCATGCGTTGGTGCCCTCATATTCAGCCGGGAATGAAATGGAATGTTCAACTTATTTTTGTACCTACAGTTTCCCGCGGACGAATTTCACGTAGGTACTCTTACGTGAATACTTTTGAAATAAAGCTTGGGTTTTTTTCTGTTCGCTTATTGATTAATAATGATACAGCTGAAACACTTTAACTTGTGTGTTAACTTGAGTGTGTTAATGAAACTCTCTATGACACGTAATTTTATGGTTTATGGTTAGTAAGTAGGTAACTAAGTATAAATTACGTATTGTTTGTATGGGTCTTAATGATATTCACGGCTGAATATCTTAACGATATTGGGCTACTGTTTGTATTTTGGGACAAACCTATTTCAAACACAGCTGCTGCTGATAATTTTCTAACAGAAAACCCTCATTAAGGCCAAAATGTAAAACGATAATCACACTCAGCTATCTCGTTTGGCGACTGTTGGGCCAGCAAGCGGTGGAGCGTTTAATATTGACTAATTGCGCTCATGTTATAGTTACGTGTTTATTGGGTTCCCTGTAGCTTTTAAATAAGGCCATGTAATATTTTAGCAACGTCATTACAACCAATCAGGTACAGCACATAATTTATACTGGGTTAGTACTCATTCTAAAACATAAAATGTTTCTCCAGCTACATAAAATCGTAGGAGCGTATTGCAGTTTCCTCTTAAAGTTTCAATGACAGACATCAAGTATAACATTTATGGTCGCACTGTACGCTAGGAGTGTAATTAAGTATTGTTACTCTTAAGCTCGTAAAGAGTAATGCAGTAGACGACCCAGTTTGTACTAATTGATGAGAACGATGCAATAAGATTACGAACCGCCACAAAACGGTTGACCAGCATACGCCAATTACCGACGTAGGCGCGCGGCGTGCAGAGCAACGCCGGGACAAACATTTGTGTTGGCTACAAATCCTTGTTCCAACTCTGGTTCAGTTGGTGGTGAATAAATGTTTGCGGAAAGCACTTCGACTTCGGATTAAATTCCATAGCGCGAAACTCGTTTAAAAATATCAATCGAGAAGTGTTATAAATCTACTCGTACCGAGCAGTCCAGAATGTGTGGTTGAACTAAACTAACAAAACACAACATACTGCCCCTTTGACCTTTTAAAGCGATAGCCAAACCGGCCAGGTTAAAACTCAGGATAATAAAACTAAATAAACTATACGGGAGCTTTACTATTGACTAAAAAAAAAATCTCGTCAGTCGGCACTTCGCTGGCAAAAGTAATTCGCTTGATCCGTTTGAACACGAATTTTAACGCACGCCTTGTAATGTTCGTGGCCCGTGTGTAATTGTCAACAGTTTTAATAAAACCGATAGAGTACGAGGTCACTGTACGTTTGACCTTCAAACGAATTTGTGGCTCATCGTCCCACTTACAGCACCTAATTGATGTTTATTATTTACATTTCTATTCATATGTTGACGAGTACTATCATTCACTATCTGTCGAAAAATATATTTACGAGTATTTATTCGCAAGTCGTATGGTTTTTTGGTGTAATCATACGCTGTAAGGTGAAGGCTAAATATTTTGGTTCCAGGAATACGACAAATTAGATGTAATAAAATAATTTCACATTTGTACCGATAAAATGTTTACGTTTTATACGGTAACTTTGTAGAAGTAATAAGTAGGCACGTGAGTAGTCACTAAATTAGCATTGAATATTTCAGTTTTATTACTTGGAGTAGAATGGAATAGAATAGAATACTCTTTATTGTACACCGGAGTAGTTATTAAATAAAGATGTAGGAAGAGGTACGAGAACTTTGACGATGGTAGGACAATGTAGTATGTTTTTTTCGAAGCAAACTCTTTAAAATCGGATAGACTGTTAAAACGTTGGGCAAAACTTACTTTTGACATTTGCATACCAACTCTAATTGAGTATCAAATAAAGGAGCGCGGTGGAGATGAAAGTGGAAACGAACATTATAAATTGCCACAATACTTACAAAAAATACGTCCCCATTTCTGAGCGCTATTGAAACGTGTCTAGTACTAGTATCCATGTGTTTACTTGCGAGGTCTGTTTCTAAGCTGTAAACCTAGATTAGGACCTTCCATTTATCAGATTGGGAACAAGGACAAATCGATAATATCGGTTCAAGAGACTTAAGTTCTCAAAGGTTTATCGAAACGTTAAAATATCGTAGGTCCAATAGTTCCGATACAGAAAGTAAAAGTGTTTATCTTAGATATGTTATAATAGAGATGTTTCTCCGAATGTAGTGCAAAGGTCATGGTTACGCTGTCAGTAAGCCGCTTTGCGGCAAGCGATTTGTCTTTGGTAAGTGCATTGCAATTCTACACTAAATGCTACAGTATTTCGAGGTTGGAATAAGAGATGTTACCGGGAATCGATCTGAAAGGTTTGAAATTTCTTGGATATGATTTTTTGGGCGATGATTAGATAGACGACTTTGTGACTAGATCTTGTCGGTTGCTTCATTTTATTGCTATATAGTCCGAAATATTTTCATATCGGTAAGCTTAACCGAAACTACGTAAAATATTCATATATCTGTATCCGTATCCGAAACCAATTCCGAAATTGCATGACCATAGCATAGCGGCTCTAGTTGCAATCAAGAAAAAGTCCGACGGTGAAGCGAAGCATACATAGTTCATCTACGTTATAACTGACTCACCTATACATCATATGTCTGTGTATCATGCGCGTGTGTTTGTCTGTGACAGTTTCACTGCAGACTTCCTACATTTTATAGGCCTCGCACAATAGCTAGTATATTGTAAAACGTACAATGCATTCCGTCATTCCTTCTACGTAATAAAAATATTGCATTGGGTTCGTCGTGACATACTTCATGCGTGTTACTTTTGATATTAAAAATGTTACTCTAATTATTCACCAGAGTGTGTATTATCGAATCTTTAGCAAAATAATTTGACCACTTGAATAATTGGGTCAAAAAATTGCGGTCATTTTTCCATTATTGATTGACCTCCATCACATTTTCACGCAGAATCGCTTGTGACCTGCACTAGGCATGAAATATTTAATTCGTGTCAACATATTTCAAGGGAACTATGATTTGCACCCTAATTAGTTTTATGAGTGCCCACTAGATGACATTTACATTCACTGTTGATTTTAATGACGTTTGGTTTTGTAAATTTATTTAACCTAATTACATTAAAACGTTTTCACGCTTGGGTGGATATGACGTCAAACTTTATTAACTGTAGGTGGCCTCAACATTCAAATCTCAATGTATATCAAGGCTTGAATTCATACTGGCCAAGTTAAAGAAATAAATAGCACGTCCACAACTAAACATAATTACAAGATTCATCTAAAAATATCCTTTCCTTAAATCTATCACCTGATGTGATAGTCAAACACAATACAGTGGAGCAGTTCTGTCCAATTATAGTTACGCCGAGACGGTTTCTGAAGCGGTCCCAAGCCGGTTGAAGCACTATTCATCGCTCTGCACACGCCGTAAGCCATCGACAAGACAATATCGACGTTAAGTGCTTTGCCAAATGTTTATCCGCTCCGCATCGGAAGATCCGAACCGAAACTCTTTTTCTAACTTCATTTGAAATGCTAACATTTTAATGTGATGTAAATTCAACATGATTTCAGCAGCGTACCTTAGCTCTCGGAGCTTGAACTATTGGCTTTTATGCACTAAAAGGCCCGATAAAATGAGGTTTTCTGTCTGACACAGCCCGGTACTCTTACTCTCACACTCTATAGTAGATCCATCTTTAAAGCTTTTTCATCGGACAGTGAGCGTTTTAGAGAGAGTCCAGTTCGGAAAGGCAAATGTAAAAACCAAAAGGGAACCTTTAAACTTGTTACGTCACCAATATGCAAGTTTTCAGCGCGTGTCGAAAGCGAACGACTGTGTTAGTCGAATGTGTACAACTGCAGATGAATTGTGTGAGCGCACTGTTTGAAAGTAAAATCAAGCAGTAGATTTACTTTATAATACTAAGGTTTTACCTATGTAACGTGTTGGAATAGACTCTGATTACAAAGAAATACTATTTATAGTTCCGTGTGTTAAAAATTACCTAAAGAAAATCAGTCAACTCTCATAATCAATTGGGCTTTCATACGATAAAATTTACATTATCTGAACAAAATTAATAAGAAAGAACCAAAATAATTAAGGTGTCATGAAATTAAGACCTGGTAATATCCTGATAAATAAACCTTTATAAAGGCAATTAAGTGTTATTGAATTACAATTTACGATTTAAATTTCAATAAACTTGTATGAGTCATAAATTATCGGGCTCACTCTGACAGTAATAACTCAAACCAATGACAGAATTGCAATTCGTTGTATTTATTGTTACGTTCTGTTTGTTCAATTTTCACAAATACTTTTTTGTCTTTATTACGTTGCGAATTACATGAAAATCCATTCCGTTAGACAGGGGTTCATTGCTTCATAGGTTTTTATTTAGAACGTAGCGTGTAGCAGGAATTGTAGATTAGCGTTCACCAATCTAAGGCTTGTGCTGTCGCAGTTTTATTTTAAAGAAGATTCGCTATTGTTTCCTTATTTTCAGCATTGCGCTATTTTCGATTTTGCTCGGAAGAGATACTAAAATTGGATTCCATTCGAATGTTTTTAAATTATTAGGCAACAGATGTATATAAACATCGTAGTCGTTGAAGTTCAATCCAGACAAGATTTCTGAATTAGCTTAAACTTGGCCCCGAAATTAACTCGGTGGGGCGTCTCGGTTAATTGCAGGCGCGGCACCGGGTAGAGACGGCTACGTTTGCGCCCTCTCTTCTCATATAATTTGCATCTTGATTTCTTTAGCTGATACGCATTTGCATATTTACTGCAGCAACGTTCACCGAGGAAGATACAATTTATTTAAGCTTAAGATATTTATTATTGTTTCGGAAGGATTAATACTAAATTGACGATTGTTCTAAATTCTGGTTTTTCGAATACACGAACATAGTTATAAAAAAATACACACCCAGTGTTAACATTATTGTATCTGTAATCCAAATAGTTTGAAATATTATTCTTATTTGTCACTCTGGTATTTATTTACTTGACAACAACAATTAATAATTGGGTACAAACACAATTGTACTTAAAAATCCCGTCGTAGCATAGATTGCCTTTATAACATTTTCTGTTTCGACGACAATGTTCATTTATGTTTGTATGTTGGCAGCAAGTGCTCTTAAACACAAAAAAAATGTTTAAGTCGATACTAAAATGCTTTATAAAATTCAATAAATACATGTGATGAGTCGTGACAACCACTTAAACAACTTACTTATACTTAACCACTAGAGACTGCAGACTAGGAGAGGCTTGAGGATGGAGCGAACCTCTTGAGGGCGGAGGCAAAAGATTTATGACTTTATTTTTCTTTTTAGAAATACTCTACAAAGTCAATGGCTTCGTGCTATTATGTGAGACTTAAACGACCATTTAGACTTGAAACGAGACTCGATGCGATTTTATAATATTTTTAGTGGGAGTTAATTTTGTAGGTTCCTTGCGTGTAAATTGTAAAGCGTTGGCACAGTTATCATGAGTTGAAGAATATAATTATCTAGACCAAATTAAGTGGCCATATTTAAGAACCTCATTAATCTTACTTACAGTTTTAAATATATATTGGACACTAAATTCCACTTGACTGACAAAGACATCATAGCACTTAAGGCCGATTTTCAACTCAGTGTGATTGGTGCTATATTGGGGTGCGTTTCCAGTTGGTATTACGCTATTCGAAATAGAGATTCAGCTTCGCACTCAAACAGAGGCGGCGTTTGATTGGATTTATAAATTACTAATCGTCCGTGACTACTCTCACGTTAACGAGGTTTTACTCTCCACGTTGATTGAACTGCATCACCGATTATTTGAATAGACTGACAAATATCTATACATATCTCATCTTCGAAACAATAGCGTACATGAACAAACGTGATTTGGATATGCGAATAAAAATCTCAAAGGATTTATCCATAAATAATAAGCATTTTAGGTGGCCTATTGTTATTTAACTTTACGTTTAAGACGTATTCTTGGATGTTTAAGTCGTCGATTGTAAGGTCATTTTATCTTAATTTCTTACAAGAATTGCCAGCGTAACAACCATCCAGTTTCCTCGTTAAAAATAAGTTGTTCAACTTGCATTTCTTCCCATATTGAAAAAGAATTGAATATTAATTTGATATTTCAAAACTTTACAAGGAATGCTAGTTACAGAAAAGAAACTAAGGTTATTTCTCGAAATAGGCAACTAACTAGCTTTATTAAAAGTTTAAAGAACCGTTGTCTAGGTACTGCACGTGTTCAACATCAAGATTTCTTGAGAAGAAAACTTATATAAATTAGAGCTCTTTCCTGAAACAGACTCGAGTTACAAAATCACGAAGAACAAGCAAAGTTCAACTGTAACAAACAAATGAAGAGCAGCCAATATTTCAGTATTTTCAGAATCAGTTGCAGGTGAACTTGTTTAAAAGTTTAATGAAGCGAGCCACAATATTGGATGAGTTTAAAAAATGATAAATCCGTTTTTACGTTGGAAAAGCTGGCTTTAGGCGTGAAAGGTTCAACAGATAGTTTCGGAAACATCACGTAACTACTCAGATATTTCATAAATGCTTTTTATGAGTTTGAAACGGAATTGAATGGAATAGTACGCTCGTACCAAATTCCTAAAAATAAGTTTACAGTTTACATCGAAGTGAAATTTAAACGTTATCGATCATATGTACACATTGGGAGAACAAATTTATCGTCAACTTTAAGCCTGACTATAAACTCATATTTAACAACGGAAAATTTTAAATGTAATATTCCTTTTACATCATCTCAGTATCATCAAGTAATATATTTACAAAGTTAAACGGAATATTCTAAATTCGACTTCCAATTTATTTCAGAGAATATTCGTTATTAATGCAGGAAGCCTGCCAATAATTTTGCAACGAAAACTGTTACTGTGTGGTTACAGACGATGTTCTAAGCCGTGTAGTGTGTTGCCTCACTTCCACGACTGAAACCTTACTTTAAAAGGTACGGTAAAGGTTTAAGAGCCCCGACAAAGGAAAACTTATCACGTGCTTATGTTCTGCTTCCAATATTCTACAGTCTATGCTCTTTCCAATAAATCTACCTCATGTAGTGTAAAAGCAAGAGAGAGCTTTACAAACTTCCGCAAATTAGAGACTCCACTGCAGTTGATAATACAGCAACGGTTTTGAATAATTCATGAACACTGGCTTGTTTAATTTCAGTGGCGTTAAAAATGGCACTAAGCAAAAAGGAATGTTTTGATAACAATGCGAGCTCCGGAGTGAAGTCTTTCAACTGACGTTTCCAAAAACATGAAAGAAAACAAATAGCTTTTCCAATTCTTTTACCAATTAATACTCGTAGTTCTGAATGTATGTTGTATTATATGTATGTATGTGTTGGTTTAACATTCAATTGTAATTAAAAGCGGTTTTTTCTCTTTTTGGCATTTCCAAATTTTATTCGGTACAACATTTTTAGGTTCCACAGATATTTTTAATTGCGTATAGTGATTGGCAATTTTACACGATATCCAATTCGATCAGAATTCTAGGTGTTAGTATGTTGGACCGGTACATATAATATGCTATACCTAGATTGTGAGAAGACTAGTATATTGTAGTATGTAATACTAATTCAAGATATTTTTATTGAGACAATACTTTTCCCATAAATGTGTTTATTTTATTGCATTACTAACTTTTACCCTCGGCGTCGCTCGCGTCGAATTCTCATTTCACAGTACAGAAGATAGAAGAAATCTCGCAACAGAACACTACTTCAATACGTTACTGTAGACGATATTATATGTTTTTCCATTTGGAGATAAATGTATTTATTTTGCACTAGCTGTCACCCGCGGTTTCACCCGCGGATCATCTTAAGTTATTATACATAGCTGTGCCCGCGACTCCGTCCGCGTGGAATTTGGAAAATATCATTGTTTCATATTAACTACATAGTACTTTTTAAGCGACTTTAATAAAAAGAGGGGGTGCTCAATTCAACTTTATTTTTATACGCAAAAACAAAACTTCAACAACACCAAATCTTAATAACGAACAACGAAATATTTTTCAACACAGAACAACAATAACAACAGAACGAATAAACTTTTCGAATTTTAACAATATCAAGAAAAGCATTCTAGGTACCTACTTTCAGGACAGAAGTGATAAGCTGATAACTTTTTTTTTTAAATTACTAACTATTTTTAAAACTACTAAATACTAACGCCATCTAGTCATTAATATGAAATAATGTTATCTTCCGAATTCCACGCGGACGGAGTCGCGGGCCCAGCTAGTTGCTTAAATAATCAACCAAAGTAAGTAAGCCGATTTTTTTTTTTACGTTAAAATACGTATAAAAGGTAAAATATAAAAGATAGAGATATGGTGTCGCGGACTTTTTTGTAGAAATCATTAAGACAAATCAGATTGCCATACATTGTTTTCAATTTTAAGCAACTGTTTAGGCAGCGCATGCATATGTTTCTGTTTTATGAGCAATTTTTCTCCGACTTGCTAGACAAAAGTTGTGATATCTCGGTTAATATACATGTTATAAAAATAATTTATAGCCTATAGCACTCAGGAATAATGTAGCTTTCTACCAGTGAAAACATTTTTAGGATTGGATCATTAGTTCCAGAGATTACCCCCTACATACAAACTTACAAATTTTACCTCTTTATAATATTAGTATAGATATGTAATTGATGTTATTATATTATTATACATTTAAATCTTTCTCTTGTATCATTCTATCCATTAAAAAAAAACACATTAAAGTCCATTGCGTATCTAGTTTTAAAGATTTAGGCGGTCGAAGGGGCAAGAGGACAGAAAAAGCGACTTTGTTTTATACTATGTAGTGAAGTCTTTGAAAACTTGTATAAATTGAGGATGATGGAGGGTAAAGCTGTCTGAGACGCTACACTTATACTCAGACAGCGATAAACTGATAACCGGCCTGGCCGTCGTCCTCGGTTGCGATGAGCTTAACAAATTAATAAAACCTAGACGCCTGCGCCCTTATTAAGACCATGACGGGTCAAACATTTTGTAACTTATCCGCTCGAATAATTTAAATACTTCATTTATCACTTTAAGACCGTACGTTTTGCAAAGTATTTTTGTGTAGTTCAAACTAATAATTTAATTTTATACACCACCAAATTCACAACACCTCAGCAACAGTCTATTTAAGAGGTGGTAATAGGTGCCTAGGGGTCGCAGTTAACGTAAGACTGGTTGCGCAGCTGTACTGGAGACCCACCGGCCGTGCAGAGAGCGCCCGCAGTGTTCGGAAACTATGATGCGCTCTACGGTGTAAGCTAAAGCGGGCTCAAACCCGGAGCGAGTCGCTTGCGGATCAATGCGACGCAACGATGTGAAACTATATTCTAGAGCCTCATGTGTATGTTCCGTTCCGGATGCCAGTACGGTCGACCCCAATGGATCTCCCAAACAGCCCTGAGCATTTGAGCTTTGCGAGGTTATTAGTAAAAGACAATCAATTAATTTGTCTTATGTAATCCGAAACTTCATCTCTAGCTTGTGAAACCTTGACAATTTGCATTTACTTTAGAATATTGCTGGAAAGTGAAACACAGGAATATATTATTGAAGTTGTCCCAGCTTTATTCAGACACCGAAGTTAAAGCGATTCACCCTCCAACTTGAAGAGCTCAGTTGCTTTCTGTATAGACCAAAGCATCCTCAGAACTTAACTGAGGAATCTCGCTTTTAAACAAGTTTTAGAAATAAATACGGTCTGAATATTTAAGTACGTCAGTTTATTTTTCTTTTGGACCTTTTGAAAAATTTGTTTCAATTTTCGTGGCAATATAAATTCTTTCCATTTGTAAATATATTTTAAACTAATTAATTAATATAATGGAGCACTAAAAGGAACATATTTTTTAGAATTGGGATTTTGAGTGAATAGTAAAAGAGTAATTCGATGTTATAGCGTGGTGAAAAACGAAACAAAGGGTGACATCATCCGAGATTAGCATTCGCTGTATCACGACAACTGTATGATTGTTTTACAAGTATTCAATATTATTTGCTAATCCCCCTCACGCAGTCAACTGCACATACACATACATTTCAGCTCATGTCCATTTTTATTTACTATTATAATGTCAATGTAAAGTATTCAGAATTGCGATAGCTTTCACAACAGCTGTCGAACATCGACGATAATTCGGTTACATAAATGTACGCAGTCCCCGGTCAGCATTTTTTGAATGCCAAAATTTGAAATATTTACATATTCATAAACGAATTCAGCATCAGTATACACTGCTAATATCAAACAAAGGGTTTTGTGTGTAAATTAGTTCCTTGTGACAAAATCTAATTCTGCATCTAGATACTGAAGGTCTTGTCAAACGGTGTGTAGGATTTGTTTTTTTTTTAATTTATGCATTTTTAATATTTCAAGTACTTGTACGCGATTTGTGCCAGTCATTTCCAATCAGTTGTGGTTTACATTGTATGTCCACTTAATTTACTGTCTAAGGTAAGATAATTAAGCACGTGTGAATTATTAGATTTGCATGGATTTCCACATGTCCAGTTTAGCGCGTATGCCTGTCAATACCGAATAAGCTTACTTAGCCTTTGATCAGTCACCGTGCTCGTATTGTAATTGCAATTACGAACTAATCATTGCAGAGAGCCTAGAGTTTCTGATGTACTTATTACCTACTGGCACTAAGTGACCTGTGTATTTACTAATTACTAGTCAATTAAGTTGCGATTGCCTCGCTCGGCCTGCCGCGTCGGTGGGTTTACATATTAGTACGCCAATAGTAGAGTTTACATATCCCTATACATGGGAATCTAATAGCAGTAAGTTGTTTATGAGTATTAATAATACATCATCATCATACCCCTGCCCTTATCCCAATTATTTATTTGGGGTCGGCGCAACACGTCCTCTAGACGTGTTGCTTAAAGTTTTGGCTATGGTTTTATAGTCGGCCGCCTGCCTGACACTAACCCTCTTTGGGAATGCGATTGTTGGTTGTTTACCCGCCACCATTCGGGTGACCCAAGGTGCTTGGTACAGTGCACTGGGTCTTAAGGTCCATTAGTCGCCTTTTACGACACCCAGTGGAGGATATGGGGTGGTGCTATTCTTTATATCCGGACACCACACGGAATTAATAATGAGTATTAATAATACATACTTAATAAATATGTCGTGCGATCTTGCTATGGACAGAATAGCTGTACGCGAATATTTCCTGAATTCATATACAGATTCTATGGTTAGGTCAGAGGTATCATGGAATTCAAATATCGAATGCACAAACGCTTCGACCAAAAACAAATATCTGCGGATTAGGCAAATATTTGTTCTGCCCGGCGATCAACCCGCAATCAACGCGGCGAACGAACCGTCACGATCAATTTATGCAGTTTCGACCAAAGATACAGTGCCTGATGAAATAAAACTGATCGATTTTCGATCGTTCACTAATTTTAGCTAAGCTGTGGATTTCGTATTGTCCGATCAAATGGACGGGTTGAGTCTACGTCCAAGTTTATAGAAACAGATGACTACAAGTTTCCTAACTTATGACTTTATCGGTTTATGTGTCCGTAAAGTTACGTACCTGAATGTAGATTGCATGCGCCAAGTTTTAAAAGTATCTGCAAAACTCCCCTGCAATAGTTTACCAGGTTTATCACTTGAGATATGATTTAATCCTTTACGGAGTTTTTAAATAATTTACGACTCTGAAACTTGCAAATAAAATCTGTCTCCGAATAATAATACAAAAGGAACAAAGGTTTTAATAAAGAATTTTGTCTCCGTTGTCCTAGTACAATAGGAAAATAGGAGTAAGTACTGCCTCTGTTAGTAAGCAATGAAGGGAAAACACAAAACACTGCTAGACAATAAAATAAAATATTTGTCTCGGCGAAGAAATATAAAACTAGATACCAAAGTCAATTGTATGCGGTGGAGAAGTAACGTAACAGCATGGAAATAAGTCTTTGAAGCCAACGCTACGAATGATTGCACACATTAAAATCACGATAGTATTGAAACTTTATTTAAAGAAAATGTCTTGTTGGCGCTGAAGCTTGGAAATATTTTATATTGGTGCACCTTCGCTACACAGGTCGCTATTGTCAGAGAGTCTTTCAGTGAAATGGAAGCGGTGCAAACAGACCGTGCACTTGTGAAGGTTCATGCACTCGAATAACAAAGATGTAAGGTATCTTTAGGGACGCCGCAACTAACACTCTAGCGAATACATCTAAAACAAGTAATATACGATTTTTGTTCCAGCAAATTGCTTCTTTTTCAACGTGTTCACATTTGTCGATGATTGTAAATTCCCGTGTCGCTACAGGCGATCACCGGGCACGATTCCAATCTGGCTTAGGACAGTACTGAGTTACTGGCCGGCAAACTTTGCACCGACAATTGCGATTATTTTGTCGGATATTTAACTTTACTTATTTTACTTGCATTTTAAGCGTCAAAATAAATACTTTTATACATGTAAAAATAGTGTCCAAAACCGCAACTGTACGAAACATAAAATATCAATATTCTCCAATATGTTGTAAATTACACAAATTTTAAATTAATTAAAATGTCAATCTTATCTTCTATTGTGAATAGAAAAATTGAAATATTAAGATTTGATAATAGTCGTTATATACGGTGCAAAAAAGACTTATAAGTATAACTAAATATTCCATCCCAATAAGCTTACCTCTAAGCTGTGTAAGATACTGCTACCTAAAATAATATTTCAACAAGTTCAAACCAATATGAGCTGATGCAAATTCATATAATAGAAGTTACCTACTCCTACAAACTTAAAGACTGATCTTGGGTAAAAAAAAAAACAAGAAAAAAGAATGTGGTGAAAATTAGAAATAGGGAAATACTACTTCTCAGAAAGTTATATACTAATTCTGGATATTACGAGTACAAAGACAAAAAAAAAATACGAAGAATTTGAACAGCAGATATTCAGAGATCATTAGATAGTTCAAAGGCTCCAAACGCGTCAAACGTTTTAATTGGTAACACACGGGTCTGGAAATAGTGATCGATTTTCGTCGAGCGCGACGTAACGAAGCCCAAAGCTCTCGACCTTGAAGGCGAAAAGGAATCAGGTTAAGAGTATTGTTACATGTTCTGCTTATCTTGAATTAATAGAGATTTTTTTAGTCTGATGGAATGTTATTGGTGACGAATAGTAACCAGATACTTTGTAACTGGAAATAATGGATGTTTAGTAGGTATTAAAAGTAATAAATGATATAGTAAGTACGGCTTATCATCATCATTCCCCTGCCCTTATCCCAATTATTATTATTTGGGGTCGGCGCAACACGTCTTCTAGACGTGTTGCTTAAAGTTTTGGCTATGGTTTTATAGTCGGCCGCCTGCCTGACACTAACCCTCTTTGGGAATGCGATTGTTGGTTGTTTACCCGCCACCATTCGGGTGACCCAAGGTGCTTGGTACAGTGCACTGGGTCTTAAGGTCCATTAGTCGCCTTTTACGACACCCAGTGGAGGATATGGGGTGGTGCTATTCTTTATATCCGGACACCACACGGAAAGTAGTAGACACCACACGTAGTAAGTACGGCTTACAGTTGAAGATATAAAAAAAAATGGGCATATACTTAATAACAATACCTTCTTAGAGAAGGGAATTAAAGTTGAGAATGACGGTTCATTACGTCACGCTACATTTAATAAGCTTGTGACGTCACGTTATTTCTCATGCCAGTTAATCTGATAGTGCAAAAATACGTGCCTTTTGTTACTGTGCATCAGCTGACAGACAATAACAAAAGGTACGCATTTAGAAAACTCAAACCTACCGAAACTGTCCTGAAAACAAATAGGCTTATTGTTTGTTTTTCGGACAGTTTGGAATATCCACACACTCGACATTCGTGTGATACTTGAGCGTGACCTTTGAAAAATGTCAAGTGCACGTTACTCGCAACTGGCGCGAATATCGTCTAAATCTGTTTTACCGTAGCCAGAATTTTTTTAGATTTCCAGTACGTTTTATTTTTAGGCGAGCGAGCCAAATGCAAGAACTTTCCCGCATAGGAACAACAGACAGAGTTTAATTTCGATAGGGGTGGCTAGATACTAAAAAGGCTTCTAATAAAAAATATTACATATATTTTTTTCAAATGAAAACGAGACTTACATCGAATATGACGTATCATCGGCTAATGACGTCATTCATCACCATTACTTAACTTGAATTTGCTTTGTTCAAAAATTTTCTAATTTTGAAAAAAATTGCTTGTGTAATGCTTTAATTTAATCTACCTGAGAGACATTTAAAAAAAATGTCACCCGCATTTGCGTTTAACTGCAAAGCAAAGGCAGGATAATCTACTTTCACTGTCGGTCTAGAGTGGGGCTAGAAGCTAAGTGTAAGCCGTGCGCTGTTTGACCAGTAATAAAATTAAAGCCGAGTGTTCCTTATAGTCCGGTAAAACAAGAAAAGCTAGGTTAACTCTATTAGGCTTTGTTAAAGAGCCCAGTCGATTAGCGATGACCATGAAACATCTAATGAAGCAAGGTAATGAAAGAGTTAAACAAAAATAGTTAAAACTGAATCTGACATGACAAGGGAGAGAACATAGCAGCAAACATATTATTTTTTATTGCTACAAAAAATCCACAACGCCGATTAAATGTGAAAAGTACAAAAACAGAGATGCGAAAAGTAAAAGACGGACTCTGATTTCGCAAAGTACCTTGTAAGAGCTCTTGTTTATTGATAAACATAAGAAATGTATCAAAATAAATATCAACGTCAATAAATTATTAATTTTCCCCTCTTTTCATGTTATTGAGCTACCTGCCGTGCGGCGTTTGCAACCCTATTCAAAATGCGGAAAATATCAAAGAGTGAAGTGGAAGATTCAATAAAGTTACATGCATTGAGTCTATACCTTAATTAGCTGCATCGTTACGAGAAAAACTTACAGGGAATTTATTTAAAGTAATATTTTGTGATTTCCCTCTTGGTCGTCGAATGTACTTTGATTTTAACCGTGATATTTTGAATGTAACATTTCTCTTTTCTTTTTTTAAGGAACGGTAAAGGATGCTGAAAAACGTAAAAAAACATTTCGAGTATTGAAAGAAAAACAAATCTGGAAATGTCTGATACTTGCAAAAGCTGAGACTACGACAAACTTTGCCCGAAACGTCCACAAATAAACAACATTGAAAATAAACATTTTTATTTAGAAATGGCCAATTAGCAAGAGATGGTCGCAACGGTTTATTTGCCGTGGTATAAATAAAGGATGTAAATTCATGTTGAAATGGTCCAAATGATTTCCAGGAATCCTTCCCTAACTTTTCAGCCAACCTATTTGTGCTATTAGTATCAGACTGTATCTTCTGTCCCGTCAAATACTTGTAATTTTAACGAATGCATTTTTCGTTGCAAATGTAGCAAGAATTAATGATATTGTTATGAATTACTTAGTGTGTAGGTACAGAATCTTTCGTTAGCGAGTTCAGCGCACACATGACTGGTTTTCACTTAACTGATGTACGAAAATAACCTGTCACAACTTTTTACTTTCTCATATTTTTTGAGAATTGCTCGTTGCTATGCTATAGCGGATTTCTGTAACAAAGGTCAACGACCTAATCTCGGGGCCTAGAGATTTCTTAGGAATAGCGAAAATATTTTATGGCAATAAATGTTCATTAATATTAATGTACAGACGGAAACTGCCTTTATGAATCAGGACAGTGTATGATTACAGTTCAGAGATTGCCTTGGGTTGTTTCAAATTAAATTTGAAATGAGGCACCTTTCTTACGTACTTGCTCTGTAGTTCTGACTAAGTGTAAAGGTAAATGTCTAACAAACAAGGTTAAGGTAGACTTAACAAATTCCCTGAAATACATGGTTAACGTTTTGAGATTTGCTCATAGGAGAATTACAAGCTAAATGAAAATTCTGATTCAAAGAACACAAAACATTTAAGAATCAAAGAAGCGTCGATGCGATTTAGGTTATCCGATTGTGTAACTATCGATAGAAGACACTTTTGCTACTTATGCATAGCTCAGGTCCCACGAGTACAAGGAGCTTAGCGCCGCCTCTTAAAGTAAGGCTTTTGCATTTGTGGTATGGAATCGGTGCGAGGCGCTCTACACGACGTAGAGTGGCATCTCCCTTCCACAACGACAACAGTCATACTTCAAGGAGTTGTGGTAGCACACAATATCGGAAAATACGTCTCGCCTGCACATATTGCCGGCATACCTATAGATGTCTTACAGGAGCGACGAAATCGTCTTCTTTGCAAATGCTTTGTGGGCGGATAGACAAGTTTTATTGTTTTGTTCACTGAGATATGAACGTTTCCTTTGAATATTGCCGCGGAATAAACCTGGGTGAACCGTTATAGAGGATAATAAAACCGTATTTAAATCTTTTAGCAGAAATCATATTCTAGGTTTATCCGGTTTTCAACGAAAATAGAATCAACTAAAGCATTATTTCACTTCAACTAAAATAGCAAAGTGGTACTTTTCATGTTTTCATGAGGATTGGAATGTTACGTTTTCAATATGTTTTACTGACAGGTACGTTATTGTCAAGTTTAATGAACGTGAAATGGGTAATAGGCATACGAAAAAGGCTAATAAAATCGAATGTTTTATCGTCTAAACAAGACATCTTATAGCATTAACTCAAAATCAATTTCATTATCTTGAATTCATAAATTGCTATCAAAAATTAAACACATTTTTGAGCAAACTATGAATACATTGAAGTTTAAGGCCCAAAACATTACATACATTAGGAGGGCTTTATTGTTCGGGGATACCAAAGCTAAATGGTGGTGGCGCAGATCGATCGCCGATAGGTTAAGCGTTCGGTTTAAGCCTTCAATGGATAACGGCTGTTTGCACACAGAGCCATTTCCGTGATTGTGAATATCTAAAGCGGGTGACGGGGACATCGGAGCTAAAAATATGACTGCCGGTGACTGTAGGCGCGGTCACTAGTTGATCTGATTTAACACGGGATTAAAACGGATAGCGGAGTTTTGAAGCGCGGAGCTTAAGTTAAATGTCAATAGTTGCTGAAACTTTTTAAAATGGCTAAGTTGTTATCAATCTATGGAGGTTTTTGAAAACAATCTGAGTTATTTTTGTATTGTGATGGTGAGAATCAGTATCTTTATTTAAAATATTACCTAAGAACATGTTGTTTCAATGATTTAAAAATAAAATCGTCTTGGTAAGATATTTACTGAATAGTAAACATCAGTAGGTTTCAAAAAGACCGCTTTTCTTTACATACGTTTATTTATAACATTAAACGTTCATGCTCAAAGAGATTTCCATTCAAAGACGTTAAAAGCGGCAAGTAACCTTTAAAAACCGATAAAGGTTGAAAGCGTGAAATATGTAAAAACTTTAAAGTTTTCTACCATTTACTGTGGGTTGCTAACCCAACTCTGCTACTAAATTGAAAAGCGAACGCGATTTGCCAACTTTTTAGTTCATCTAAATAAAAGCTTCCGCGGTACGAACGGAGGTACAACGGCCTAGCTTTTCCCAAACTACGGTCGGGTTGGCTTTCCTCTTACCTTAATTCAGCTGAATATGGTTTACTTGCAGCTGTCTATATGGGGCCTACCATCACATCTTAACAAAACTGCTAGTCTCATGGCAGGTCCCATCGCCCTTCAGCCGTTTTTAATTAGTTACTAACACTAGTTTATTTTACAGAAATGGAGTACAGCTATGAAGAGGAGGAGGCCAGTGATGTGGAGCCAGACTTGCGGCCGGTGGCGCGTAGAACAGCCAAGCATATCGCGGCCGGCGAAGAGCGACCCCGTATCAACTCAAGCCAGCAGACCACTCCCACTGACGGTAAGATGACGCCTCATTTAGATGCTGCAGAAATATCGTGCGGATAGCTGGCAATGTATCACAACAATGTACGGAACATAAACAAGTAGGAATTGACCCTACAATTGCATAGCACAGAAGCCGTGTTATCGAACCTACTCATTTCTGTTTAATTTTCATTACCATTGGCTGTGTTTCGAAAACGTAAAACATAAAAAAAATTATAGCAAATTCTTCGGATTTGACAATGCTCAACCGATGACAGAATACAAGATAAAATGTAAATCGTTTCAAGCCTGTCACATTTAAATATGCTAAGGTTATTATAGTAGGACTTTCGCGTGCCACTTCCTTCTACTTGTCTATGTTCCATCCTTATTATACAGGGAGCCTCGCAATACTTCTTAAAGCAATACTGTTGCAGTTGTGGAAGAAATTCGCCGCTCAACGTCTCTACGTCGTTTCACTTAGTATGGCTAACAGAACACTTACTGTTCAATCTAAGAAACTTTAAACATACCTTGTTCGACAAAGTAAGCAACGAATCACGAGAAAAAATATAAACCTTTTAGATTTAAAACTGCGATTGGAGCCCGAATTGCAATGACAATTAACGAATACAGCTTGAATACAATTTGAGTGCTTTATTTGGCACGTCAGTCGAATTTAACTTTTGTATTGTTCATTTTATGTCTGGACTATGGGCTATGTGAAAATAAATTATTCTGACAATTTGCGATGTGGGGAGTCGCAACAATCCCGTTACGAATATTTTGATCTCGATACGCGTTACGCAAAATCGTATAAATATTTTGCAAAAACAATTTTTATGTAGAAAGCCAGGATCAATAATTTCCATGGTCTTTGTGTAAACAGCTTGTTACCATTATATCGTGTAGTGTAAAAACCTGATTGAATATTGTGTGACCGAAACATAATTACAAAGTTAATAGGAAATTGCAGTTGATGGTGGATGAAACACGATCGTTGTTTGTTGACACGCAAGTTAATTAGTTCCAGTGAGAAGACTTAATTAAAAAGATTTTTTTACCGATATTTTCAATACAACACAATGTAAGGTAATCAGTTTGAAGCTTAAATGAGTATAACAAAGTCTAGACGCGAAATTTCATTTCGCCAGTGACGTATACTGTGAAAAAGTATCTCGTCACAAAAACCTTTTAGCAGCTGTGCTGGCTTGTCCCAATAACTGCATTTCACTGATTGTGAGTTTGCTCTGGACTAACTGACGAGGCGCACCTCGTCAATAGAATGTAATTACGAAGTGACTTTTCAACCTGCCGTGATGGATACGAAATAACTTTTCATTGGTCGAGCTATGAATGTTTGCTATAGGTAAATTAAGCTTCTATTAAATGATTTCTTAACTTTTCAATTAGGTTTTTATCTATTTCAACTATTATTACTTTTTTGCAGTAGGTATTAACAAAAGTTTTTAAATAAATATAGACTAAATCTTACGGACCAATACGTCAGATATCATTAAGGTAATTTAGTATATTTTCTATTATTTCATTTCTGGTCCAAGCACAATTACCACTGAGTACCAAACATTTACCAGAACAGCATTGAATATTATAATGAGAAGTGAGTGCTTTGTGGTTATAGCAATGAATGTTTGAATTTTAACTTATTACTACCGAACTGCAGTTGTGTACGCCATAATGTTATTAAAAGTTCGGCACTCGATACCGATCTGTCAAAACTAGTTTTACACTTGTTATTTTGGAACGGAAAAGTTTTTCCTCTTCGCTTTTTTAATGGATCACTTGTTTGCATATCGAACCGTTCCTGCAATTTTCATACTAACGTGTTTTCAATATGTTGGTACATAGTTATAAAAATGCTCTTTATAAAATTCGATGTCTTGTTAAACTGAACTGAAAAGAATAACGTTTCATAACTACACATTACAATAAAATCACAAACAACCATTGTTGTAAGTAAAGCCCCTACGCTTGACTTGTACTTACAGGAAAGATTGCCTAGCAGTAAGCTACTTCGTAGTTCGTACAATTCATACATAACTAAATAAAAATACGTAGAATGGATTAAACAAATATAATTGAATTAAAAAGGTAGAATAAGTTTCCGCATATCTAAATGTCAAAAATCAAATGCACTGTTGTTTCTAATTGGCAACTAACTATACTGTTTTCTGATTTCATCTGACACGTTTCAATATCAGAACAAAAGAGTTAAGCGTAACCTACGGCCCGGGGTGATCTGTTATAGGCAGCTAACAACATGTACGATGCATTAGGCAAATACAATAAAATATATTATTGTTTGCCTTTCATATAACTGCTGAAGAACTTAACAATTGTAGATTAAAATATTTGTAAATAATTTTTATATTGCTAAATAGCTCCAATAATAATCGAAAGTTACTTACGATATTTAATAAATGTTTTAGAAAGTATAACTAAAAGTTAAATAACTTTAAAGAAAGTAAGTCATATTTGTGGTACTTGTCTGCTTTGGGATCCAACCTGCAACTCGAGCATATAAATACAGGCAACCGCAATTGTTTTTTATTAGGATTACATCGTGTTTCCAAAAGGAATTCATAGCTTATATGCATAGAAGGTTCATAAAATTACAGTCAAGGCACTGGCTCACACATTTTTCTAAACATTTGCGTAATGTTGAAAGTTAAATCGTTTCTGTAATGCAGTGTGATGAGACGAGAGCGCAGTATTCAAACCATAGGCTCTATTCGCCTCAAGAGAAAAAATACAAGCCATACTAAAAAGATAAAGTGAAATACATTTCGTATTTTGTAGCGGCACTGAACGAACGCTGCAGCGTCTATCGTGGTTCGGAATTAATGAATTGGTTTGTATGTTGTGTACTTAGTCTGTATTTGACACCCTCATCAAGACCCGAAAGCAATCGTAATAGTTAATTTCGATTGCATAGTGATCATGCATGTTAAATACATGACAGGTAATTCTGTCTGGCGGTCAATTGCAGCTACGGTCAGCAGAAATCAGACAACATTAATAGATTTTAGCAATCAACTTCAAATATAATGACTTGCTAGGAGAACAGAGAACATAATGGGCTTGATATATTTAGACAAGTGTTTAAACATCATATTAAAGGCAGTTCCTACATTTATGAAAACTACCCGTTGGAAATTGCATTGCGATAACAGTGTTTTGTTTCTGACCTTACGTAAAATATTGGTTGGCTGTTACACTGGATTGGATTAGACTTAACGATATAAATGTTCGACAATTTGTCAACTTTACCAATTTCCTATGAATCCATTTGGTAGTTTTGCTCGGACAAGTAACACACATCGATCCATCAACAAACTCATACATTTATAATATTGGCAAAATGGAAGATGTAAAACTAAATTGTTGTGATACTTAATATAATTAATATCTATAAAGCTTACTGAGACGACTCAAACCTTAGGTACTTGTATTGTTTGACGATTGTTCCGAGTAAAATATATACCGGTGCAAAAGGTAATAAATATAAAATTCCATTAAACGAGCCGCGTCAACGTGCGTCGTGTTTGAGTCAAACACGTCACGTGTCAAAGCCCTTAACTAACATTTTGACAACACGCCTGTCCATACTAATTATTTGTAATTTGTTGGTGACGGCCATTTCTTAAAGATCAATACTTCTGTAGAAATGTACGTGACTTGAGAACGGTACAATTTATTGAACGCTAAGAAAATGTGAGGTCCTTATAAAATAGGATAAACAATTGTTGCCACTCAAGTAACAAGTAAGAAATAACATGTTCGAATGGAAATTTAATAGGAACATTTGAAGGGGATTTAAGATAAAAGACTCTTGAATTGTCTAGATATTATATTATTTGTGTATTATATTTTTCATTGTTGAAGAGGTACATGTTAAGTCAAAAATAATTAGTTGCCTCGTAGGTACTTGAATAGGAAAAAGTATTTTTTTATTATTGTATTGCTTCCTTATAATTCGAGATACTCTAGTACGTTCACGAAACGATGTAGAAGGTTCCGTAAGAGCAATGAAGAATCGGTATTACTTAACAGACTAATGACATTTTTTATGTTATATGATCTTTAGTAGTGTAGAACTGATCCCTGTTAAAGATCTATTATTACCATCAAAACATTGTGTGTCTAATCAGCTAGGTTCTAGTGCGGGCTACGACTGACGCAAAGCCCGGCAGGGTGGAGCTTCTCTTTAATTCAAAATTATCGGGGAATTACCTAAATATAAAATATTATACATAACATGTAATAGTTCGTTGTATAGTAAAATAATAAATTTTTGGCTGATGTTAACATCACTCTGTAGTTCTCGTTGCTCATGTTGTTTATACGTAACACATCATAAAATTAGAATTGCTGAAACAACATTTAAATACACGCTGCCATAATATCGAATATTCTATTAGCAAGTTCTCTCTGGCGCCCTGTATAAGTTTTTATTCCGTCCTAAATCAAAATGAACGCCTCATTTTTGTTTGTGAGTCCGAATGGCTACAGTTCAGATCGATTTTGTAAGCCGCGCCTACCGCACGCTTTGGCTAAGTAAACGTACTTCCCGAATTAGGGAACCCGACGCTTTTATATACAGAAGTGTCTTAAAGAAAATCAATATAAAACAACCTAACAAGCCAAATCGCGACAGAGTATTCTTTTTACTTGTGATTGAATTGCCATTTTTGCATTTATAAAAGGATTTTTGTAATGGATTGAAAAGATTTCCTGTATTGAAAAATATGTACAAAGGGTATCTATACTAATATTATAAAGCTGAAGAGTTTGTTTGTTTGTTTGTATGTTTGTTTGTTTGTTTGTTTGTTTGTTTGTTTGTTTGTTTGAACGCGCTAATCTCAGGAACTACTGGTTTGAATCGAAAAATTCTTTTTGTGTTGAATAGACCATTTATCGAGGAAGGCTTTAGGCTATATAATATCACGTTGCAACTATTAGGAGCGAAGAAATAATGGTAAATGTGTAAAAAAACGGGGAAAATTTTTCATTCTTGAGGGCTTCTGTTGCGTGCGCTGCGAAAACGGTTCAAGATACACACAATATATGTATGTAAGAATTATTTCTATTGAAATGATCTAAAAAAATGTCCGCGACAGTATATGTCTATCTTTTAAGATTAACTCACTAGAACCGTTTTTATGGTAATCAAATTCGATCGAAATTAATGCATCAACGCACAGCCCAAACTACTGGACGGATCGGGCTGAAATTTGGCATGCAGGTAGATGTTATGACGTAGGTATCCGCTAAGAAAGGATTTTGATCAATTCTACCCCCAAGGGGATAAAATAGGGGATGAAATTTTTTATGAAACTTTGTCAAAATTAAGCCGATCGGGCTGAGACTTTACATGCACATGGTACTATAACGTAGGCATCCGCTAAGAAAGATTTTGATAAATTCCACACATAAGGGGATGAAATAGGGGATGTTTGTAGAAATCTTCTTAGATTTTTGACTAGCCATGACTATAAACAAGTCTCAGGGGCAAACTCTCAAATTTGCAGGTATTGACTTGAGAGAACATTGCTTCTCTCATGGGCAGTTCTATGTTGCTTGCTCACGAGTAAGTTCTCCCAGTAGCTTGATAGGTTTAGCGCCAAATGACAAATTAGTTAAGAATATTGTGTACAAGGAAGTTTTGTAGGCCCTAATTTTTACACTAACTTGCTAAACAATAATACTTCTTAACGCGTGCGAAGCCGCGGGCAAAAGCTAGTATAATATATATATTACGTATAAATTGTAAAGGCTAATAAAAAAATGGACTTTGCATTAAACGAATAATTCTATGAGCGGCATAACTTAGCCAGGAATAAAATATAAAATCTGTTCAGCTTTAGCTTTAAAGAAAAATAATAAAATCCGTGTAAAAACTTTGCTCCAGTCCGCTCAAAGGGAAAAGGTGTTAAAATAAATGAGATTTATAAATTATCGTGCCATATTGTAGCAATATTACCTCATTTACAGCTAATGGTTTTCACAAGAAACTAATGCAGATTTCAATTAGCGGTATTAGTTCGCTGTAATTAAATACGATTTCGATTCATTGTTTCAGTGTCTTTGTTTCGTATTTACCAAAAACAGAACGTAGACGTAAAGGGTTTCCAACTAAGTCGGCTTATAGTTGTTTAAGTGTTATTTCGGCGAATAAGGTCCAAATTACGCGAATACTTTCCCGATCGAAAATGTAAATAACGAAGATTTTTAACAATTAGCGGGATTTTAATTACAGCTGTTTTACGTTAATTTAAATATGCTACGGAGAAATTGTATAAATAATTTGCGTTCATTTAATTTAATTATAATTATTATACGAAATTCATATCGTAATTAACTTAAAACCAATCGTATTTGTTAATCAGTTAAAATGTAATAAGTATTAATAGTTACAAAATAGGCATAATATGATAAAATCCTATCCACTCAGCTTCCTATACTGTACCTAATTTACTCAGTACATTAACTAGCTCAGATTAATTATTTCCATTAAGTGTTAAGCCTTGTGATTAGCTCAGATGGCACGTACACGTTCACGGCCATATCACTTCGGCGTCGCAGGCCGTTTTCAATCAACGGATTCCCGTTACACGGAAAATGCTCGACGAGATAGAAGGCATGCCGTTTTTCATATACGGGTAGGTATGCCCACTTAATTGGAATACGAGTAATGAGCCTATGTCTAATAAACAAACTTTTTGACGCGCAAAAAGCCCACGTGTCCGTTGTGGTATAGTAACTGAAAACGGCGTATAAAAACATCAATATCTAAATACGACATTGTATTGATTGGTATGTTCAACAGATTTTTTTTGTGTCAGATATAAATTCAATTCAATTATTTTAAAATTGTTCAGAAAATCGTGTAGGAAATCTAGTTATAAGTGCTTTTATGATAGGGCCACAAACATAAAATTCGTTAAGTCAAACTGTAATTAAATTCATGAAAGTGCGAAAAGAAACAAGAGCGATTTTTACCAACAAAACGCTGCGGTGAGCGATAGAAGAGGGATTATCCTTTCCCGCGGTATTGTAAAGAGACTTATATTTTGCATTTACGGCAGATGTCAGCGTCCCCCATGCGCTGATAATATGCTTCAACAGGCAACCTGTTGGATTTGCAGTGCTTGTAATTGTTCCTTCACTTTGATTTATTGATAACCAACCAAGTATCAGCAGTCATTTGACTAAAGCGTAACGAATTTAATCAGTACAAGTACCACCAATTACGAAATAGCATAAGTCATAGAAACTATCGTGAACCAATTTTAAAAATAAAAATATTTCAAGGCGGCCAAGTGCAGCTTAAAGTAACAAAAAGATACACTATATTTTTATGAGAAATTTAAAAAAAGTAACGTCAACTTTGCATTTTATTCTAACAAACGTTAACATTGTGGACAGTGAGAAATACGTTTGAAATATAACAAAGTAGACATACTACGTCGCTGGCGAAATAGGAGCTGAATTGCAAAATACGTTGATGGATGACAGCGGGCAATCTGGTCACGTCAGAACTGAAGTGAGATTTATATCAATATGGTCCAGTTAGTGAATGTATTGAGCTCGTTCAGTTAGACACGCAGAGACGGCGATCCTATCTGTTCTAGAGCTTTTCATAACAAACCGCGGTATGCGGTCGGAATTTGGATTCATGGATTTCAATCATTCTGCTTGCGAGCGCGATTATTACGGAAATGCTTCCTCGTGGCTGCGTTATAGAGACCTATTAAGGGCACGCGTTGAAATACGTGACTCGAATTGCCGTACTCAAATAAATTATTACAGGTTTCAATAAAAAAAATCTCAATGTTCGATCGCTGCATTCAAATAAACAGAAGCGTCGAAAATCGCGATCTTTGACGATTGGCAGCTGATCAAACTGCTGGCATATAGAGCAAATGTGAATGAAAAATAAATGATTCAGGGTTATCCGAACGCTGCGTTTGTGTGTAGTGTTAATGCATTCCGAACTGCAGCGAAACTTGAATGAATACATTTGTCTATTAGCATATCTGCGGTGATTGATTCGGTGTGATACTGAAGCCGAAGGGTGAATAATGAATTGATTGGTTAGGAACGTCCGGAATATTGATATTATCTTCATGAAACTTTATGTGCAGTACGCAATATTCATTAGTCTTATATAATAATAGAAAATACGTGTTAAATAAAATGAAAAATATAAATAAACAATCGTAGGATGAAGAACGATGTGTCAAAACGTCCTTCAAGTTTTACATCGACCAAGTGCAAACAATTATATCAAAAATGATGGGCACCGCACAGAATTCAGTGTATTTAAGCGTCACATGTAAGTATTATAATAATATAGTTATTTTTAAACATATTTGCAAAGAATTAGAAGTGCTGAATACGAGTAATATGGGTTTTAATTTTCTTTTATTTCTAACCTCATGGATTTCTCAGCAAAAACCCGATGCCAGTCGTTTCATAGATCTTAAAGGACCTATTTAAAATATCCGGATCCTATTTAATATAAAAGTCCAGACCAGGTTTCAATAAATTTTTGTCATCATTCTTTGCCTAAGAATGTCAGCTTGCAAAATATTACAAGTATCTAAAAATATATGGTTTAAATTTTCCTTCACAAGCTTTCTAGTCCAACTTATTTTCACGAATAGCATTTGAAAGAAGAACAAAAGACTCAGGATTTTTAGATTAAAGAGATCATCGTCTCTTAAATTAAATCTCTCAGTTTTGGAAACGAGACACTACTCTACGCGCTCTAGTGCGCCATCTCGCTTTTACATCTTCAAGTCTTGTATCCCAGTCTTTTGTTTCACGTAATAATACTTTTGCTTCCTCGTGTTTCCTTGAAGTGCATAATATAGCTGAGCTTTGCTGCATCTTTAAAGGAGATCCCCTTTGGAGAAGCAAGAAACGTGTCCATTAAATTGATGGAAAGTGTGACGCTGGAAATATGAGCAAGATTTATAACAGAGCTTTATATGATAGCCGGGAGCTGGCACTTTCTACAAAATATTGAAATACGAGTATGTAGTACCTACTTGTATTTTTATTTTACCTAGTCTATTCATTCAAATCTACATTTCCACAATCTGTTGAAAGCGAAATAGTAATTTCGTTATATCCCACGATGATGCCGGCGGTTATTCTTTGGAATAGCCTAAATAATCTAGTGTATCAGGTTTCTACTAAAAAAATATTAAAATTGGTCCAATCTTTTGTCCGAAGCGTAGGACGTATTAACACACAAAAACAATAAACGTGACTAATATGAATAGTTATTAATTTGTTCCTGTTTATATCACACTCAAGTGACGAACTTTCACACTTTACCGTTTTCAATTAAAGTTTTTAACCTTGTCTTACAAATTATGTAGACACGAAACAAACAATAATTTATTATTGATATTATAACTTACTTTGTTCAACCAGTCAAAACTAACACCTACGGTGTATGAATAAACTTCGTCGTAAGTAAGTGAAACTTATTATAAGAAACTTAAGGAGGTATTTAACACTCACTATTATGTGATATTCTTACTGAACTACGAGCTACGTAGACACGGCTACAAATATTGCTACGAATTTTGCTACGGTTGCTACGCCGACTACAAAAACTGTTCAAAACTTCTATTTTCGTTTTCAGCTATTTGTATTCTATCGAAGTTATAGAAAGGTTAACGTATCATGTATCAGGCCAAGGATAAAACAATAGCTTAGCGTTATCAAGGATACTATTTCAGATAGCATTGGGAATACGTGTGAAGATTGCATTTAAAATAAACTTCATATTATTAATACTAATCATATCGTGTTCTCTCACGCTTATGTTGTTACGTGTATTTGCATTAATAATCAAGAATATTCTATTTCAGTTCAGTAGTTAGTTTACGTTCTAGTTGCCGCTACGGTATTGCTACGCTACGTTGATTTATTGGGAACAAGTAAGATACGTAGGCAATTATTGTTATGGGATAAGCTTCTCGAAGCAAAACCACGTACTTCATACATCGATGCTCTCTTCACCCTAGAACAAACATACTAATAATTTAGGTCAGGTAACTACGAATAAGATATCAACAAGGTATCGCAATATTGGAATGACAACAATAGGCCTGTTTTATTTACTCATGTTAGGTACTCGGTTTATACCTAAATTGTTTCTACAGTTTTACTCACTTACTATTTTGGAAATGAAAGTAAACTAGAATTTTGTACGCTGCTGTGGGAAAGAGAATTTAAAAAAATATGAAGTTCAGTTGATACGACGCCGCGACGTTACCATTTATAGTTACTAAGCGACGTCCTTCCCAGATATTGATATAAACCCATTGAATGAAGCAATAAAATGAAAATGTAGGAAATCGGTTTAGGAAATCTAGTTTAAACTCTTTCCGTAGCGAGCCGATCCTAGAATTGCAACCACTTTGCATTATCCAGAGGCATCAGAGATATCTTCTGCTTAGCTTACTCTGAACTATGTTAGGGTCTGTGCACACGGTGTATTTCACACGCGCACACGTTGCGCCCTAATTCGCTGCCCAGAAACGTAGGCTATAATAATATATACTTGCGTTGTAGGCACGTCCTTAGTGCGAATTTAATACGCAGCGTGCATGCCGATTTCCAGTTTCACTTGAATTACTTTATTTTGATAATTTTTCTTCATTAATATTTCTGATTTAAGCAGAAAAAAAATAGTAAAAACCTTATATCAATTATTTCATTTCAGCAATACCGTTTTTAATGTTTGATGAAACTTATTCGGTGATTAATATAAAATAAATGCGATCGGGTTCTCCGAAAACAATTAAGCTTAACGTTGTAAAATGGCGCTTTAGTACGATCTCTGAACTTTGAAACAATTAGCTGGGATTCATTCAAATTCACTTAGCATTTACCTTAGTTTAGTGTGAATGTAATTAGTTGAAAACTATAAAATGCACGGAAATTAAGACCGATGTTGGGAACAGTTAAATTTAAAACCTTCTCGTTCATTGTAATCGGCGAATGAAATTTTTGTTTGACTTTGTTGCGATTTGAGTTTCAAACCCATATAAAACTTATATTAATTTTAATTTCACATTGGTTTCAACAGTTCTGGTGGGTACTACTTAGTAGGTAGTACATATTAGCTTATTTTCAACACAAACGACTTGATTAATTTTAAATTTGGTTTGGAGTAGTCCATTATTAATAACTACGCAGTATTTATACTGAAATCAATATTATTAGCATGAAGCCAGTAATGGTGATTTCAGTATAAAGCAGCTAGAATATCATGTTTATCAAATTGTTTAAACTGTTGTAAGGATTCAACAAAAACAATCCTGTGCATCGGTACGGATTCAAGCATTCAGAATTTATGATAAAAACAAAACTCATATTGGGTGTACGCATGTATGACGTCATGAGTTTATTTTTTGTATGATTGTATTAATAAAACCCGAATTTCGACAGTCGTAAACCAACCGCCTTTCAAAATTAATAGATGAGTTTCAGGAAACTCACTTTTCTCACGAGTCTGATAGTTCTGTGAAACTAATAACGGAAGCGTAAGCAATAGTTGCAATTCTATTTGAAAATGATTTGGTGAATCGGTTCAAATACCGATAGAACAATTTGCTCTGCACACAGCAATGTTGTACGAAGTTCATTAGGAAATGTTTAGGTAACTAAATTGCTCTAACAAAGTATGCAAGCGATCCCGTTTCAAATCAATTAGGCATATTTTGATCCGCCGAGGCAGCTATTTGACTAATTAACCACTATTGTATCAGACTGCGTTGCGCAGTGTAATATCGTACTCATATTCAGTTAATGTTTATTAGCTATTAAAGAAAATTATTTAATAGAAAAAGCTTACTTTTTTACTCAGTTAAGATGAATAATGAAAATAAGATAAAATTACTAAATACAAACCTTAAAAATTTAAAGGATCACGTTCATTGATATTTTTTTAATCATGCCCAAGCTAACGGATTTATTCTATAAATTAATATAGTTGCATTTGCTAATAGAAATCTTAAACGTAATCTTCTATAGAAAAGAATCTTAAGATAAGGCAAAGTTTTAATAATATTCCCTACACTATCTAAAGCGTTCCGCGTCATAGTTTGATTAAGTAATTTATCTCGGCTTCCCGAGCGTAATGCATCAAGAATGCAGTTAATATTAAGGTCGAGCCGAATAGAAAACTATGCCGGGTTAAGTTTATAACACGCTTGTCTGCCCGACTAACCCTGACCTGGCCGTGCATTTTACAGCCAGTGAACTAGAAAGTATTGTTAGGATTTAATCGCAAATAGCTCGCATTAGTTATGGAAGAGTTCAATCTATATACAGACGGCAGAAGTTTGTGAAAACAGTGAGATTTGTAACCTTGGTATTTGTAGACATTAAAGCGTTAATGTAACCTAACTAAACTTTCGTTTTTGATGTTCCACTGATTAGTGATTGAGGTGGAGCCATAATATCGTGGAAGTAGCGGTACATTACCGAGAATGATCGGTCAATAATGTTACCATTGCCACGCAGCCCCGAAATGTTCCGTAACTAACATGACACACAATATTTTTCCCGCAGCGTCTAAATATAGTTCGCGGAAATGGCTCGATACAGCGTTAGGCGTTATTGCTGTTTGTTTGCCAATTTTAAGCGACACGTTGACTATTACAGTTTCGCAATCACAAACGACTAACAGTTTCATTTCGATAGCAAAAACTTTTGTCAAAAGGCTGATGAAAAATTCTGCCGATGTGACTTTTTTTCGCAATATTGAGGAATGATTCAATACAAAGGGAGAAAATGGTTGGTAAATAACCCAAACTAAAAATAACAACGTACTTAAAAAAAACTTATGCAAGGGGTTATTATATTGAACGATATCTTCTATCCGCTCTTGGGGTCTGTAGGGAGGGAAAAAATATCCAGAAATATTCCACAACATTTTCCAAGACCCACTTCAAGATCAGGATAAATATTGGTTTCACACGCGATCCCTGCAGCAAACATGATTTAATTTGTTTTCCTTTAAATTCGCTCAAGACATTCCGCAATAAAAGTTATTTTAGTGAGCTATTCCCAATTCCCAGATTTAATTACGGCGGCAGGTATTTTCGCATAAAAAATGGTTTTACCCTATATGTTTACTGGATTATATGATATTTTTAGACATTAATTAGAATTTCTTGTGATATCGATCTTTTGTCGGTTTTCTCGTGGTAATTCGGTGATACGAAACCCGTTATTATAGAAAGCTGATGTATGTAGCACATTGGTATTTCTTTCGAATAGAAACCGTGTGTAACATTAGTCGTTGATTACTATGGGACGAAGTAATTATGAAATGTGTTTAGAGCCTTTACGGTGGCTTGAGAAAAAGTGCAGCTTCTTTGCGGTGCGCCATACGGTTCAAGAGCGGCATAAATCCGCAGCGTTCAGCCCAGATGGGAACCGCGCTAAGTAATTACGAGTCTATAGGGACTGTGAGTTCACATAGGTATATTACGTGGTTAAACAGGCCACGGTTATATTTTAAATACCGTTCTGAGCATTGATATAAATAACTTTCTCCGGGGAAGCAATATTCAAATTGAATTAAATTTCGGTCCTCCCATATCAATTAGTGTTGATTTGACGATGAATTTTGGTCTGGTTAGACATTTTGACTCGACATTTTAGATTTTTGATTTATTTGACAATTCACTGGTTTCATTGTTAGGTTTTTCTTAAAATACGATGCAAAAGGTACCTAATATACCTCAGCCCTGTGATCTCATGTCACAAACATCAGATAAACACGAATTCCTATTACAATGGCATCGTGTTTCGACGGCCGTCTAAGCTCTGACGGCTGTAACGAACAGACGTCGTAATTTCGGTGCTTTGTTATGATCACATCATACATCAGCGAGATAAAAGCTAGTGACGTCATACGCTTCAAAGTGTTCAAACACAAATTAAAACCAGCTCAATCTGAACTTAATTAAAAATAAACTATTGTTTAAAATCAACGCCGTTAATTAAGATGTTATGAGAGAAAAGTCCGAGAATTTTAAACGAAGCAACTAAGATAAAGTTATTTCTATTTACCGTCAACTCTTTATAGCGTAGTGATGCTTGCGAAGTATTTAATTTATTTGTTAAGCATTAATTTCTTGTTTGAAGTACACTTAGCAGCGAGTGCTCGGAGAAATGTAATGTTTGATTAAAAGTTATGTTTCTGTTATGACTCATAATAACTTATTAATGAAGCAATTATATGCATTTCTGTTACCTCTACACGGAGAATAAAACAGATTCTTTTATGCTACTGTTACTACAACATATTGTTAAAGATTTTTATCTCGTGAAGGTCTGGCCGCGATAAACGACAATTCTTGACGGGGCCAGTCAGCGTGCAAACAGGTGCAGGTGTTTACTCTTTTAGTCTATTGGAAAAACTGTCCAAACCTGCTTCTATGGACAGATGTAATTTTATACAAGAACCATCGACAATGACACTGCGTTGCGATCAATCGCGTGATTCGGACCTGTAATTTCTATACAACCAAGCATTTTCCATCAAAGCTAGCGGTATGTCTCTTATCAAGAAAATAAAAGGGTAGACCAAAAAGATCTTATATGAAACCTATCCATATATGAATTACGAGTAAATGGATCATATTACTGTTAGTGTAACACTGTTTTATTTGTCGATTCTTTGCAGATAAAAAATAAACGTCACAACAAACCTACACAATATTCCTTGTAATTATCGGCAACCACGGTCAAAATAATTCAGATCTGCTTAAATATGAATAAATTATTATCGAATGTTAAGTAAACAGAACATGATGTAGGTTTTTAATGTCAAATTACATTAAGGACGATATTTGTTTGACCCCTTTTTACTCCCTCTTGTCATTTTATTTAGAGTCCAATGGGCTTCGAGTTTCTGAATATTAAGTGAAATGAAACATTGTATTTATTCACACAGAAGTTTGATAATGTTTCTGCTTAGTTCGGTCATTGACCTAACATTTTAGGTACACCTATTCGAGGAATATGCCTCGTTTGAATAATCACGTATTCTGCCCATTGTTAATATGCTTGCAACTATTAAATCGTGTAATGGTGAAGCTTCCAAAGATAGCACCATTTTACCTAAACATCAAAAAGGTTGTTTTTAAACAATCTTGAAAGAGTAAAGGGCATTAAAAATACTAAACGGCTTGCATAATTTTATGGCACTTTGCATAACAGGAATTCTCACATTTACTACGACATTTTGTTTATTAAATAAGTTCCAACATAAATGTTTGGAACTAAATTGTGCAGTATTTAAATAGAGGACAACAAGCAACAACATTCTGACACACTTTGCTACAATTTGCAACTTTAACTACATAACATACCGTTGGATGTTAAGTTAAGAAGAACAATAAAATAGATTTATCATTTTGTTATTCGAAATTACATTTACAAAAACTATTATTTACAATACACAAAGAAAGTAGGACATTCATGTAAATCTACATGTAACAGAAAGATAGAATTGAAGAAAAGGAATCTTACTTAGACAAATATATCAAATTTTAAGATACCTTTGACATTTTACATTCGTGAAATAATCAAGTTAGACTACTTTCTCTTTTATACTCCTATGAGTATTTTTTCTTTATACCACCAAATGTATGGCTGATCATAACATTTTATTACTATACGAGAATCGATCTACGGGAACTTATAACTTCCATCATATAACAGGAATCTTAATACCGTAAAAGCTTGGTTTTCCCTCGTATGATGAACAGTTTTAATGTGTTACGACTAGCAGTTCGTGTTCAGAACGTTGTATCATGCTAACTTTTCAGCTTGAAAGTTTAAATAGCAAATTCTTGGGAGTGCTCAACGCTTTGCATGAAAGCGACATGTTTTGGCTAAACACGGTTCACAAACGTTAGTTTAACTGACAATTAACTTCACATGCAGGTAGGTATTTCTTTATTATTTAAATCGAAAATTTGATGATTACTACTTGATCGTTAGAGTATGTGTATGTATTTAGATTGAGACACAAAAATAGCTAGAGAATCTCATGTTTAGTGCTAAAGAAGAATTTTTATAGTTCAACACTAGAATTAAAAATAACATGTTCACACGTTTCATGAAAATCGGTTTCCTGGAAGTCAACTCTAGACTTTTTGCCCTAAAAAATGGGTTATATAAACTGCGTGCGATAAATCCAAATGTTTTGTGAGCGAGAGCCTGACTTTTATTTCGTTTTACACACTACAAATATTTTACCCATTTTTTCCAGGAACTGAACAAGATTATGGAACAACAAGAGATTAATATAAGATCACTTCAATTTCTATTAGATCAATTCGACGGAAATAACGTAGTAAAAATATCGATAGACATGTTGTTGGGGGAAAACGAAATAAGTTTTATAACTTGCGAGACAGGCATTTGTCAATAGGACGAAAAACAATAAGTTGGAAGACAACAGATTTTATTAGACTCTGGATTATACAACATGTTTGTAAATGCGATTACCAAGAGATATAACATCATCCACTTAATGTAACAGTTGCTATTGTAACTGGTGATGTTTCGTTGATAAATAGACTTTTATTCGTTTATTTTAAGATAATACACGCAATCACCTAGACATAATGCTCACCTACACAAAGAACAGCTAGAAAATAACTAATTACCTTTTCATTTCTTGAGACGGTACTATTTAATACTTATTTTTAGCCAGCTCTTAGGATAAAAGATTAGGAAGAAGTAAATTCAGGTCAAGAGGTAATAAAAACTAATAGATAACTTAATTAGAAGAGCAATCTCCTTGCTCTGGTCGCTTTCGCCGTCACACCGCAGCAAGACGCGATGGCCGGCAACTTTGTACAAACTTACTCACTTCATCTAATTATTTTAATTCGATGCGTTTTGAAGTAGCGTACTAGAGGAAATTAGATACTTTTTGAAATTTAATTACAACTTAGGGCCAGGCCACACGGTGCGGTGCGGCTCCGGCGCGGCGCCTGTGCGGTGCCGCAACGGTTTCCTACATATAAAAATGTATGGTATGCCACACGGCACGCCCGGCGCCGGCGCCGCTCCGGCGTCGCACCGCAGGCGCACCGGACAACGGCGCGAGGCAGACGAGGCGGGGAGGGGTGCAAGTAGTGTGGTGCCGCAGCCAAGCCGCTCAGTTGTTTATACGACATAGGCATGAGTGTAGGACGACATAGGCAGGAGCCAAGTCAAGCCTGTTGCGGTGCCGCAGCGGCGCCGTAAGAATATTGCGACGCCGCACTGCTCGTGTGGCCGCCAGTGCGGTGCGGAGTAATGCGGTGCGGTGCGGTGCCGCACCGTGTGGCCTGGCCCTTAAACATTTGACTCTAAAATTGCTGTGGAATTCATCGCAATAAATATAAGGTGTTAGTAAATATTATTCGATTCACATAGATCGTCTGAATTGGACATTGCATAAATGTAAATAAATTCGGCCAATCATGAATAAATTATGCGCTGTTTGCGAGGTGTGACATAGATTTAAATTTCAGATCAAAAGTTAATAGGAATTTTATATTACTAAAACCCTGTTTCAAATTGGCTGGCAATATTTCTATAGTTCATTTCAGATGTATTTGCTCAGTTAGCTCACTATAGGTCGAGAAAATTACGAATATAAAATGATAATAGATAGGTTAGTACAGCGGTTCTTAAAAAGTTATACCTACCAGTATCTAGTGACATATGAGGCTACTGAAGCGGTCGGCTCAAAGGGGCGCCGACATTTGAGCTCTCCAGTACCGGTATCATGTGCCCTCATAGCTGAGTTGTTGACGTAGTGGACGCGAGACCCCGCTATGCGTTAAACAGCGCTCTGTCTCGTTTCCACAATAGCCTAGTCCCTGAACGGGGCTGAACGTCATGTTGCTCGCTCTAATATACTTAAGGCTTAGGCTACGTATTGAGTGTTCTATGAATATTTAATCGAACACCGATTGACTACTTTCTACTTAAAAATAAAAGGGACATTTCTGTATTGTACAGGTTTTACTTTTTATATCGACTAATATTGTATTAGAAATTACTCTGAAAATATGTATAATATATATGACCTTAAAATAATTTCGTAGAAGAGCAAGTTAGTGACGTTCAAGGATTTACACTTGAAAATTATTTAATACAGAAGATACTTGTGTCTGGTTTAAACACGTTACACGAAAGTGGAGTTAACTTAAGTAAAGTTAGACTTTAGTTGCTCAGTCTAAATATACAGGGAAACACTTTTAATGTACGGAGAAACTCGAGTCACAAATTAAACTTTAACGGGGTAAAGGTCGCGACTCCAAGAATCTTAACAAATTTTACAGCGGGATTACGGATCTGGCAAAAGCAAAGCGATAGCATCACAGTAATACCGTCAAAAGACGTAGGAAGCAATAGAAGATTTTTAATGTTATCGATAAAGTTCAAGTAAAAGCACTTAAATTCTCCAGATTTTATTTTTAGCCAGCTGAGCGTCGCGGTTTTATCTGCTATTTTACAAAAATCGGAGTTGGATCGAAATGGAATTAAAATAAAATACAACTTTTTATTAAAGTTGTGCCAATACTAAGTATAACATTACTATATAAAAAAGCCATTATTTTAAACAGATCGTACATTTACATACATTTATTTGTGGCCATTAATAAAACCAATTTACCATAATAGAAGCAATATATCCGAAACCGACAATAAAGCATAGATATTATTGTCAACGTAATCTAATGAAACATTAATTATTGGTGAAGTAGCCATAAATGGTACGTGTAAATACCGTCTAATGCGGTACGATCACCAGCTATGCTAGACAAAGGGAATATTCCGATACTATTCTATGAGCAATTTCTGGCCAGCATTCCAGATTATGGAGTAATTTAATTATGGTTAATATAGCCTATTTAGTTATTAATGTCGTTGTTGTAGACAAACATGCTAGGTTAATTTGACGACATGTTCTAAGTAGTAGCTGGCGAGGAATTTAGATTTATTTAGCCTACCGCATCATTGGAAAGTACTCGTTAGAAGTGAGACGGCTCACAACGATGGGCAGTGGTTTGTTCGCGGACACTTGCAACCGATAAACAAGCGGCCGATAAATTTAGTTACTTAGAGCTCTTAAAGTTTAACTCGATCAAACTATCAGTCGACAAAAAGTATTTCGCCCTGTGGGGCTATGAATTGGCTGTAGGCCTTCCGATACTGCGGATAAATGTTTATCAGATAACTCCGGCCGACGACTGGTGCATGCAGGTCAACTCGACTTTCTTTTGTTTATCTTCGTACACTGATGAACAAAATGAACTGAGCTTCCTGTTATTTATTTGCTAGTAGCCTCACCGTGCACACAGTCTCAGCTAGAAGTTTGTTTGGACCGTGTAGCTGTTTCCGATGATATGCTTTTTGCTAATGTTAGTTCACAACTTCCGTGTTCGTGTCTTTGTTTTTAGGATTACACGTGTCCAGTCTTTTGTTGTATTTCTCGCTACTGTCATATTGCTTTTTATAATTTATTTTTATTAAAAAGCAAGTTCAGTGTAACAGGAAAATAATATAAACAGTGTTATTAAAAGAAGTGTTAACACACTCAAAGGTTCATTTGGAATTAAGCTTAAATTTTACTAACGTTTGTTGGTTGGTCTTACTCTTTTTATTAGAATTTATCAAATCAGTATAATAATATAAAAGCTGGACAGTTAGATCTGAGAAAATTAGTTTCTTGTTGCTCTGCTAAAATATTACTAACCGTGTAAACTCTTTTTTGATTGGATATTAATAATGGTCAATGGTAGAGTCTTTGAATATTTGATTTAACGATTAGTTTGAAAGGACTAATTGGAAACGATTCTATGAATACGTTATATATCAAATACAATACCACGATGAATTAGGCTGTGTATATTTATTATTGAGAGTTATTATTGAGTGAATTGACTTTCTAATGAAAATAGAAAAAAACACTTTGTAACTTATTGATTCTTGTCGGTTCTTCTCTATAGGCATAGCATTTTCTAATCACGCAAGAGTTTTTTTATCTAACGGTTTAATAAAATCTGGCTGATTTGGAATTAAATAATTTAAATTTATTTATCACGACAACAAGTGTAGTGTAGTGCTGTAATCGAGTTCACTGGCGGATGATAATTCTATCAAAATCTTTATTTTTCAATTATCTCAAAACATAAAATATTGATTGATCCGTTAAAACTTTCTACTATTACATCAATGTGATACATCTGTGTATGATGTACAGTCAGAAAGCGAAGTCACTAAATCCCTCTCATTGGAATCTGCTAGCTGTTTGTATATTGGATTTGTGATGTTTACGTACGAGGTGTGCATGGTGTTTGCGTCATATGGTGGTGACGAGTAAACAATTGGAGCGGCACCGCAGCCACGCGCGGCATACCACAGATTTTTCCATGGAACGCCGTAACAAAGTTGATGTTACCGCAAAGCGTTCAGGCCCTACAGTTTTGACCCAAATTAAATGTTTTCGAAGTACATTTTTGTATATTTAGCAATTCAGCTAGCGGTGCTAAATTTGAGGCCTTACTTCGTTTTTAGTGTCACGATGCACTAGTGAATATCGACAGAAAGTAAAAAGTACTTTACACTCGAAAACCACTAATAATAGTTTCGCATCAAGATAAAAAACTTTGCGTGAAAAGTGATATCTTAAGTAATTACAACTAACTAAACTATTTCGGCAATCTCTTTAACCATGTAAATAAATCGTGGTTAATTTATTTTAGTATTTAACTGCATTTTCCATTAGTTGTATTTTGTCTTTTAAATTAAAAAAAAACTGTTTGTATTATAATTGCAATGCGTGTTAACGATCTAGTAAAGCTATGGGATAATCCGGGATCGATGTTATTTAAATAACTATTGGTTTCATTTCAGGATTAATAAATTACAGTACAATAAATACACGTATATTAAAATACTCCTACTTAAACGAACACTGCTGGTGAAGTCTGTTACGAAGTAAATTAGTGCTCGGATATTATTTTGATATACACAAAATAGATAATACATTTGCCGGAAATTGTATACCAAATAATACATGCTAATAAATAATTAAATCATGTTCACCGAATTTGATTAACCATAGAATCAAGTACATTAGATTACTGACTACACAGGCAGCGTTTAAAATTTAACAAATAGGCGTATTTAGTAAAATTTAGTTCCGCAAAGTGTTAATCAAAGCGTCACTTGTAATACAAACTAAAACCCTCGGGCGGCCCGCGCACCGAGCACGAAATTTGTACAAATGCACTTTAGTGCCTACACACTCATCATACCACACCGTGATTGTTCAAATAGCTGTCGGTTACTTTATTAGGCAGGGTTATCAATGCTTTTTCCCAATTTCTTAAATCCTTGTCGTAATCCCAGGCTTAAACTCCACTTAGTAAATAGCAAAAGAGCTCGCTCGTCAGAGACCGCTTAACGTGAAAACTTGAAGAGCTTAACTACGGTGCCATGCATAGTTTGATTACGAAAAGCGCTCACTCGCTTATTACTGGGAAAGACGACTGGCAAAGACGACCAACAAACGACGAATCACAAGAAATTAACTGGCCACTTAAATCCTTCAGTTCTATGTAGGCCCCTATTAAATTACCCTACTTTTATGGCTCACACGTAACCCATATTTCGCCTTTGTAGAAAACTCTATTATGCATGTCGACCGCACTTGCGAAATCCAGTATTAGACCTTTTAAGTAAAAGTACAAACTTAGACACTTAAACGTCGTTTCAAGATATTATGAAGTCAGCCTTTGGCCCAGCCTTTGCATAATTGTTAGGTTTTAAACGGCGCGGAAGATTAAAGGTTGAATTCTTGAAGGTTCTTGATAAGGAAGCCTCAGAACTAAGAACTCACTTAGTATACTAGTTCAACGCCAGTCAGTAATGTCTGAATACTAGTGCATAAAAAGATCAAGCAATTTAAATTAATTTGTATTGAAAAATCCAATGTATAATAGCTTTATAAAAATAAAGTAAATAATTAAGAGGATTACAGTAGATAAAACGCATAAAAACGTTAAAGGATTTAAAAACTATTTTATCTAAATTAAAATCCTCTCCAAGTCTTCTAGGATCAAAATCCTCTTCTATCTTACATAAGTTTATAATTAATTTTTATTTGTAATTTGTATTGAAAAATGTCAATGCCAATAAGGACAATACATCTTTCCAAATATAACGAAATATATCAGCCATTAAAATAAGAATACTGTGGACAAGTTGAATCAGAAAGAGATAATATTAAAAGAAATTATTTTCCACAAAATCTTAAGTAAAGTGGTTTTAAAATTACAACTTTCTGTCGCAGTCGTAAGTTTGAATAAAACAAAATTCTTTACGAGTTCTTAGCACCTGCACTTCTTAATGGTATTTTCTCTTTTAATCTCATTTCCGTTGCGAGCGTATTTGAAATGTAATTTTACACAAAACCATATTTATTAACTTTTATTTTAACATGAAGTAAGTTGTTTGAGTAGTTTTATTTAACTGAAACAAAGTATTCCTTTTTGCGGACTGCTTTTACGAATCTGTTTGCGTTTTTAGTAAAAATGAAACAAATCGAAGTATGTTTGGTTTTGAATTACCAATTATTTTGCGAGAATTTATGAACACTGCGCTGAAAAATATTGAAAACGCCTCACGAAAGTAATTTATTATGTATTTGCCTCGTTATTGCCACAGAAGCAGCAAAACCGTTGTAGTTATAGACTAACAATTTAAGTGAGACATTGTTACGTCGTCAGTACGCAGGTGTATTGTTTCGTATCGTTTGCCAAACTAGCCTCAGCCAGTTTTAGTCAGGCACAAATTTGATCGCCGCCCTCGTAATTGGTACGCGCTGAACGATGCTGTTGGTTATTAACTTTGTCTTTGTCATATTACTACGAGTGCTGCTCCGAAACTTGCATTGCATTTATATGAAAATTTGCTATGACGCTGCTGTAAACCGTAAAGGTGGTTCAAAGTGCTAATAACCAATTTGTAGACACTTGATAACAAAGCATTTTTAATTTACGTGATTGCTCTATGTTAAAAATGAGCGTAAATACAATATGTAGGTAACAATATTGGAAATGGTGTAATTAAATAAAAGCAAAGCAAACAACCGTTAAAAATAAACAAACAGTGTCTATTTTTGTAAACTAATAAACGTTGTTATTAAAATGAGAATGCGCTTTTGGGTCATTCTACGTAGTAATTTATTAAAACACCAATTTTTATTGTTCTTTACACAAAACTATTGTGTATAATGAGATTCACACCAGTCTGAATTAATAACATAATAATAAAAAATATAATAATAAAAGCGACAATGGAATATTATTCTTGGAAACAGCGATGTCAAGAGAATTATGTAATCTGTTTACTGAAGTCGACTCTTAACTCAACACTTTGAACAAAGAACTACTATTATAATATTTTTCTCTTGTATTCTATTGCAATCGTGTATTTGTCTATGTCTACGGTGCGTGAGTAAATAATATATCTCTATGTAAGTATGTAGGTGCGTTTAGGCCAAGCCGACTGAAACTGTAAGCCGAAAACAAATTAGGGTCAGTTCTTATCTACAATACCCGAAAACTCGTTTCATTGTTGACCCAAGTCGGTAAAAAACAGTCATAAAGACGAGTTTTTTTATCTCTTATAAGTAAAACCAGCCAAAATGCTATAAATGACGACATTATGAAAAGATAAGTACCTTTTTGAGAAGTTTTTGCGCCATATTAACCTCTCAACTAATTCGTCGCATTGCGCTTCTTCTGCGGCTAAAACGAAAACACACCTAGCCTAATTAACAAATTAATGTTAAAAGTACATTAATTACTTGTGGAACAAGTAATACTGGTTATTGTTTGTGTTAAGAACGTTAGCAATATCTTCAAGATATTTCTTTTAAGTTCTTGATTACGTATGTTGAATGTTTTGCTTTAGGTTAAAGAACGTCTGTTGTTAATTTTAGTTGAGTTCGATTGAATCTGTCTATTTCTGTAACGAGAATAATAAATATTTATGTATCATTGACCGAGCTCGATCTCGGCCAAGTTTTCTCGCATCAAATAATCAAGACAATAAACCGCGACTCGTACTTGATTGTACCAGGTAACAGAAACACGAACCTGCTCATAAAGCATTCTGTTTTAAACGCCTTTTAATTCCTTATACAAAAGGTTCAAGAGCGTGAATAGGAAACTCGATTAGATTAAATTGCTTTAGTATCACGTCAATTCCAATGAATTTATAAGGCTCGGTTAGTTAGCTACTACATTACTGGGATCTTCTCCGGGAGGAAAACGTATTTCCTTGATATTGTGTACCTTTTGATAAAACAAACTGCAAAACGAAATCTTCTGTGTTTAACACCTTGTTTATTTTGAAATAAAACTTTTTAGTGTCGCCTCGGTTCGGTTGGAAATATCGAGCGTGAGTTTAGGTCTGGTGTACAATGTTGGGTCGGACAATACACGATATTGAGTTACCTGTTAAGAATTTCTTTGTTGTAACCGAGGTTTAGAAATGAGTCCGCTAAATGGCAATGGGCTCGCCGTTATTGTCGACTTTGGTGGAAAACTATTGGACTGCTCTCTTTGGGAAAATAGTCGGAACATGCGATTTATTTTTAACAAATAAAATATATTTTATGAATTGTGCATAAAATTGTTTATCCCGAACCATTTTCGAATATAAATGAACAAAATAAACTAATAGGATCAGTTCTTTGTATTATGAATTTGTATGTGATGAAAACAGGGATCAAATTCTCCACTGCGGCAAATTAAATTAAAATAAAACAACCATATTTTTTATTTCGTACACAAATTCGTTATGAAAAGGAAAAAAAGAGCGGCTTCCTATAATATTTTTTAAAAGGCCATTAACGTTTCTGAGAACGAAACTATTTAGCAGAACATAATATTCTCTTACATAAAAAGCCTCGACAGAATCAGCCATAGAATGTGACGTCTAAAACGTTACGTAATAATTACGGTACCTACATACAAGGCTGTATTACATTCTTGCCGCTTTACTTTGTGAGTCCAAAAGACTTGCGGGTCGATCCGCACATTTTCAAACGCACTGGAGCCTGTATTCAGTCAAGGCCAAGGAATTTGCTGCCTACGTTTTAGTTGGGGCTGGGCGCCATCTGCTCTTGACAAGTAGATACTGTAGCTACCTACAATGTACGCGTGTCGTAATGTCAGATTTTATAAACGAAATCGTTTCAGAAACAACGATTGAAAAAAAAGTTTCTGAGGAAAAGTAATATACGAAGAATAAACAAGTTCACCTCATCTTATAAACGGTTATGTTTAAATTGATTCTATCAAAGGCAAAAATGTATAAGTTAATACCAATGGATGAAGAAGTGTTCAAAAATCTGGCACTTCTCCACACGTTTATTACCTACTATAGATTGGTAGGATGTCGTTTTGTAACCTAAGCCTACTCATAAAAACGAGATTAAACGTACCCATATAATTAAAAACTGCTTCTGTGCACGAAAATAAAACAGGACTTCGGGGCATTTTCAATAAAAAATAGACTAACTATACAATATTGTCATCGTCAGAGTTTTATTTGTTCGTCGAATTATCAATATTTGCATCGATGAACCAATCAATATTTACTATAAAGGTAGTTTCCCATGAACCGGAGCGATATTAAAAATATTTTTTACTAGACTTCCCTGAAACTCGTTTGAGCAATTTCCTCTTAGTTATACGTACCTATTTCATTAGATATCGTTAACGCGCGCACGTGGAACTGGGTTATTGTAAAGATATATATTTTTTTCCTAGCGACTATTCCGTTCTTATATTCAAAAAGTTAACCATATAGGAAAATAAATTCTACGGACAGATAACGTCAGAGTTAACTTCGAGTATAATTTTATTATGAGCTTAAACAATAGCAATCATCATAATTAATTCTTGTGAAAAATGATATTGTTTTAATAAATGGATCAACCACAATGGCCCTTAATAGTTGACGGCTGTCAACCGCTGACTCAGTTCCAATTCAATAACCACTCAATAGTGCTGCTGAAATTTAACACAGAAATTCAAGTTACAAAGGCTGAATATTCACAATATATTCCCACTGTATTATTTAAATGTGGTGATTCTTTTAATAGGGACAACTAAAAGTCTGACCATTGACACAAATTGAATTATATTAAACGAGCTTTGAGGTAAATACTATTGAATTTTGCATTCAATAAAATAGTTTATTGGCGTAGTATTTGTGTTTTATCTTTTTATAACGTAATAGCAAACATGTACAAACAAAGGCTTTGTCCATCGCATAGTCCATGAAAGTCCGCAATGAAAAAAATTCAAATATATTAATTTAATGTTCATACACATTCGGAATCTAAACGATATTTTAACTATACGCGTTGTTGGAACAACTGGCTAATGAAAAACTAAGTAACACTAACAAAGTGTGCGAGGGAAGGTTCCCGTCGATCAAGGGCACAGGAGTTTACAGGCGAGCGGCGCGGGACCGATGCGCGGGGTCCGCCTTGCCGCCGCACAACATACCCATAGGTACCTCTATAGCATGGGCTAGCAGGGGCTCTCAATCTTTTCCCGCCGTTGCGCGATGGTGCTCTTATAAATTTAACATCACGACGTAAGATTCCTCATACAAATAGTTAAGGTTTAATTTTATTTGATTTGTTACTCAAAAATTTAGCAAAACAATAGTGGCGGTCAAATATGAACGAACGGATTTTTTCTTACCCTATAAATAGGCCTTAATAAAAGCCAATAAAATACTATTTATGGTTCTTTTTTGGATGATGTGTCGTTTATAGCTTATATCCTAGGCAATAATAATGTAAGGTTACCAAGATTCGCAGTGGGGTTCTTGTTCATTCAATGATACATTTTATAAGTACCCGCAAAAATTCAAAGGTTTTACGGCACGGCCGCGGTGCTTCTTTCTTTTCTACTCAACACAGTTTGGGAATCCGTGTACTGTAGCCGGTAGGTCTACTAGCAACGTATTTTGTGCGTTAAGCGAGTGCTCGAACACGATTGTTCCCTGACCGACATACCAGACAATAGACTCGGCCAGTGTTAACAACATCTATTCAACAATCCTATTGTGTACCTCGTTGTAAGATCTAGTTTTAAGTTCAAGGTTTTAAGTTTTATAGCATGCTCTGTTCTTTTTTTAGACTTTCCCATCTGCGTATACTCATCTTTATCGACATATAGATTTATAGGCGACTTATGAAATGCAAAGCGCTTTTTTCCGATTTGGTTTTTCCCGACATATACCTAATTTAAATCTTAAAATTGATCCGCTAAAAATCTGATGCAGTCTACGGTCCGTAACTTTGATAGGATTTTATATAACAGTTCTTTTAGGCTAAAAAGTAAAACGTGGTACATCGAAATCACATATTTTTCCGCTTACTTCCCAATCAATTGGTATAAGCGCCATGTGTGTTTTTCTTCCGTTCGTCCTTCTCGTCATCTCAGCATTCACCCTCCCCCCCCTCACCTACCCTAGCAATCTCATTCCCCTTTTTATGCAAAGCGTTGAAGTAAAATACTACTCTGCAATCTAAAATTAAACGAAATATATTATGTATTAATATTGCTGTGTTAATAACAAAATCAGAGAGCCTAGTTTATGTTAAATCACATTACAATAGAAAACTTTTTATTTTATGAGATTGAAATGTCGTTTTGACATTGACTTTTTAATTGAGCTTTAAGCGCGCCGTCACCGTTAGCGTTCAGAGAAATGTAACTTGTCTATAGGATCGGATAAGACAACATTCAATGGAATAATCCGCTGAAGCGCTACAAAAGTTTGTACCATGTAAACTACTCGGCGACAGTTTGTGACCGCGGGTATGACGATAGGATGCTAACCAAGTCTGAGGCACAAAGTTTGAAGAGCAACCTATTGAATGGTATTAACTGTTTAGCTCAGACTTAATATCTTGAAGCTGATAAGCGAGTTTCTATATAACTTGCTCTCTGAAGACTTAAGATAACAATCTTTAAGTTCTAATAAAATGTTCAGTTTCATAAAGCCTCAGATATTTTGAGCGTTTCTTCACAGTAAAAAACTGGACTTTAAGTGACCTAAATTAAATTGCGAATCTTAAACTACTAGTCTAAATGTCAAATGGCAATCCTACAAAAGAAATAAGCTTATTTTTAACAATGTCAGAGTTTCATTATCAATACTCATTTGAAAAAAAGAAAAATAAATTGAAGAGGTCTGGGTAGGTCCCAAGAGAGGATTTTAATGCTTCAACAGTCTAAAAGTCTGATTATTGATATATTTATAACTAGTACTTACAACAAAATAGAAGCCCTGATATTTAAAAGAAAAATGTGTTTTCTCTAACATTTGTAACATTTAGGTACCTAAGGACGGGGATTGTAGGATGGAGGGTAAATGCTTAATATATCATCCGCAGACGCAACGACATACACAATGGATAACTTAGGAGGATAAGATCCTTCGCTAGATATTATAGATACCAACATATTTTATTTCGGAAAGCTCTCTACTATCGTGAACTATTGTTTAGAAACTATTCACTTGTAGAGTAGATATGGACACAATTAATAGAGCAAATTATTACGTGCTCTCAGTTCGGCAGGTTTCGATAAATCGATAATTTCCAAACCGCATCTGCGTGAAAATGGGCAACAAGCACTGAAAAATGAAAAAAAAAGGGAACATTGCAATAAAAATTTTGTAGTCACAAAAGTTTGATACTCCAATATTGGTTATGGTAATAACTCGACGCATTCACTGCACCACTGGAGCAATTTTTACGCACCTGTGAGTGACCAGTTCACTAGCCCCCGTATATTATGATCTATTCAAGTGGAGCTGATGTAATTTTGGAAGAGAGACGGTGCCCTACACAACGCATAGCGTCGTCTCGTTTTCACATTATACATACGCAGCAAGGTTTTTTGGTACAGAGGGTTGCAATGCCATCCGGTCCCAACAGAACCACGATAGTCATGGAAAATTGTCACAGTTTGAACACGTGAATTTTTTTGTAACTCCGAAGCAATATGTTTCCGATAAATTGGTAGGCGTTTCTGAGCTAACTGAAAATGTGAAAGCAAATGCAATTAAAAACATAAATTAAAAGAGTAAAACATAAACAGTTATAATTAGAACGCTTACCACATTTTAATTCACGTTCTCTGTTCATTTGTATTTTTTTTTTCAAAAACTTTTTGTTACACGATAGCGTAGCAATTATTTAACTTTTTTCTCACATTTTCCGAGATAACAAAGCGGATATCATGTGTGAAAACCGAGGCGTGTTTTTTTATAATTGGACTAGAGAGTTAGGAAAGTAGGTAAAGTGCTGGAAAAACTTGAGGTGAAAAGAATTAAACCTTTTACTAAGTTTGTAGTTGTTCGCACCGCCGCGCCGCCGTCGGTCGCAAAGCACGATTTTTGCATTTGAACATATACCTCCGAACAATGTTGAATGTTAAAGTCTGCGAAGTTTTAAAAGTAACCGGTCTCGCGCCGAGAAATGTTTACGTAGAAGAGGGAAGAAAAAATAACTATGAACAATTCAGCCCCTTGAGCATTTCAAATTAAAAAGCATTTTGATAGTCTAGGTATATTATCTTACTTTTATTTTACCGCACCGACAGAAATTATGGTTCAAAATTGATTTTGATAAAATGTTCTATTGTCAAATATTTAACTTTTATTGACGCATAAACAAATGCGGTATAAAGAATGTTAGGCATATCTATCATTATGTTTGTCTCAAAAGCTACAGACAAAAATCATTAAAAAGACACTTACCTACTTAAAAAATATTTACAAACACACGTAAAATTACACACATTTGCAAACTAATTCCCTTATAACTACAAAATTTAAATATCATTCATATAAATAAGGCATTTATCGATAATTTTCAATAAGATCACAACTGAAGGTAGTGTAATAAAATCGCGGTGATATTTCACGCTCGATTAAAGGGTCTGGAAGCTTGACAGGCGGGAACTCGAGCTGGCCTTGACCTGACGTTATCTGGGCCGCGACAGACGTTCAGTGTAAGAAACTTATTCCCACCACAAATTGTCAACGATAAAAATATGTTCGCTACGTGGTTTGCTGTACTACAAGTTACGTATGCTTTGATCTTTAATAGCTTATCTATGTCTTAACAGCATTTACAGGCTGCTTATTTTAGTCTTGTTTTGTCTTTGATGTTTTGCGTAAATTAAAGTAGATCCATATCCATGCAAATATAACATAATAGTCACTTATTATATTTGCAAGCTTGAAGCTACGATACCTACTATATGGATCTACTTTAATGTGACTATTTTTCTCACTGTATCAATAACTATTTAAGTTTAATCAGCTCTTTGGAACGCAGATTTTTATGTCCGATACTGCTACACAAAAATGACGCAAAGCGAGTTTACGGCGTGCACCTTATAAAGTGTCCACTAAGAGTCATTTTCTCCACGAACACATTGACGTTACATTAACAAGTTTTTGCGGTCAGTCTTGAACAGAGCTTAGTCGCGTGAATTAAAACTGCTATAACTTGATCACTAAAATCTCTCTTTGTACCGCGATTTTAAACGCACTTACTAGTTCTTTCTCTTTTAACTTTACATATATTTGTTTTTTGATGCTTTTGTCACTATCGTTTTATTCTAACAAAATAAATATCTTATTTTTGGTCTTTACATCAATTCCACTCTATTTGGTTATTTAAATACCACAAAAACCGTGCCTAATTAAGGCTCTGTTTATTATCTTAGAAATGTTTTAATGAAAAGGTATTATAGACGAAACGATGCAGAGTATGCATGTAAACTAATAGTACATACTAGTGAGTTTGTATCGGTTTCAAAAACAGCGGCAGCGGACTTTCTGTTAACTTTCCTAATTCTGTGATAAAGACCAACCAGCCAAACCAAGCCAATCAGTCTCCAACTACGAAACAAAAGTATTTTTTGTACAGCGGTGAAATAAGTACTACACTTGCTGATTAATTAAACCCGTCTCTAGATCAAGATCTTAGACCGCTATTTGTTAAATAAAATGAAAATCTATTTTGTTGAATAAAACACAGTGTTATTTAGTATTCAAGCCCTACACACAGACTAGGTAAAACGTTTTCAAATCAAATATTCTCATTTCAAAATTAGCATAAATAAATTTATAAACATCAATTCACATTACTGATTTTCAAAGTTTAACACGAGACACGTTTAGAAAGCTTATTTTAGAGCAGTGCATCCAGATATGAACTGATATTTCTATGAATATCACGTGTATTTTCTGCATACGGTTATATTCGTGTATCGTTCAATTCAGGCATTAAACCTGAATTTAACAGGAACACGTGAATTTTCGAAATCGGTAGTCGAACCAAAATGAAACAAAGCCGCTGTGTTATATATCTGGAATAGTTACTCCTACTGTGTTATTGCATATTGAAAACGTGCGATCTGAAGATATTCTAAAATAAATTTACATTCAATTATGTTTTCGTATAAGTAATATATACATAGACTCCATGAAAAACTAAATGGTCGCTAAACCTGTTTTTGTGACCAATGTGCGAGTCGTACCGCGGGTTTGATTCTGGCAATTAGGTTTTCTAACATTTGTATGTGTGAAACACTAATATAAATCTCAAAAGATTGGGTGTATGTGTGCAGAAATTTGTGAAATGTGAGCGAAAAAATACCTTTAAGTGTATTTAGTTTATTAAAATGCAATAGAATATATGCCCCATAAGAAATCTTACATCATACATGCTCAAGAACCGTTTCTAAAAGGTATTTATTATTAAAGTTGAACGTCAATGAGATGAGTAAAGGTGGAAATTGCTCCTGCATATGTAAGTACCTAATGCCACGGGTAATATAGAATATTAAAAAAAAACCCTGTATTAAGCGCAGCATTTTATAAGTACCTGTAGGTACCACCCACACATCTATTGCGTTAATAGTTAGGAATAGACTGCCGCCTTATTGAAGTTAGTAGTTATATTCTGCGAATTTATTTACAGAAAAGAGAATAACTCTTTATTTAATTGTTTAAAAGATGAAGCTAGTTTTTCCACACGTGTTTTCTGCATACAGATTGGAACTCACTTCACCGTACATTTATTTACACGCACAGGTATGTCACGATTTTAATTAAACGATAATTCCAAACTACAGTGAACACTAAAATGTAGAATTTCTAGATCCTGGAACTATTTCAAACATTTGAGTTAAACGACGCGTGACGGTGTTTATGTTTACACTGTCCCATGATTTACTATCCCAAAGCAAACTAGCGGTTTTACCGTCAGCTCTGTATTTTTTAACAAATTCGCAATGTTTTAGTTTTTAGCACAGTCATATAAATAAATCTTTTGATACTCGAAACACTCTGACTTCAACTATGCAGCAACTAGTTAGTAGTTGATGCCAGTTTATCGAATGGCACTTTATACCCGATCGGAACTCGCTGCGACGTTTGCTTATAAAAGGTACTTGACGACCAACTCGCAGCACGGCTTTTCGAGTCACAATATGAACCTGAACTACTCAAAGAAAGTTTATAAAAGTTAGTTTGTTCAACAAAACAAATTCAAGGCTATTTATACAATAAATGCACAGTAAAAACCTTGAAAAGCAAGCCAGCAACACTAGCAAACGCAAATTTTCAGCGTGACCCTCTAGATTTATTCAGGCTAATTGTTAATTGTTAGAGCGAAAGCGCTAGTACCGCCATTGAGTCGTCGAATAATAATGGACACTATTAAATAAACGAGGCAGATGAAATTAAGTTGGTCGTCTGCGACACGTTCGTGATAAAGAGAATAGTATTCTGCATTTAGATTGCGGGCCGCTTGACCGCGGCATGTCTGCGCGGGCTGCGGGTGTCACGCCACAGCGCATGCCGCTATCTCTGTGCCGCTGCCTACATGTGTTTCACGCGCATCTGGGCCGAGGCTTGATTATTTCGTGTTTTGGGCCCCACATAAAAGCGTGGAGGGCCGCGTGTAACCCGCCGCCGGGCGTTTCCGTGCTCTGCTGGTTGCTCGAGTACCGCGGTCTATTTTAGTAAGCTGGAAAAGTTAGTACAAGATGTTTTAAATTAAAATGTGAGCGAAAAATACAGAACTTCCGCTGTGTTGCGGTTTTACTAGCATAGCGCTCGCTGTAATGTCTAATGCAAATACAAACCTCGGAAAATAAATATTACAGAATTGGTTGATATAGAAAAACTGCCAGAGCTTTAAAAAATATTTGCTACGTAATTTGCTTTAATAAACGCGTCACGAATCAGTCAGGTGTATTACGATACATGTACGCAAATATTGGGATCACTACAATTCGGGCATCCCTATTCCGAGCGACAAAAATCGAATTTGTACGTACCTTACACATACAAAACTGTTCGACAAACCAGTTGCCCAATCTCTCGAACCAGCCCGCGCAACCATTTATGCTGAACGATGTTAATCGCGCTGGCCACACATATTCCGTGTAGCATTAAGTTTGAAACTGAACCAAAGTAGAAAACCTCTAATAGCTGGGTTAAAGTAGATTTTCAATGGTTTTCTATTAAGCAAATAAGATGGAATAAGTCGGCCAACCCAAATATGTTTGTAACATATTTCAGAATGTTATTTTGATTTTGTAGTACTATACCTAGTGTAATATAGCGGGGTATTTAAAAACTTTTGTCGTTTGACCTCTTTGACTGTTAAACGGTAGGATTATGAAAAACCCTTTTGGTCGGGCGGTTAAGGGTCAAGTGATGGATACCACGTGTTAAGAAACAGTTTTTCTTCTTACATTAATACGCTTGAGTAAATAATGTTTAGTTCGATCCCAAGATTATAAGGTTCTCGGCTAGCTCGGTAACTAGAATTTTAATAGATTTTTTTCCTGAAACCATCGTCGCGAGAATAAGAAAATTTTAATATTTTCACAAGACCGCACTTCTATTTGAACTTGACGGTTCGATTTGATTTTCTGCGCCAATGTTCTTATGCTATAAAAGCAAAAGTTAAGTAAGGAACACCCCCGAATTCCATGTTTATAACTTTAGCAATTTCAGCTCGAGAGCGATAAATCAGTCAAGCCATGTTATGTAATAATAATAATTTGTGTTTCCGCTCATGGTATCGACAAAAACGAAAATTTTAATGAATTATTATTCTATACCTTTTGATAGACTACAAAGCTACCGTTATCGCTTAATTAAATATTAATTAATTCCTTTTTGTATCAACTAGATACCAAGTACAACATAGATTTTGAATATTCTCTGTCAAATGAATATCTAAAATATTTACTTGACAGAGAAATTTTAATAATAATTAATTTAGTTGTAGTAAGAGTTTATCTCCACTAATTATAAATGTTCACAGACCTTCAATATTACACCGAGAGCGGCCAGGTGGAAATCAAATTATAACTTCGTCCGTCTTATAAGTTAGTACAACGGTGAATACCTTCGTTAAATAAAACGGATTGATTATTCCTTTGAAGAAGGCAAGGAAATGAAAACAATTAAGTTTGTGGTGCATCTGACTTGACTAGGAGAAAGAATAGCTTTTTAAAACAACTAGACAGTCCAAAGCGTTTCGTGCCCATTGCACTAGTAAATCTTAACGAACAACGATTTTTCAATATTTTATAAGAAACAACTTCATAAAGAAACAAAAGGACCTCAAGGAATTTAATCTGTAAAAGAATTTTAACTTGATCAAAGATTTTTACCTCTTTTATGAAAGCTGGACCTAATTTTGTAAAATAAATATATAAATTTTGTAGAGCGGTAACTAATTTTCTTTTAACTTCTAGGTAAGGTTTGCTGTTTTATTTCGATTTCCTGCTTATATTTGTCGTAGCGAGACGTCATATAGCCCAATATGTATATATAAATATGTTTAAATAGTAGCTTAGGACATATAATATTTAACGAACCAAAGTGCAGTTCAATCAAGGATGCTAGGCGTGCCCCACAGTAATTTATTCAATCTTGTCGTAGCGTTAACTTAGTACAAGGACTGCCTACTTCCATAATAAGTTTAGTAGCGGTATGACGTACGAAACTTCCTGTTATTCGTTATTTACATAATGGCATTGGTGTATACAGTAAACACCATATAAATGATACGATGTTTAAAAATGAGGATTAAGTTTTAGTACGGTTGTCTATTCGTCTAATTGAACTTTCGTTACGGAGCAGTATGGAATAAAATGAGTTACGATTTTGTTTAGTTTAAAAATAACTTTAATAAGGCATAGATTACTTACCTACTTTACTAGAACTTCTTCTTGTAATGTGAAGAAAAGACGGATCTTTTTTTCTAAAGTACTTAAGGAACAGTCTAAGCCGCAAGAAAGAATCCTTATCGAGCACTTAGCAGAACTGATTCAGTTTCAGTTAAGGCTGGCAGATCGGTAGTTTAATAGCTTAGTTCGTCGAGTCGCCTTGATGTCGCCGGTGGAGGCCCGACTCATTTATAATACTAATGCTCTAGATTGGAAGTAAAATTAGGTCTATTAGAGCGACCCAGCCCGGACTACTTTCACTTAGTACACTTGAACTTAGGTACGACGTTTATCGTTTTGGGTTTTTCTTGGAACGTTATTTCGACTGCTGGTTCAACGAAAAACATCGTATTTAAACTACAAACAACGACACAACAATTTTTACTTTTGAGACTGTTATTGTTTCATTTTAACTGCACAAAAAGCCGATTTAAAAACAACTTCATAACTTTTATTCATGTCAAATTTTATATTTTAAACAAGAGCGCTGCTGACGTTCACCTGCAAATAAAACGTAAATAAAATCGCAGCTACTTTTTATCATTTCGCGTCACATTTATAAGTAGGCAGCAGGAAAGGCTATTGTTTAAACGGGCAGACAGGCTGACAAAATGTCACGTGATAAAAACAGCCGTCAACATCTGCATTTTGCATTGCTTTAAGCTATGTTTTATTAAGAACAGTTTTTCAACCCACAGGCTCGCTAAAATGTTTGCATAAAAGATCAGCTAGAATAAACCTAACTCTTTTGTTGAGTATTGTGGTATTTCATTTGTGGTTTCTGTATCAAAGCTTTGTGTTTGAGTTATTGACTTGAAATCTAGACGGAGCTGTCGAGATATTAGACCGATACGCCAGTATCTATTGTCAAACGTATGGTTGGCACAAGCAAATGTGATATTCATGATTCAATAGCGGTTAATAGCAGATCCTCAATAATCTCTTTGTCTGTTATGTTAGTCGATAGTCTTGTGTATTAATAATATTCCTTCTTCATGTTAAGAGTAATAGCGTTTGAGCACACAAGCTATAAATCTGTAACCAACAGTCACGAATAAAAATATGTTTGCTTCATATAATCTCGCAAACAAAGACGTAGATAGAATGTGCAATGGCATATCGCAAATATTTATTTAAATGCATATTAACAGTGTTTGAACATCATAAAGAAGGATGTTCCGTAGCACTGGAGTCATGGCTTCGTATTTAATATGAAACCGACTGTGCAAACAGTGTCTCGCTAAAACGTTAGAGTCAAAAGCAAGGAATAAGCACACACATAAGTTTGTGGAGAAGCTAAATATACGAAACAAGGATTTATTAGCAAACTAGCTAAGCGCGCTCGCAAGGACGCTCTGTAAGGGTTTCAGCTCACCTAGTGGAAGATTGGTGTGCCGCTTTGTACTATAATTCAAGAGTTACTTGAATTCTTAGTATCGTTTTTCAGTTGCTCCTGGAGTTTTTGTTATGGATATGGAGGTAATTTATTTACAGTGATAGAAAATTTTGTTTATACAAATACTTATCACCAATTGTAAGAAAAAGCTAATCTGATTCCGAATCTGGAAAGTAGCCATATGAGTTATAAAATGAAAAACCATTCATATCCACCGTCGATTCATGTCGACGGGTACTTTTATAACTGAGGAAGAAAAAAAAGTTTAAAACGTTTTGTTACTTGTAAATTGTATAGGTATGGACCGCTTAGTGCAAATGGATTTATAAAGTTACATATATTTTATCCTAGCCATAGAAGCCTCATTTAAAATATGACCAAAACCCGTTATTCACGTTGTCCATGTGCATGGTTATAGATTTCTGAAGATAAACCGCTTAAACTGCCATTTATGTCAACTCCGGGTTCTATAGCGACTCGAGTACCCTTGCCGAGGCGTACCGGCCTCTCTGCACAAATACAAACGCTCACCAATTGTAAGCCATTTCCTATCCACACAATTATTACTAGGCGATTTGACTGTCCTTATATCGTGCACTGCTGGTACTGGTGCCGACATATCCTATTACTGACATTTGCTATGTTTGGATTATCTCTCTGTGGGCATAGTCAAAGGAATCCTTTGAAGCATGTATATCATTGAATATCTTGTCCACATCAAACGGCCGACGTAAAGTTGTATTAGTTACTTCGATTCCTCGGAAACGGAGCTTGTACTAACAAGCTCCGGTATACGAAAACTGTCTTTGAGTATTAACTTACAAACGGACCTGTTCCTTCTCAAACGATGTTGTGAATCTGATAAAACTATATTTTGTCCGTTCAAAAAGATTTACAGGCTCAAACAGACTTGACAAAGATATGTCTTATGTTCAACTAGTCGATCTGAATGTCATGTATTTATGGTTTTTGTAGTATTTACTTTGTGTGTTCGATTATAGTCAAAAAAGTTTTGTATTGATAAGGGTTTAGACAACTAATGCTAATGATGTGCTTGATAAAGGAAAAACAAAACACGACAGTTGAAATAGGTTAAATTTAGTTTCCCGCGTTCGAAGTATCGTTTAACGTTTACGACATACTAGGATAAGTACAGAGCGAGTAAGCAAACCAATTAATACTCTTAGCAAGATGATACTTGCAGTAACTAGGTAAAATAGAGATACAGCTAATGTATAGTTAGAGAGTTTAGAGATAGATCTTGCACAGTGATACTTAATTAAAGTCTTAATTGAAGAAAACGAAGACATTTACCAACGAGATTATGACACAACTAAAACGTTAAAAAAATGTAAAACCTACTAATAAAATTAATTCGATTAAGACAACAAGCATAATTATTTTGGCGCAGTAGTAGGTACGTTAAGCTACTGACACCAAAACACACATTTCATCTATGATTATCAAACATTGGCCTATTCATTAAAATCTTGCCACATATTTTTTAATTACGACTTCCTCAGGCATACTCCTTCGCATGCAAAACAGACATGGCAAGGAGTTGGCTGCGAGCCAGACCGTCTATCTCGAATTTTAAGCCACCAGCTTACCCTGACATACAGTATCCCCTACAAATGTATGCGAATGGAAGGTATGCGGAATGTGTTAATATGAACACAGAGATCCCGTGTGGTTGGATGAGCACTGCTTCATTCAGCCTGTTGTTTTCTTTATTAGAACCGTGCCACTAAACCCTTGTCGCAGTTTTTTTTCTGATTTCTCTGTTAGTGCCCTTTCGCAAATAGTTTTGCACTCTCATAGTAACAGCCAATTGGGTTCGGGAAATAAAAATCGATGTAGGGAGTAATAATTTGAGAGATCATTAAAAGAAAGCGCGTTATCTGGTCGAGAGGTTGATTGATAATCCTTCAGGTAGATTAAGATTATTTCATTCAAGACGCGAAAAGAACTTTTTATCCACCTTTTCGATTGTACTTTGGAAGATAGAATTGACGTCAATATCGATAAAGCAATTGTGTCAGAAACCTCTTTCATACATTTCAACATTAAGTAAATAAAATTGAATGTTAGAGCGTCGGCTCTCGACGTAACGTTGATATTTATTATTTTTACGACTTGGCATCACTTTTAACTGAACACACCTAACTATGAGATCCTTGCGACAGAGCTGGATATGTAACTATGCGCCATCTTGGGATAGATCACGCTCCTTATATCTTTACGACGTTCCATTTGTCAAACACTTAGTGTAAGCGATTCTTGGAGAAAGCAGATTTACCTAAACTTTTCAGTAGTATTATTTTAGCCGTCTATTTATTGCTTATATATTTCGGGATTTTTCACAAATAATACTAAGCTTCTCTTAAGTAATTTCGATAAATGATAGCATCCATCTTTCAGTTGTAGCCAAAACAAAACTAAATAATATGCACTAACAAATAACAAATACGGCCGTATTTCTAGAAACCGTATTACAGAGATATTTCTTGAAAATTATGATCTAATTAAATTATCAAAAAGTTTGTTAAGCAGTCTTTAAATTACAATGACAATATCACAAAGGGTTTACCGAAGTCGGCAATATAATCGCAAATTGGAGGTAAAACAAAAGTTTTCCTCACGTTTAGATAGTTTTCAAGAAATCGAAAGTAGATTGACATTATGTCTAGTTCATGAGCCCGACGCCTGTTACCGTTTCCTAGAATCCACGTGGATGCCAACTGAAGCAAATAAACATCGCTGTAGCGTCGCACGAGGCAAAGCTATTAGATAAATCTGGTGTGAGTAATGCAACCGCAATATCTTTTAAACAGCGTTTTCTTTGATTAAAGAACGTTGCAATAAATATGTTGAGGAATAAGTTTATCTTTGAGTTTTGAGATTGATTCTTGATTCTGATTGAATAAATAAATAAAGGACTAAGGCGATAGAGGCATAACGTAAGAGGCAGCGTGGGATATGGTGGTGATTTTGGTAGTCCGTTACCCAGTAGTGAGTCTACGGGTGTTTTTACGCCTTGTTTAACTATATATTCAGTGAAAAAGCTACTATGGGAACAGGCCGAGCGCGTTCGGAAAACCAAAGGCCAAACATGCTCATAAACGTAAAAATATATTAATTACCACGAGAGAAATAATCCATGTTGTTTTTATTATTTATGCTTTTCATTTAGGTACCCTTTTTCCCTTGCCAGTACTTCATTAGAGCAATAGAAAATTACGTAATGTTGAAACCTGTTCAATACCAGCAAATGTCTGACTTGAAAGCGAAGTTGAGCTTTGCAACGCTCGGCGGAGTTACGAATTGGAAACAAGTGCTTACTAAAGCATACGCATATAGGTACGTATATTTAACTCGTTCATACACGTGCTAACACAAATTGCTTCAGAAACAGAAGTTATTATTATATTAGCGAGTTAAATTATTATTTACGTAGATATAGGTACAAATAAACGTGCTACCAATTACCTATGGATGGGCCGTGGATTTAAATCTTTTTGGCAAAGCAAAAAGGTTCATTTTACGGTGCAGACTCTGAAATCCCCGGTGGGGTGGGCAGTCGTGTGTTAGTCTTTCGAGTTTCGGGTTCATGATGATCGGGGGATGATATTGAGAGATCGATTTCGGATATTGATAACGGTATCATAATCTACTTTAAGAGCTTTGCTGCAAAGCTCTAGGTTCTAGGCAGCAATAAAATTGGCCTGCTACTACCTACCACTATTATAAAAAAGATTGTTGCGGGTCTAAAAGCGGGACACAGCTCTAGGACTGTACTACACCGATACGCTTCCATAATTAATTTTAATATGATTAAACATTGTTGTTTCATTTCTCAGGATTTTAATAAACTGGAACATCAGAGAGGTATCACTAGAACGCTATTTCCTTTGTGATTTATTCGCAACAATGTCATTAAATTAAGGTTAAAATAAACATGAGTAGAGTCGTGATATCCAGAGCACCAAACAAAATCAAGTCTTTACACAGACTAGAATGCATTTAATAGCATGGAAAACCAGAGTATACTGCATTATAATAATGTCGCATGAGTCGGTAGAGTCGGTACTGCAGTAGGAATTCACCACGCATGCATACTTTATGGTCAGAGCGAATGAAGTGGATATATCAAGCTCGTATTAAAGGAAAATTGTAGAATAGAGTTTCTATTCGCGCCTTTGAGACGATTTTGATCGAAATACGCGCTCGTCGATGAGTGTCTAGCGTTAAAGCTGACAAAGGATAGGTTAAAGTCTGACTAAGGTGTTTTCCGATAATATTTCTCACTGAGAATAGAACTGTTTAGTACTATTACTGACACTTAAGTTATTAGTAAACCAACGGTTTAGTTTTGTGGTTTAATTAGTAATTACGGCCAAAATAGCAGAGTTTATTTAAGGGTAATTCAATTGCCATCTGTACAGATCTTTTAGTCATTTAGAATTTATAAAAAAATATTAATTCCAAATGACCGAATAAACGTAATGGAAATTAATGAATGCATATGTTGTTTGAAAGGCTTAACGAATTATAAACATACTAGCTGTTGCCCGCGACTTCGCTCGCGCAAATATCAGATTTAGTGGCAAAAGCATAACCTCTCTCTGACGCAGTCGGTTAAAAAGTAGCCTATGTGTTATTCCACGGCGCCAGTTAACTTCATACCAAATTTCATCAAAATTGATTTAGCCGTTTGAGCGTGAAAGAGTAACAAACATCCATACATCCATACTTACAAACTTTCACGTTTATAATATAAGTAGGATTTGTATGAGTGTTGAATATTTTTCTATCAATCTATCGGGCAGATTAATATTTTTTCGGTAATACTTTTGTAATTATTTATCTGATGTACAAAAAATAATAATTTGTTTTTCATATCCAATTAAAAACTGTTACTTGCTTTGGTATGTAAATAAAAAATCTATTAGGATTTCATTAAATAACGTTTTGTGAAACAGGTTTTCCGACTCAATTATTTTACTAGAATTATGCTTTTATGCCATGGGAAGCGGCAAAGCAGTTACGTAAATAAGCAGAGGCAGATAGGACTAAACATAATCCCTCATGCTTTAATTTAAATGAAACTTTAAGTATGACGATACAGGGGCACATTAAATATAAAATATTGCATACATTTTAAAAAGGTTTTCTAAACCCAACTTTATATCTCTGTCATCTACTGACTCGAACGTTTCAATTTCACTTGATTCCGTTTCACACTCATATAGCTAGTTTCTATAAGAAGGCATTGTCATTTTTTGATCATAAACGATTTTGATTAATTCTGATTTTTATGTGAAAATAGTGTAAATAGAAATCTAGCGAAAAAAAAGGAAAAAAGGTTTCTCTATTTCAGTAAATTTAATAACGAGCGTATTTGAATACCATGTATATTAATTGCTATTCGCTGCAATTTTCTAAGTAAACATTTCACAAAATCCAATGCACAAAATAAAGCTATACATACATATATAGAAATGTATGTGTGTTGCTTTGAAATAAAAGCTACGGTTGCATGTTTCACTAGGTGGGGAATTAATGGGTTTCAAATTACTTTAGGCTGAAAAAAGTTACAAAGCCCGCGAATAGGCTAATAACATAGAAATGGTGATACAACTGTCATTCTATTTTACAATTCCCTACATACTGACGACAATTCAACAAAAAGAAAAAACAAAAGACATTCCCTTCAAATATCGATGAATAATTCATAAACAAATATTAGTTAGTCGTCTCTTATTTGCACAAAGATTTAACAAACAAACCACATAGCAGATATTACATTGGGAACGAAGCGATGTGCTGGCAGAATGCCAAGCCACCTCCAGCGTGTCGCCCGGGTGACGACGTCAAATATGGAAATTTGAGAATATGGAATCTACAGCGGAACTGCCGCAGTTGGACCCCAGATAGACCAGTCACACCTCATACCAGAAATAAAAGCAATTGAATTACCTGTTGAAATGTGAAAGCGTTAGAAATAGGACTGAAGCCGTACCATAAGCTATTGATGCCAAACATTTGTCGCAGTTGAAGTGAGACGATGAGGCTAAATACTCCTTGTAGTAACATCTCGGTTACACAACGAAACAAATCCTGCCTTAAGAGTGTTCAGATCGCAGTGGTCACAGAATACGTCAGTTTCAAACCCACCTGCAACGTCCAAACTCTGCCACTCAAACAGTACCTAAACCGGCTTCGTTTATATTCCGGTTAATGAAATCCGTTGTGCTTAATTTCACAGGGTTATGGTTTAATTAAGCTGCAGCAAGCTCTGTCTATATTCCTAAAATAGTTTATCTGCTGGCAATCCAAAGGCTATTTGATGAGTAAACCGTTACTAGCGGTGTTATCGGTGTTTCCACAAAATTTGGTTATTCAATACTACCTGGTGTTGTAAGCGGCTCTTGCTACCGTTTATTTAATACTGAGTAAGCCGAGGCGATTCAGTTGCTATATTTAGATTTTGTTTCTAAGTTCCTTGTTCTTTGTGGAAACCGTACATATTTTTCGGCAAAAAATTTGCTTGAGATTTTTCACGCAATATCTTCTATATTCAACCACTTACAAAATCTTATCAAACCGGTGCAAGTGTTTTGTAAATTAATTATAATAGAAAACAAAACCATACTTTGATATTTGGTATCGTTATAACGATAGATATATTCCCCAAACCGGAATTGAAATATTTGTTACAAACAAATACTTCCATTGAATTGTATCGGAGTTCTTAAGAAAACGTAAAGTTACACCGTCAATATCTACAAATGTTTATTACAGATATGACAATTATAATTCTAAAACCATATCATGATTTCAAAAATAATAAACAACCTAGATAGTACCTACAAAGTTTAAGGTCACTGGATTCAAAGTTATAAAAGAGTTTTAGAGTACTAGACTTAATAGAATAATATTACTGTCATAATCTAAACTGTAGATTTACCATCACATCTTAATGTAATTAGGGTTATCACTGTGGAAGAGAGACGAAACACTACACCGTGTAGAGCGTCGTCACGTTCCCACAATTGCAAGTCTCACTAAATAAGATCCCTAAAGCTGATCTCTTTGGGTTCTTGCGCCAAATTATTGATTAAAGATTAACCACATAATAACAGACGTGTCACAAGTGCTGCTGAAAGCTTTAGGTATTAAAAACGTATGTAAAGAAATTTGATTTTCAATCCATAGAACCTTTTTTAGTTTCTATTGCCTCACGTATTATAAGTTATAGTATTTATATGTTATATAGTATGAATGCGTTAGGACCCGTTGTCTTAAATTGTGTGATATGATGAAACCGCAATAGTCTCTAGAATAGTGTATGTAACCTCCCGTTAATTAGTAGACTGTTTAAACCAAGAAGGTACAAGTAAAACATTCACAAACAATCAATGTCAAGAAAGATAATCTTTCTTAGGAATGATTAACGTATAACATATAAGCTAATTTAAATTTAATTGTAGAATACTGTTCCAGATAGATAACTCTTGTAGTCGTTGTATGACCTTAGCTGTTAAAAACAACCTTAAATAAACAAAATAAAAAAAAATCAAATAAAAGATAGATTTGAACGATTGGAATTAAAACAATAGAAAATGTTTTGCCAATTATTTATCCACTTAGGTACTCAAAACGATCTTATAAGTACCATAACATGTTAAAAAATAATCCTATTTCGTTGAAATTAATACGGTGAAGTGGCCCTTTCGAGTGGTTTTAATTTTAATACGTAATCACGTACTTGGGTTTGTTTTTGTTATTTGTTAAGAAATAATAATATAAAAGTTTACTGAGTTATTATTGAGTGAGCGATGTATGACTTATCATCAAGATTCGACGTGACGTTTCAGAAATGCAAAATTTGACGATATATGCAGGCGTAAGAAAATGGTTCAGTGAATATTTATTTCAAAGTAAAAAAAACCTAGATTGGAATAACGTCTTTCAGTTAGGAGCGTTAGGAGTATAATTCTACTATTTCTGGTTAAATTTCTTAAGTGTACAGAAACATAGAACAATACCTGAAATGGATTTTAAACGTAAAACCGTACGTCCGGAACGTTAGGTGAATGTCGTGAAAGTCTATTACAATAAGTTTTATTTTTATGTTCAACGGTCGCGATACCCACAGAAACTATTACGACACATTATAAAATACACAATCTTGGAGATAAGCACTAAAATGGTGATGCTTTCCAATACAAAGAAACAAAGGAATTCAGTAAATATCGTAAACCTTATTTTTATTTAGCATCAGTATTAAGTAAGGCATATTATTTTAAGTCTTGATTCTCCCACTGCAAGGGAAAGGCTTTCTTCTTTTGTACATAAAACATACATTTGTTTGTCTCAACATAGAGAAATAAATGTAGCATGTTATAAATAGCGTAAACTCACTGTGACTGACGCCAGCGTCGCAAATCTTCCTTTTATGACAATGCAGCTCACGGACGCGAAGTAAGGATATGTTCCGAGACAGCCTTGTAGCCAGCACGTAGATCTGACGCTAATGTGTGGAGCTTGACCTCAAAACGGCGATCCAAGGAGCTGAAAAATAAATATATTTATAAATTATATGATATCGGAGAAAGCTATCATCGCAAACTGGTCAACGGTGCAGAATTATATTTTATTTCGACGGTCGGACGTAATAACACTAAAACAATTAAGAAATAAATCATGTATATAAAGTATTCAAACCGAACCTTCTTTTCACAAGTGGAAATTGACCCAAATACCTAAGGTCTATCCTTAGGGTGATTAATTACTCCAATTTAAGCCTGTATTCAATTGTAGACAACATTCCGTAAGGGGTTACTGGGACAAATTCCAGGTGCGTTGACATTGATCGCGACATGTTGCGGGCACCTATGTGCTCAGGTTCTAATACCAGCTCAGTTTGAGGCCGTCATAATCTCCGTGCGAGACATGACCAAGCTACCATAGAACAAGGCCCCGTTACCTAGATATAGCAAATCAACGCCTCTAAGTGTTAAGAGTTTTTAATGTCTTAACAGTTATTACACTCGTCATGTACTTGTATTTCTTTTGTGTTACTTAGAATATTCAAAAGATGTGAATTACTCAACTTGATAGCGCTTTAGGAACGTCAAATATTATAGTGTTGAAGTAAACCCTAAATACTCGTCATTTCCAGTATTTAGTGAGAGAAAATAATTCTACTGGCATTTTAAGACAAATATTTAAAATTGAATTAAAGATTTTCCCACCATTGAGAATGCAACCAGTTTTAACGTTGAGTAATCAATTTGATAAAAAAAAACAGACACTAAAGCCAAATGACAGCGTACGCTTGCAAACCATCTTTACTCGGTATCGAAAAGCTTTTCAAAGGTTTTTGTATATCCACGTAACAATAAAAGTAGACGTATATACAAAATAGCTCGGATCAAAGAATAGACTGACTCAGATTGGCGGCGGTCTATGAACACGGAAATCAACGTACTCCGAGTTTTGATGTTTGTGAACGAGATTGGTTTTTCGGTATCACTATCCCAAAAAATCTTTTACCAATATCTGTAGTACCATACTGGCAATTTAATTTGCATGTCGGGTGAAAAACGGGGAGGAAAATAAGTAACAACAACTGTGTTGCAGATTTTATTTTGACTAAACATTTCAACTTTTTAGGTTCATCTATAGTTTAGACCAGAACAAATTATCAAACAAGGATTATAAGAGACACAATACAGAGAGAGAGAATACAGAAAAGCACTGAATTATTTTTGGATATAGTACAGTAGTTATATATATTTATGTTAGCTAGACAACTATGTGTTAAATTCAAGACGTTGTGTTGGTAGTTTGTATCCACCCTCGATTTAGCAGTCGCCCCAAACTTAATTGTCGAGCGTCAAATTGAATTGACGATGGCAAACTTTAGCCGTGAAACCTAGACATAAAATTTGAAGCCTGATATATCTAGAAGAGCTTTAAAATTGTTTGCAAGTGAAACGTAATTTCCGTATACTTTCTAAGCCGTTGAAAACTTAGATATTGGAAAGTCACATTTCGCACTTTAAGTAAACTGAAAATAAAATATGATTTTTGTCACATCCAGACGAAAACGCGGTTTTAGTAGATTGAAGCTCAAGGCAAGGTATTTCTACTCAGAGTTGTAACAGATTTGATAGTAGTCAATTTCGAATAACCTTTTAAATAGAAGTTCCGAGAAAAGAGTTGTAATACCTCTTAAAGACGATACGACTTTTGCAGTTCTGAGCAATACACGTTCTAAGAGATGTGGTCAGACTTACAGTATCCTCCTAAAATAGAGCGCTAAAAGCCGCCTTACAATTTACTTGAAACTAAATAAGAAATGAACACCGCTGCAAAACTCATAATTAAAAGCGAACTGAAATTGGTAGTTGTGATTGCAAATGCAGTTTAAACTAAATAGCTTTATTTTACCACTTCTCACGAAACCTTGTTAATGTAAACCGTGAGCCTAATTCGATGCTGCCGCGAACCAAAATACATGGCAAGTGCGGGGTCACAATCAACACGCATTGTCAGCACATGCGTGATTGCTGTATTGTTTCACCATTTTAGAATTATTTAGGTTTGACAAATATTGTTACAATATTTAGTGTTTGGATAACAAAGCGTTTTTCAGATTACGGTTGTATTTTAAATATGGTTTTCGAGTTTGGATTTAACGTTTACTTCGAGAAAGCTGTAGTAAATTCTCGAAACCAAATTGAACTCATCTGTGTAACTAACATCATGTTCAGAGCATAATTACTGTTAACGAAAACATACCTGATTTAAATATTCGCAGAATCTCACGTGCTTCCATCATGTTATTGGTATTTACACATTAATATTACGAATATATTATTAATTGACCTGCAAACTGTTATTTAAATTGTATCATTATCCGAAAAATAGCTGTAAGCTAAAATTTTAAATGTACATTAATCGTTGCAGCAATAAACTGCCATACCACTAGTTATATGTATAACTAGCTGAGTCCGCAATTTTGTCCGCGTGGAATTTAACAAAAAAGTTAATTACTTTATTTTTCTGAAATATAAGATTTTTTTAAAAAGAAGTCTAAGTTATTCCTTATTACATCATCCTACCCACAAAAAGAGATTAGCAGGAACAAATAGACAGAGAAAAATTGTTAAAAAAAACATATTTGGTGTATATTTATTTACGTGAAGTAATTAACGGCATTTCCAATATTACAGATAGACACAACAGTTTTGTTCATGTGTAAACTAGTCACTTTAAACACTATCTCAAATATAACGAAGAACGGAAGCTTTTACGTACTGAAAGCTATATAATATGTTACTCAAAAATGTTACTGCCAAATACGTTATTTAATAACGAGTTTACATTTTCCGAGGAGGTAACACGATCTTGTATCTGGCCCGACGTAATAACATCGATATTTTATCGACGTAGAGCGAAATATCGACAAGCTTTGTGTAAAGTTAAAAACTTATGAATATTACCCGAGCTTGTCATTCTCGTAAAGAATGAAATTTCTTGAAAACATTTCACGGACCGTGTGGCGAGTAGGAGAGTGCAGTTAATTCAATGACATGCGAGTGCCAGTTCATGCATTGCAAATCGTAGAAGTGAACATTGGTCCAGGGCGATAGAAACGACATCTCGTCGTGTTTGCAATGCGCCGAGGCGGTCGCCACTTCGCTTTGTACCCCACACGTACTCATGCACGTAACGCAATACGATTCAATTGTATGACTCTTTGTGACATCCCTTTCCATGTTGCGAATCGAGAAAATTTAATTTCTGGAAAATTTTCAAGCATTCTTCTATTATATAAACTGACCACGATGTGTTTGAATAAAAGTTGGTTTTATTGTATTAAATTAAATTGAGTTTGAGTTTCGTCAGAGCTTGACGAATGAAATTAAAAGTACGCAAAATGTTTTAAGATGTGGTTTGATAATATGATTCAGGAACTTTTTTTAAACTTACTAGTATTTGTTGTAATACCACGCATTAAACTTCATATAATTATTTTAGCGGACTGATGAATGTTGGGACAGCTAAAACAGGGCCTTAATTCAAATATAATCCTCAACAATGTGAAGGATGCGAAGGCCTTTTTGCCAGCCGACCTGAGTACCTGTCCTCCTTTATTTGAATAGATTTTGTATGACGGCTATAATTCTACTGTCGAGAGTAACGTCCTGCGGCCGTGGCCCAAACCTTACGTAATCGGATTAATTAATTCAGCTTATCTAAGTAATGATAGTTTCTGAAATCATTTTCATAGATTTAGCTAGCCCTACAGCTACAGTGCCGTAGCCACTTCAATTAGTAGGCTTATATGAAACTGCAGTGAAGCTATACCAAATTTGAGGATTATCAATAGCTAATGAATCATCGGCAGCGATCATTTCGTAACCATCTCCCCTAAATTGCGTATAGAATCAAGTATCGTTGGTAATTCCGTTCATCTAATTCATTACGTTAATGGCATCGTGATAGATATAGATATTGAGTAGCAACATAGACGCAATCATGCACTGCCACTTCAATTAGAGTGGGATTATATAAAACTGTTGCTAAGTTGTGCCGAATTTCACTATTATCTGTAGCTAATGAATCATTGACTGCCGCTATTATGAACCAATCTCACTAAATTGTGTACAGAATCAACTAGGTATAGCTTATAATTTAGTTCCTCAAAGTTATGATAGTTTCTGGTATCAATTTGATCTAGATTTACTTAGCACACCCGCAATGGTAGATCACTGCTTCCCCAATTAGTGTCGACTACAACTAACTTGGACCGAATTTGAGGATAATTAGTATATTGCTAACGAATCATTGACTGCCAATTGAAACAATCTTAGAGCGATTTGAATCGTTGAGTCGTTGCGTACAGAATTGAGAAACTGAACGTCGAATTTTTCACAGACAATTCTTGGGTATTGTTTACCAAAGCGAGTACAGGTACGCCTTGAGCCTTACTCCAGCCACCGCGGAATGTACGTGAACGAAAACGACGCAGCAAAACCTTGCAAATCTTATTTACTAAGGCGGCTTGTATGCGCTCGCACACTCGCATCGGTACGGAACACCCAAATGCCGGAAATATTAAAGCAACCTCGGTAATGTTACTTAATGCTATTTATCTCGGTATGTAGTTACATCTGAGCACATGTCATGCTAAACTGGAGTTGAACTAATAAGCTTCTATTAATTTGGTTCTACAAGCATCTTCTACAGAACTTCTAGGAACTTTGACGTTTATGCGTTATACAATGTTGTAGGGCGTGAGATAAATGTTGAGTTGAAATATGTATATTGTTAAGTTTATTTGTAGTAGTTTGCGGAGATATAGCATTACTCGAAAAAGTTAGGGGAGAAGAGATAACGAGATTTATTAAGTTATTTCATAAAAAAAAAACAGTTGAAATACAGAGTGCTACCCGAATAATAAAACCGAAGTACGGCTACATACTCAACCCGTCTTATAACAAGTTCGGATACTAAAAATAGTATGTACTCAACTTCGTACGAACAACAAATGAAGTTACATAACATCTGACATCGTTAAAATATAGCTGTCGTCCATTATGTACGTATGTAGTGTTAAGATGTCAGAAATGAATAGTAGTACTTCTAGCAGTCCCCAGGCGGGCATCCGGGCGCCGGCGCGGTACGGTCAGTAACACAAGTCGCTCATAATCAGATTTTCAACATAAGTGTACACGATCAAATTCCATGAGTTGCTGTTGTAGTATTAGATAGCAAAATTGGCTTGACACCTAGTATGTTAAACCTAGTACTTTGATAATTGGATTCCGGTAACTAACTTCTGCTGCTGTCTGTACCAACATTATAATAGTTAACCACCTGAAACTCTTACGACGAGACAAGTTTGAATGTTTATTTAACTAATTTGAATATTTGTACGAAATTGAACATCGACCGTGTATTGTTTGGTTTATATTAATTTATACATTTAACTATGTATGGATTCTTAAGTCTGGGGGCCGAAAACCACAACATATGAAAGTGGGATAGAATAATACATAGCGTTAAGCGGTGCGATGTCGTATTTCTTCCAAAAACGCAACTGCAAATGTATTGTTTCAAGAAGTGATAAAAGGCTAACGTAACTTTAACATTAGCATAATAACAAAAAGTCTGTTCAAAATTGACATCTAATATGAATTACATTAACAATATCGTTAATTTTCTCCACATTTCATACTAAACTTATACAATTTTATATGCATATAATGGCAAGATATGGCGATCAATTTTATACACATAATTTCGTCTAATATAACAATGTAAGCCTATGCTCTACACATAATAGAATTTGAATTTAAATAAGCATATATTCCAATCATCCGAGTCCGAGCAATCCGTTCATTTTCTCAAGATACGATTCTAAAATCATAACTATATTGTAATACGAGTATTGTAATACATGTATGAGTACATTCGTACGTTCACACCGAGCGCTTGTTTAATTATCTCTGATTATTTAAGGCTCCCAACCATCTCTAACGTACGAAACAAGCGTCTGAATTTCAATTCAAATCACACACTTCTCGGTTTCCGAGATCTGTATGCAAATAGTGAATTCGAAGTAAGCGAGTCCCGTGGAGGCTAGATAGAATAGGCTAGAAAGAGCTGAACAATCACGATAAATTCTTTTCTTTTGCAGAGTGCGCCCCGGACGTTTGCATGGAGGAGAGGGAGCCCAAGATCGAAGCTCCAATAGCACCTCTGATTAGTAAGTACTTATTTTATTTGATCTAAGTTTGAAGTGATGCTTCAGTACGAATTTGATGGCGTCTTTTGAGTTTTGTACTTTCGAACATAGTTCTATATAGGATTGCGGGCGGTTTAATATGATTACTATGTTGAAGCGTGTGTGCTACACTATTAGTTTTAATTCCGCAGAAATATTGATATGAAGGGGCATGAAATTTGAAAAACAAAATTCTGACTTACTTTATTTAGTACCTAATAGTTGTGCGTAAAAATAAACTGTAGACTCTACATAACAAGTATAAAAAAATACTATGAACAATGTACAATAAACATTTCTAGAAAAAGACTTACAAAGTTTCACTCCTTCCGTTAAATAAAATGTTGAAACAACCAATACATAAGCCTTAAACACGTCGAGACCGAGAACAAATCCAAGAAAGTCTAAAGATATTTGTAGTTCAAATTGTAGTGCAAACACAACACCCCTTTCAAGCAATTACCGGCTCGCACACGTCTTATCGTACAAACTAGCCCACATAAACGTCCTGCAATTGGATAACAGGCTTGTGGGCACCGCCATATACTCTAACCAAATAATGTCCGCCAGCGGAAGTTTGCCCTGAACCGCAAACGTAACGCTATTGAGGTCTGTCATGAACACTGAATACAATGGCAAATACCAGCACAGGTAAGTTTCAAGGCTCGGGAGTAGGATTGTATTTCTTTAGATGACTGTGAATTGAATACGTTGGTGGATGTTTAAATTGACTTGAATAAATAAGAACCTAAATAATGTTCTTTCATACTTAATCGCACTTATTGACGGGCTACAAATATATTTGATTCTTAAGCAAAAATGCGCCAAGCTCACATCACACTTAATTTCAGGAAGACTAAGTTAAATATTTATTGTTGATACCACGATTTATAAAACAAGCCTACAAAACATCAACTTTAGCATCGAAAACTAGGAAGCAACAAAAAAACAATAGCACCTTTCCAATAAAGGTAGAAATGGATTTAATAAATACGGTCGTCGCCGGTCGCGCTTGACATGGTTGTTGGATAACCTGCGGAAATGCGCGCATTTCCAGCGCGGCGATATTATGACAAATTGACACAAACCTAACCAACGCCCATTGCAGCGCCACAATACCATAATATTGGAATATTGGAGAACATTTCATATTTCAACGATACTACGGTCATTGGATTAGCTTCTGAATATTAGTGCAACAAATAGGAGTAAAATCGGTGACGAAGCGGAATACTTGGCTTTAATATTCTAATGTGTTGTGTAAAATGAGTTTGAACTTATACTGACACAATATTTTTGGGTAATATCTAGAGCTTCAAGACTAGATTATTTCAACGCCGCGCCGGTATTAAGTAAATGTGAAATTATAATGTAAAATATATAACCTATACAATATACTAACATGTAACCTGGGTATCAATTTTATAATTAAGCATATAACTAGATAGTAGGTACTATTAATTACCTATTTATTAATTTAGCTTGTTATATTTGTCATATTAGAATAGGTTTGGTCTAAAGCTTAACAACAAATAATTGATCAAAATTATTTGACACCACAAACTATTACTCGAACATGCACTAACTCCAGTGTTTAGTATTAATGAATACTAAAACATTTAATAAACATCAGTCGGCTACGATAATCGGAAATATGAGCAGGATTTAAAGACGTATATAAATGTAATATTCGATTAAATGAGCATCATGATATGCAGAACAAATCATTTAAAATTGGTTGATTAGATATTACAATTCACGGAGGCATCCTTTTCGGCTCATTAAAAAGAAAGGGAAGTAAAACATAATGAATACAACATTCAAATATATCTATTTCATTAGTAGACAGCATAAATTAGAAATAATTACTGTAAGTATTATAGTAACCAAGCAGAAAAAAACAACCCAATAATCCATTAACAGAAAAAACCAGAGTGGCAGTTATATGGCCATTATATTATGATGAAAAAAAATATTTGCATCCATTTCAGCGAAAATCGAATAAAACGATACCCCGCCACAACTAATGTCAGACAGGTGGCTAAAAAGCAAACGAAAAAAACCGTGATACATTTGCTTTTTTTATGTTTTCGTCGAGCTGCAAAAGTAGAGTTTTATTGAATTCACAGCACTACCTGTGAGTGTGCAGTTTGAAAAGCAATTTTGTTACAAACGCGAAACATTTATGAAACACTTGATTTATATCGTTTTTGTTTCGCACTTAAAGCGGATATTGTAGCTTGCCAATTATGAAATAGAGCTTCGCTATTTAACAGGCATTTTAATAATTTAACGAAGTGAAGGCAATGATGCTTAATTGTTCTTGTTTCGTTATTTAGCTGGAAATAGTGCTAATTGTTGCGCTGAATTTCAGTGCATATCTAACCACTAAAGTGAGGGATTTGATTTGTAGTCTCCAGTACACAAAAAGGGTTTAAACATAAATAAACGGGGGTTATTTAAAACTGTAATCGCTTTTGCGTACTTTAAAATAATCTTTCACGTAAGATAAATCAAAATGTTTAATATTGTAAAGAAGCTCTTAAGAAGTTTGCGGTCAGGTAGGAAAGCAACCCATAACAGTTACCATAGCTTTAGATAGAACTATAGAATAATAATATATTCTGCGCGAGTAATATAAACAAAATAATATTAATAGTTAATCCTAATTGCAATTCTCAATCAATGATTAACTTCAACGCAGTACGGTTAATGGGATATGCTAATTACGGCTACCACAATCAGTGGTCTCATGTATGATATTAATCTTAAAACCAGCAATTAGCTAATTATCTACCTACTCACATCTAATAATAGTATTTCTTGATTGTAATAATAAAGTTTTACTTTCACACCTAATCACTATTTATTCAAGGAAATATAGATAATAATTGAAAAGAAAATTCCGTTCACTTTTACTTTCACTTGTGAAAATTGCTTTTAAAAGTCGGTCCTGAAAGTGACATTAGGTAATCCCAACGAAAAATCTACCGTTTTTATTTAAAAATTCTGTTTTACATGAACCTCGGAACCGAAATCGATCTTTAAAGTGTTGTTTGTTATTATAATAGGCGAGGACAGTGACACGGGTGACAATGATGGCCGTCTGTCTGCTGAAAACTCACCGCTGCGACAGCGACGAGGCGGCATATTGAAAGGGGGGAGGCTGTGGAAATCCTTGGACACCGATAAAGATATCGAACAGGTAAATATTAACACAAATGCTGTATCAAGTGTCATAACTTAAAATGAAGAAAAGAATCCTTGTACATTGTACAGTCAGAATTACAAGGCTGACTACAATCAAATACGAGCTTAGGGGTTGAAAAACAAAGTGTCTTATACACCGAAAAGCTATTGAGAATTTATTTAACGCAAATGCTAAAGATGTTTTACGATATTTTTCAGTTCGTAAATTTGTTTTCCGATATCGATTTTCGTGGCTTAATTCATTTGTTCAATTAAAAGATTTACGAGTCTAATTTAAAAACCATATTTATGAAGTTGATACAAATATACTTCAGCATTCATTACTTCTGTATTCCCATTGAAATCTCTAAATCTCCTAAATTAATTAATACATTCCATCATGTACACATTGTTACCGCAACAAAGGTTGTGGAAATTAAATTACAATTTATTGACGTAATTAACACCACATTTTTAATTTTATCTACATTTAAAATCAGAACCTAGGAAAAGATATTTTTATTTTTAATAAAACACATAATATGTATGTGATTAATGTTGCAGCAGTTATGTTATGTAAATTGTAAATAAAACGCGGTAACGATTTCGGGAAACGTATTCTGCGTGTAAATATAGTTCTTAAATATCGAAACCAAATCGACCTGGAATCTTTTTGCAGCTTACATAATAATATAGTTGCTAGTATTTGATGCACAAGAATAATTAAACTGTTCTAAGTTTGACTTATATATTGATGAAAATGACTTCGTTATATGGGTACCACTAGTAAATCTAAAATATTTAGGCCTACATACAGAATGAGGATCAGCGCTCAACAACTACAGCTAGTGATGAGGATGGCTCTATCACTCCTCGCTCCGTACGTTTCTTGGAACGGCCTAAAGACTCCGAGGAGGAAGTCCCAAAGAAGGAAACTGAGCCGGCCCAGACACAAACAAATGATAGCGAAAATACACAGAAGGAATTCGCCACGAGTACAACACACAGGTAATAACTATCCAACAGTTTGATTTGATAGCCCAGCGACTGGAGCGAAAATACACATTAAAATTTCAGCCCCAACCGTAATTGTTAATCTCGCACCAACTCAAAAGCTCTGACAGCGCTCGCCGACTTGTTTCATTTTTAGCGATCGACAGTAACTTCTTATTGCTGAGTTCGTCACAACGAACTAAATGACTTATGTGACTGGTTAACTTAATGAGTCTATTAGGCTACAAAAATGCTACTTGCCTCAGCTACAGCTAACATTTAAATTTATTTGTTTGCAGAATTTTGTTAAATAGAATTCTAGTCTAATGTAAATAAGTATTGGAAATTTGTGGTTGTTAAACACTTTACATCGATCGTAAACAATTTATCTCGAGCGGCTTCAGTTAAACACCTGAAATTGCCACTAAATAAATTTACCTAAAGCTTTAGCTTTACAGCGCGGGTCGGGAATAGCGGACACGGGATACTCCGGCTTCAGTAGTAAACTTGTCATTTTTCGGAATGCCGAAGTGGCGCGAAATACGTCGAAACGTCGTAATTTGTACTGAAGCATGTTAAAAATCAGAAGTGGTTTATTTGTGTCGTAATGGAACAAAGCTGTGGAACATAGTCTGCGTTTAGCAAGTAAACTTGTACATGGATGATACAATTAATTAAATACATTATTCATATTGTTTTTGAGCGGAGAAAGTTTTTCGCGTTTAGAACGAAACGTTGTTTGTTCTGGTGCGCGGTTTTGCAGTATTGTTGAAACGTCGATGTATTTTCTTAAATCTTTAAACTTGAGTACTTTCAAGCTTTTGGTTAGCCTAGTGGTTAGTGGCCCTGGAGGTCGTGGGTTCGATTCCCACACAGGACAAATTTTAATCTTTCTATGATGAGCACGATCATTCGTTCTGTCTGGGTGTAATTAATATATAATATGTATGACGGGATGATTTGAAAGTACACCGCGAGGACTGGTTCGAGGTGGCGCAGGACAGAAAAACGTGGGAAGACTTGGGGGAGGCCTTTGCTCAGCAGTGGGACACAATAGGCTAGGAAAAAAAAAAAATGTATTTAGAAATATCTTCATATGTTTATCAGTTATCTAGTACCTACTCTAACACAAGCTCCTTTAGCCTTCTAAATATTAATTACGTTCACGCTTTGTAGACAACAAAGTGTCACTGAAGTCAAAATATCACGATGGCTGCATTCTGTTCGGTCATCCGACTGCTTAAAGTAGCCTGCAACTTACACGACATGCATGAAGTACAAACGAATATTCAAAAAACTATCGTACACCCAAAAATTGGGAAAACATATTTTTTATCAAGCCTTGATTTTCAGATAGCCTCGAATCCTTTGTTACCAATTTAAAACAGATTGATATGAACGGCAAGGGGATGCGGGAATGACGTAGAGCATACAACAACAAAGAGTTCGCGTCACCGACAGCCTTTGAATACGCACTTTGCCAGTTAAATCACAACGGAAGCCGCGTACCTGTAACGGACATGCCACTGACGGGCGTCTGTTTCATGCCAATCACTGAACGTTCAGCTGGTTCGAAAGAGCAGTTCACTCAAAGCTGTACCTACAAGTTTTACTTGGCTATATTTTCCGAAACGGACGGAAAAAATAAAAGCATTTTCCGTTCGCAAACGGAAAAGTCTTTGGTGTAAATCAGTATTTTAGATACTAGATAACAACACGAAATTAATAACTGTGTAAGATAATATTGATGGCCATTTATACAGTGATATTTCAACCAAAGCAAAAACTGTTTTGTAAGTATTTACTTGGTTGGTAGTAACATCTTCGCAGTGAGTCGCTATCAACTGGAGTTATAGTTTCTGGCCAGAAACATCATTGGCGTCATAACTTTTTATCGCTAAAACACCGCCTCGTGGCCTCCACGACTATCTTGACTCGGATATTACGGTCAAACAAGTAGAGAAGAAGCATTCATTATAAATTAAAACTCTTTTCAATTAAAAGAGGTGATATTTCAAAAACTGGATATAGTCCCGAGAAAAATTTCTGTAAGAATATTTTAAAATTTTATTAAATAGTTTTGTCTTTTACCTGAAGTATGGGAATTTCATAAGAAAGCTTCGATTAAATTCTTTATATTTTCCTTCAGTTTTATCTAGGGCTGTAAAGAGGCGGTTTTTATTAAAAATGCTCTAGCTCGTTCCGCTATTTCCATCTTGGCCATCCGTGATATCGTTTGACATTCTCTGAGATCCATTGGATCGTGAGCTTTACCCATTAATAGTCTACTATACGGCAGATGCGACCAGACTAGTTCTATTTTAACATGCCGTACGTAACTAACTAATGAAAAATGCCTTTTACAACTGCAGAAACGAAACAAGATAGTCTACAAACGTTTTGTATAATTTGCGTTTAATTATGACTTGGAATAAAATATTTTAAAAATAAATGTTATATGGTTACCAATTAATTGTCACCGCTAGTTAGGCTTTTGCTGTGGACACAACCACAAGCCAGTGTTGTTAAAACAGTCGTTTGTTTCAAAACAATATTTGTGGCGTGCAATTTTTAATTATCGGACATATTTTTTCTATGCCATTGGCAATTCATTTTCCAATCCCACAACAGTGTTGACAAAAGTTAATTGTTTTTCCGTTCATGTATTTTAGAGTTGTGTGGACGCTGGCTGTGCAATTATTTAATATATTATTTAGTTATAAAGCAAAAGCGAAAAACGTACTTTTGAAGGCTTTCAATAGGCTATATATAAGATTTATATTTACGTATATTTAAGGCAATGTGGAGTGCAAATAATGAATCAAGTATTTAGTTATCAGAAAAAGGTAAGGACTTGCTATGCAAAATCAACTTATTTACATTTATCAAAATGCTTCTGTTACAGTTAAATTGTAGGAAAAATCCTCAGCAATTGTTCACCTTGCGAATTGCGGCTGCGAAACCTCAATCATTAATAAATATGATGTTTTGAATATGTTTTTGTAACACTGAATGTTTGTAATAGACTCGAAACGCCGCTCATCTTAACGATCCACGCGCCCAAGGCAAACTCGGCGGTGCAGCAGCTGTTCAACAGCGGTAGGCCTCCGCCCCCCGCCATCGAACCACAGTTAGTCACTTCTGAAACGCTAAGGTATGAACGCTTCATTTATTTTGCTACTAGCTGAGACTTGCGGTTTCACCCGCGTAGTTCCAGGAACGAGATTTTATTATTTCGTCTTTTTATTTTTGTTCTTTCACAGCTATTCTGCTATTCGGCAAACCAATCATCGAAATAATTGGTTCGGTTCAGCCTTTTTTCTTTGTAATTAACCAGACTTTCCCACCCTTTAAATATTGTTTTTTTTTGTTTCATTATAAACTGCTGAGTTAGCGCTTTTCTCGTAGATTTTTGCTAATTAATGATTTTTTTTATGTAGGTCAAATTCTGATTGTGTATTTTGTTTAGAGCTTGGGACGCAGGCCGGCCTAAGACTGAGGAGGCCGCGGTCAGGCGCGTAGCGGAGAGGAACGCGCTACGCTGCTCGTTGCTACGTAGCGAGGCACGCAAGAAACAACAACCAAAGGTCAGTTAACTCTATTCATCTTTTATGACTTTTGTATTTTCCATTTCTGTAGCAATATATTTTATCGTAGCGGTGATTCTTGCATCTTTGCCGTTTTACTTTTAGATGCGTGTTTTTAAAAGAAACCTAATACGCGTAGCACTCAGCTCAGCAGCTAAACTCGAGCGGTTGTAGATTGTTTCTATAGTTTCCCCAAATCCAGTCTGAAACTATCGCAGTCACATCATATCACAAGCTCTAACGAACGTTCGGCAAGCATAACTTACTTGAATTGCTTGGCAAATGCTTATCTAACCAAATGTGTTTGCCTGTACATGTTACAAAGTGTGTAGTAGTATCGGTCTACTGTCGGTTACTCCAACGACTGCACTTCCAACATTAGTGTTTACTTTAGATCGAGTAGGGAACCTACCACCCCCTCCTAAGGAAAATATGAAAATGTGGAAGCGAGACAGCGCGTCACACCATTTAGAACGCTATCTCATTTCGAGATGAATCTTTCTTTGAGAGGGAAGTAGGCGTGTTGTCCGCAGCTACGTTCTTAATAGCAAGATGTGTTTTATAGGGCATTCATTAATTAAAATTTCAGTATCAAACCTTTTTTTATAAACTAACTAGCTTTTGCCCGCGGCTTCGCACGCGTTAAGAAGTATTATTATTTAGCAAGTTAGTGTAAAAAATTAGGGCCTACAAAACTTCCTTGTACACAATATTCTTAACTAATTTGTCATTTGGCGCTAAACCTATCAAGCTACTGGGAGAACTTACTCGTGAGCAAACAACATAGAACTGCCCATGAAAGAAGCAATGTTCTCTCAAGTCAATACCCGCAAATTTAAGAGTTTGCCCCTGAGACTTGTTTATAGTCATGGCTAGTCAAAAATCTAAGAAGATTTCTACAAACATCCCCTATTTCATCCCCTTATGTGTGGAATTTATCAAAATCTTTCTTAACGGATGCCTACGTTATAGTACCTATGTGCATGTAAAGTCTCAGCCCGATCGGTTTAATTTTGACAGTTTCACAAAAAAATTCATCCCCTATTTTATCCCCTTGGGGGTAGAATTTATCAAAATCTTTTCTTAGCGGATACCTACGTCATAACGTCTACCTGCATGCCAAATTTCAGCCCGATCCGTTCAATAGTTTGGGCTGTGCTTTGATGCATTAATTTCGATCGAACTTGATTACCTACCATAAAAACGGTTCTAGTGAGTTAATGTTAAAAGATAGACATATACTGTCGCGGACATTTTTTTAGATCATTTCAATAGGAATAATTCTTACATACATATATTGTGTGTATCTTGAACCGTTTTCGCAGCGCACGCAACGGAAGCCCTCAAGGCTGAACAATTTTCCCCGTTTTTTTTCACGTTTTCCATTATTTCTTCGCTCCTAATAGTTGCAACGCGATATTATATAGCCTAAAGCCTTCCTCGATAAATGGTCTATTCAACACAAAAAGAATTTTTCGATTCGAACCAGTAGTTCCTGAGATTAGCGCGTTCAAACAAACAAACAAACAAACTCTTCAGCTTTATAATATTAGTATAGATAACGTAAGCTGATCGACATGTTTTTATTTTTATTTAAGGTACACTAAATTTCATTTTAAAGCTTACCGATTTTAAACCATGAAATATTTTCGAATGAAATTAATAAATTCAATTCAGTGTGTTAAAGAGATTAAAAAAAGCAAAACCACGTAACATGTGATAAGTAATGTATTTCTGTATTTAAGCCTGTATATAAGCTGTTGCTGTGTACAATTGAGTTTATTTTAAATAAAAATCCGTGTAATAAATGGTTTGGAAAAAGGTTTTGGTTACATTAAGTATATTATAAACGAGCGTTCCGCAAAATTCGACAACGGTTAGTAACAGATTAAAAGCAAAGATTATCGTATTAATATTACGTAATCAGTCGCAATAACGTAATGCAATAAAAAAATACAGCGACCGTTGCATAATTTTCACTTTTCATTGCTACAGCTAAAAGTTTTGCCTTCGTAATAGCTGGTCGTAGAGTATCTTAATTCAGTATGTACAGACTAACTCCTTGCCTGAATGTTTAGCTATCCAAGCAGTTAGATAACAAAGTTAACATGCATTGCGTGCAGAAATATTACTCGTAGAACTGGGGGTCTACCACAGTCTCCTAAAGCGGTACTTTACCGTTCTGGGCCCGCACAGTCATTTTTCTAAGTGTTAACGATTATTGAATCGCTCAAATGTATTAATAACTTAAATTAATTAATGACAAAGCTACGTCATTGGTAGAAAAGTGATCATATGTCCATAGATTTAGGGTAAAGGTTTCGACTTCTATTCTAATGCGTTGTAACATTATTAAGGCTCTTTATTCTCTCTGATGTTTTGTATTGTTTCTATTTCATTTACTTTGTATAATATTACATTTAGACTTGCCTCGGTCTTGTAAATTAACTATTTCTCATGCACAAATTTTTGCATGCTGTGGTCTCCTGTAGTTGAAACAACACAGGGTACAGATCCTTGTACTAATTCTTACGTTTTTAATGAGTACAACCTTTGTTGAAGACCCATAAACAACAAAATAAATTTAAAGTTTTCTGTGACTACGCTTTTGCGATATAACATTATCTTAGTCTTTTCTGAAAGCGAAACGGGACGTTCTATAGCGAAGAGTGGCCTTTAGAGTGTGAATAGAGAAATAAGAGTATCCCCCTGGCTGTCGGAAGTATGCAGGTTTAACATCGTTATTCAAATCGTACGGAGAATTTATCCGCAGTGGCTATTTCATGAATCCATTGTTATATCCTTTTATTTTAACGTACTTTAACAAAAAGAGACGGGTATCATTCCGTTGCAATGTTTAAGTTTCATTTCATTTTGAAAAATATTTCTCTGTTCTCATTAACGTTTAAATATGATTAACAGTAAGGTAAAAAGCAAATGAACGTAGCATGCACATCTGTTCTTAATTATCAATTTAACGTTGTGGAAAGTGAAAATTTCATCACTTACAAAATTAAATTTTATTCAGGTCAATATTTTCATTGATTAAATTTGAACAGGAAAAGTTTCTTAAAAAATATCAATTGAGTTAACGATCAACTACGTTACCTTTCGATTTCAAAAAGAAGTATTTTTGCAAGAACAAGAAAGAGAATGTTAATTGGTAAAGATTTAACGAATGTCAAAGATCAAGGTATGTTAATCCGAGTCTGATCGATTTCACGTGATTTCCAAGCCACAGTGAGATCTCGGTGTGTGTACAAATAGTCGCCAAGCTCAGATCACACAGGGCGACAGTAGCGTAACCTTAACATTCGAACTGAAACTCCAAGCTTACACTAAGCCATAAACCCGCTAGTTCCACGTTTAGAGATTATCTATGAAGTTGACACTACTACATAGACGTACTAATTTGAAATGCCCTTATGATAGTTTCGAGATTTACATAAATCTCTCAGAATTTGTTAACTTAATAGATACATGGCCTACAAATCTTAAAAGCAAGCCTAAAAACTTATCTTGAGAAGGGTATTACTAAAATTATAGGTATATTGCATTATGTTACTGCTACTTACTAAATATAACAGGCTAATACAGAAATCATTCGGTGGTTCGTTAACACGTAACGAGGGACGTGACCTGACCTGGTTCCATTTTAAGAGCTTTTATATTCTCCTTCACATTTGCACAAGTTTCTTATACATGTAGTGACCAATTACTAACTTAAAATGCATAAGCGTTTTTTTTATATCAGCTTTATAAAGAAGTGCTAATAAATAAAAAGCTGTTAAATGCAAGTATGACTCGCGACTCTCAGCGTTTTGTACATACAAGCTGAAAATGATTAACTATAAATTTACGATTTCAGCATCTTTTCTTTATCTTTGTTATCTAAACTATAGATTTTGACACTCTACACTGTATTTGATTGCCTTAGATTAGACTTTTGATTTCTTCATAGCTGGAAGTGACCGTAGACTTCAATATTTGGTGTAAATTCCAACCTGGTACCTCTATGCTTTTCTGATGAAAACGCTCTTGACAGGCAGGTGGACGGACATAAAAGTGATCGAATAAGGGATTTTTCCTGTCTAGGTACGGGGGACTAAAAATAAGCGGCTGATCGACGTTCGTGGGAACAGGTCCTTTGAAAATTTAATCGCCATCCTGATTTATACAAATATAATGTGTATGGGAAAAGCCCGATAGTATTTTAATTACTCTTTCTGGTATGGGCATAATTATAAAACGTAATTAAAAAGCTTTTGCTGCTAAAGAATAATAGTTGTTTGATAATTACAATTTTCGGTTGATGTTCCTATTTTTGGAAATTAATTTAAAATACTCCAGTATTATAAAATGTCCATAGTCTGTGTTTTTAAGAGTTCCGTGGCCAAATGGCGAAAACGAAGACCTAAGAGATTGGTCATATCTGTCTGTCCGTTCGTATATCACAGCCTCCTTTTTTCAAAACGTCTCTTTGCTTCTGCATCAGACCATTTATGACAGTCATAACCCATTTGTATTTATCAGTAAAAGTCTGATCAATACAAATTAATCAAGCTAAAATACGAGGTAGCTGCTGTGATTAATTGAGAAATTCCCTCGAGCTACTCTAGGCTCTGTCATCAGTTCTATTCCAGACTTTTATTAAATAGTTGTGGTTTAAAATATTCAATGAAAACAAAACAAATACATTGGTCACCCCTACGAATATTTAAACTTCCCCTCGATCAGACCCTGACTTCTTTATCATGGGAGACATGGGACCACACGGGAAATGAAAACTTACTAATAAAAAAGAATTATCAAAATATAAATACACAGTCAAAATTTCCTTCTCCTTTTTTTTGACGTCAGTTAAAAAATACATTACCGTGCAAATTTCCACCGAAAATTGGTTTGAAGGAGACCTAAAGTATAGATTTTTTTTTAATACCGAAATTGCTAACCACAACTTGGTGCTACGGAACCCTTAATGGGCCACTTCAGTTTATTAGGAATCTATGAAAAGGGTGAAGGTAACACGTCCTACTATCGTATTTTTATATTTGCGCAATGACAATGTTGAAAAACCTTCTTAATCTCTTTGTTTTCTACGAATGTCTCTTCGCTTTAATTGTTCATCGATTTATCTCCATGTATGACGATTGGAAAATTAGTAAAACGAACAAAAATGATGGATGCCGCGCTACTGTTACGCTACTTTTTTAGCAATGCGCTTGTGTTATTTACTAATAATGTTGGAATAAAAATTATTTGCGACAAAGAATTCCTGCGTAACTTACGGTCTACGGTTGAAAAAATATTTTGCACGTTCATAATAGTATATCTATTAATTATGAGTAAAACGTTCGTTATATAATAGGTATAGTGTGGGCGCAATCCGGCTCATGCAACCACCTCCTACGGTATTTGAGCGGCAGCACGGGGGTGGAAGACAAAACACAATCTACGTCGTCATGTATTTTGTCAATGACGCCTACTCCCGTCTCATCGTTCACATACGTACCAGGAATTACCTCATAGACACATTCTATAAATACTTTATTTAGTCAAACTAAATACTCAGTGTTAGATTGTATGTGCATACCTAATGCAATTTACACCTATAGGTAATGTAGCAGAGATACGTTGGTTTACGTCTATAACACTTAGATAACGTTTAAGTAAACATTGAGTCAAGCTATACGTGGTGAGTGCATATTGGCGCAATCAGTTTAGATAATATTTGCGTTTCACCGACATAAACTAATATTCGATTTTAGAAAGTTCTCAATATTCAAAATTCAAGTAAATCTGATCTTTGAGCGAGAATAAGTATTACGGCGTTAGACATCAAAGTAAAACAATTAGCTGCCGAAACAAGTGAGGAAGTTTTAAATACCTTCAATATCTACTAAAACATTAGTCTATTTATAAACGAATCTAGGTCTCCTATTTTCCTCTCAATATTCTATTTCACAAAAAATATTGGTTTTATACTAAGCTATAAAATAAATTAAACGATGTCAGGTAGCGACGTTTAATATTACGTTCTTTGATCACAAGCTATCTTGTCACTACATTGACGGTATCGCTTTTTACTTTGAGCTAAGAATGAGCTACTAGCATACTTATTTACTCTGTGTACTTTATTTACTGTTTCTTGCTACTAACTTATAATTTTCCTTGGAAACACTTCTTAACTGGGGCTCGTAGTCAATTGTATTTGTAAGCAAGACTTATTGTACCTTGAATAAATAAATATGACGAAATACAACTGTACATTACTCGCTTATTGTAACAATAGAGTAGACTGGGGTATGAAAACAAAATGTACAAAATGAAATACAATATTATTCATTTACTAGTATTTAGATCATTATAAATTTTCCAAGTACCTACGTAGACCCAATCACGAGAGTACTAGGTGTAAGGGCTTATAAGAACAATAGACGTCCTCTACCAATTATGTCTCGAACCTATCGCTCGTCGGTAAACGCATGGCTAAATTCATGGGAGATCGCGGCGTACAATCGTGGAAGAACAATAGGTACCCGCCACAAGTTATATCTAACCTACGCAACTACCGTCCATTGGTAACCGCATGCCCAAAATTCATGGGAGATCATGGTGTATGGTCTTGGAAGGACAATAGGTTCCTACAACCAATTATATCTAACATCAAGAATACAAACCACCCGATGGTAACCAGCATTGAATCGGCTGCGAGACCAGACAGGTTTAGACACAATTTGGCTAAATAGAGAGGTCATAGACCCGGTGCGACTTCGGCGTCCCTGACCAGACAATGCCGCACTAGCGTCAATGAGTGCAGACATTTACGATTTAGAGAATTTACGAGATAAATGTGTTGAATAGAATTATTACATAGGTATCTGTTAAAAAAAACATAAAAAATGTACTAATAGTCTTTTGATTAGTATGCATTTTTTTTTAAACACGCTTATTTTGTGATGAAAGGTTCTGCAATCAGCATGTAATGTACAGTTTATCGCAAACAAAATTACGTATCGAAACAGTAGCGTTATAATGCTCAGCTTTTAACACGAAATTGGGGCAGGTCGTCAGGTCAAAAACATCAGATTATCTCTCGCTGTATTACGATAAAATATTACACATTTCCCAATCCCAAATAACAAATAAATGCATTTTCTTTTCAATAAAACTCACGCCGTCATTCATATTAAGCCGAATTTATAACTGCGAATTATTTTCACGAATCGTATCTCGGGTAAAATTAATAGGAAACATCAATATTTATGAATAAATAAGCAATTCATATTACCTGTCGCATCATGTCAAAAACCAGCAAAAATCGGAACTTAATAAATGTATGTCGGGATTACATGATAAAATTATACGAGAAATAAGAGGGAATTTTAATTAACAACCGCTCTCTTTGTACTAGTCTCATTATTTAAATGTGAAACAGTTTGCTAAATACCAGCGAGTTCCGTATTTAGTTTAAATATATTATATTTTTGAATAAAATTGCTTGAAGCAGTCAAAGCTTGCGGTTAACTTATTTCACCGTAATTTAAAAACGATTTAAGACCTATTAGTCACAGAATTTTGCAATACCGATACTTTTGCTATATATATATTCTGAAACAACAATTTCCAGATAAAAATAGAAATAAAAATGTACACCGGTGTATTTCTTTTAACACCGCGTTCAGGATTTATTTTTATGGTATTTCACAAACGTGTGTAAAATTTTCGGGTGCAATATGCGTTTCTGTTAACTGCAAAGAACTGAAACAAATATGTAAAAAAGACATTGCAAAAAGTAGGAACGTTACATAAAAAATAAAACGTTTCAAATTATTATTATTGTTTAATTAAATAAGTGAAACATTCATCAAACGAATCTAAGCCTCGGTATTAAATTGATGATATGTGACTATTAGACTTGTTATAAATTTTAACAGGTCCAGATACTCGTATACTGTAAAATTTTCTGTCTACTAATAAACCTACCAATACATTTTATTTATTCCTACTGCAAAAAAGTATATTATTGCAGTACAATTACAAAACAAAAGTTCGAACAAAAATGAGGGCAAAATAGGAAAGAGTAAAATATGTAATTTCTATTGAACTAGTATGAAACAATTCTACTCACTGCGCAATCGTAAACATTATTGTGTTTTTGAGCTTTCACTTAACACAATAAGTAACACACATACCTACATGATGATCAAAAATTGTTCGGCGTCGGTAAATGGAAACCAAAAAATACTGAAAACAATACACCTAACAGGGCAATCTAATTTATCGACAACACTTAAGATTGTTCGCTTATATACTTATATTTTACTAATTTGTAAAATAAAAAGAAAATTTGAAAAAATATTTCGTTCACATCAAATGGAGTTTTTTGTTTTCAATTGTAAAAAAAACATGACTCGTTTCACGAGTGAGGTTTATTTTTGCGAACCGGAGAAATAATAGACACTGCTAGGGTTACACAAATTAACGAAACGAGTAAACTAGGAACGGTTAAAAATATAATAAAAATAATAAGTAAAAACATCGAATATTTTGTTACTTTCATGTTTGCATTTCCACATTTTGTTTGTTAAAGGTAATTGCTTCCATGTACTTACCTACTCGTTATCGAAAAATTATATTTATTTTCAATAAATAACTTGCAATCTGAAATAATATTTTAGTAAAAAATATTACCAAACTCGAATATTCCTATTAAGAGGTTGACCCACTTTTTTCGATGCCAAGTCCCGCACTCAATAATTACGAAGAGTTCCGCAAATATTGGAACATGGACACCTATTTCAAATGCTGCAATATTTATTTTCCTGTTTATGTTCGTACTGACATAAGTTCCTTAATTGAAAGCAGCTAACAACATTTCCAGATCTACATTTTCAATAATATTACAAACCTAAAAATTTTTTTTTTTTTTGTGGGAAGTCATCAAATGACCCCGCCCGCTGTGGGTGCAGCGAGAAGGAGTGTCAGACTTTTACTGACTAAAACCTACTATGTTCCTCGTGGAGCTCTTTGGGTGCCGGGGTCGCGGTAACTCTCATGAACATCCCGCAGCCCCGGCAGGCGAGAGGCAGAGGGCTCTCGCCTGCTCCTGTCGGGTTAGGAAAAATATAAAATGTCTTTATACATTTTTTAATGTTCCCAATCCATATATTGTAATTCTTAGTCGTTACAGTGAATGAAACGATACGTTAATTCGAGAAAAAAAACACAAGTTCAAACTAAGGTCGGATAAAATGAAGAGATACAAGCTAACCAACTGAACTGCGGCAGACCTCCAAAAAAAATTCAACCCTGTTTGCCTAAACCTGAACAAAAAATCTATTTTTAAAAGTCGATAGGATGTAAGTTTGCAACCAATATCACCAATATTGTATGCAAAGTTGTAAGAGTATATTAAACATGATAGATAGACGTATTTCTAATTAAGTTTCTTTCCACAACTTAATACAAGTAAATATTTGTATTAAAAACGTAAGTACTGACTACTACTTGGTCAGTTTTCAAGGGTTCTTTATTAATATGATAAATACCAGTTTATTTGTTACGCTTTCAAGGGTAAACCAAATAACGGAAATAAAAAGATGTGCATTGCATGGCTTTATCATTACATACAAGCGAGTAACATACAAATATTCAATCGTCATAAGTTGATGGCGCCGCTGGTTGTACAAAAATGAAGCTTTAACCAATATTGTTACAAATTACTTTATTCTAAAAAATATAGATCATGAAGATAATTTCTTGCATTTTCGTTGTTTGAATGCCTCCAAACTTCGGTTCTGTGTGCAATCGTGTTCGTAGCATTAATGAACCGGGATTGAATGCCACACAATGCTTTAATCTGGTCGTAGCCGATACATACAATTGATTGCAATACGACAAATCCGCAATACCATACAATAGTGTGCTTGTCTAAAGGATATTTGCACACAATTTCGTGATTGATAAACATTGTTTCAAGTTATATTATGTTGATTAATTAAATATCTATACACTTAATATTAAAACCACGTAAAGTTTGTGACGTTTTGAAAAGAGCAATAACTATAAAGAGACTAGTTATTTGTAAGTGTCAAAGGCTATAAAATATACCAGCGCGAAAAATACCAACCATCGAAGAGAACACGAGCCAGCTAGTTAGGTCATAAATTAATATTATCAGTAAACGATCGGTTCTACGTAGTAGCCATTAATTTTACAGTTTTACTCTGAATACTAACAACAACTGATTAAATCAAGTTATTCTGTTCCAACAAGTGATTAAATCTATATAGATTTAAACGTCGAACATAAATGCCCTCGATTCAAGTTGAACATCAACAACAGCAGACTCGAGTAAATAGGTACTATTCATCCGTAGCAAGTTACTTGCTAAGAGAATCGTCGAACATAATCCGTACAATGGGAAACGGGAACACGTTCATTGTTCTATGATTGTTTGTAGCGGCCAGACAATTTGTTCAGTACTCTGGTCTTACAATACCAACAATCGTGGAATATAGTGTAAAAGGAAGAGGCACACGGGTGCGCACTTTCCTTTTGGAGATGACGATTAACCTTAGTTTTGTCGCTGCTTGATTCTCGCTGCTCTTTAATATTTTACAAACATAAAAACGATGTCTAGATTTTCATGTTTGACATGCAAGAACGACGGCAGTAAGTTAGCTATATCTGGAGAATACACCTAAAAATTACGATACTGGTTTCAGTACTAGCCGTGCAGAAGCACTTCCCTTTTATCTATTTAATCTCTCTTAATAAAATAATGTTTGTAACAGGAAACTACATCTCTTGCGGAGCGAATCCGACTGCTGACTTGTGACGTGGAAGATGATCAAGAGGAGCAGCGCTCTTCGCCAGCGGGTGCAAGCGTTGATAAGATGTCGAACAGTAGCGACAAGTCGAGCGACAAATCGTACAATAGCCTCAACATTGATAAGAACTGCGAAAAAGCATTTGGGAGTGCGTCGTCCAGCTCCTCATCGTCAACAATCTCGGCACCTCTGCCCACTCGCCAGCAGCCACCGGACTTGGGAGATGTACATCAGGAACCACAAAAGGTAAGACCTGTTACTAAGCTCCCCGCACACACGTCATATACATAGAAGTTTGTACAAATATTTGAATTCATTAATATAATGGGCCCGTGCGCAGGTGACCGCACACAAAAACAAATACTTAATACCAATTGCCTGCAAAATTTGTAGGTGATTAGGTACTATTTAACAATTGGGCACGTTAAAATCCTTTTTTAACTGGAAATGTTAGCTTATTTCGCAAGCTTTTATTTTATTCCACCTATCTCTTTGCCTATAATCAAATCTTGCAAGTTAAATTTGACCCACTTCCCGGTATTCGATTGAACATTGAGCATGCACATGTATATTGCTTGACAATGCAATCCTATAACGTAGGAGCTCCGTAATAGAACGACAACTCCATCCAATTTATATGGTTTTATTTACAAGTAATAATATTGGTTTGATTTTAAACAATTGTTTTTGAATGGGTCTTGTTTTTGCTCTAAACCAATATTACACTGTATAGTTAGTATTGAGACGGCAAATATTTTTCAGCACCGCAATAATTGTTAGCGCTGGTACTTAATTAAAAGTTAGTGTCTCGCTGCGGTGAGGTTTGCCTCAACGCGCAAGGGCTGCGTCCATCCGCTTTTCGAGAAAAATATATCGAAATTCGGTTAACGTGCAGTAACTTTAACTATCCTCGGGTAACCTGATTACCTACCTGTTTGCTAAAGCGAAGTGTCACACACACATGTGTTTAGTTTACGTGCAATTTCCGCTAGCAATATTGCGTGTAAGCATCTGAACAATTAGGGGCATGTCACCAAGCGTCTATCATTGTTTCATGCCGAAACTGTAACAGTGTTCTTGACATGCATGTGATGTATTTACCTGCCAACGTCGTATGCCTGTTCTAACATCGCCCACGGCTTCATCTAAGTTATTACTACAGTATATACATGCAGAAACTCAATCAGAAATATTGACACGAATATCACAAAAGTCGTTATTTAACCACCGTCGATTGTAAATATACAAATATGATATTATTATCTTTTTGGTTTTTTACGATATTGTATTTTAGACAAGTTTATATTTACAATTCGTTCTGTATAATTTACATTTACCTTCCTTTTGCTTTTAATTTATTTAGTCGATACTTTGAAAAAGTAGTCTTGTGAAAAGTTTCTGGGTTTTTACCCACCTTGCATACCTATATTTTTATGCCTACACAATGATTTCAAATTGATATAACAAACACATTTGATAACCTAAGGCTGCGACTTCACCAAAGCGGAAATGTGCTGTGTCAGAAGAGATGAGATTGTTTTAGCTCGGGTGCGAGGCTTTAAGTGCTAGCAAGAAGGCCGGCTAATAGCGTGTCGTCCGCGCACAGCTCACATCTCCGCTTCCATCGCACCATACAAATACTACTCATTTCCGCACAGCGATTTCCACTAAAGCTGAGCGGAGAGGAGATATGTCAAAACCACACTTCTATTGGTTGTTTAAAGACCACTCCTCTTTGTTCGTCTCGTTTTTGCTTTAGTGAAGTCCCGGTTTAAAAGTGGTGGCATTTACTGGATTTTAATACGCAGTCATACCAATGTAGGTATTGAGTGAAGGATTAATCAATAAATATTTTATTATACTAATACGTACACACGTATACATAATACATACATACCTATATCCATTATTTCAGCAATTTCAGTGCATTAATTTCGATCTGTAACGATATAAAATAAATATTATTAATTGAACATACACATGCACCTATGAGAGCGAAATATTATTACTGATAGTTCAATATAAATTTGAGTGGAAACTATGTTAGATATCCCTATTATTTTCATCATAGTAGCTACAAATATTAATTTTACTTAATAAATTTGCAATTAAAATGTTCAACATAGGTATGTAGTCATGTATTATTAAAGCCTTTAAATTAAATTTGGGATTCAATATCGAATACGTTTTAGTGTGTATGTTATATTATCGATATTAAAAAAATATTTATAAGTAGATTTTAAAATACAGGGATGTAATATATCATGAACATATACGCAGTGATATTCATATTTCAGTTTCAACTTTCATAATAATGAACTAGCGCACAGTAGCTTGTTCACAATGATATCAAAAAAGTTCCAGCCACAATAACCTTTCAAATACTTAACCTTAATTAATAAAACCTAGTAACCTACTTACTAGTGTTTAGTTAAGCTTTCTCGCTTAGTGTTAAGTATTTACAACAATTTGACCTTAATGTAAATTTCAACTATGGAAATTATAAAAATTCTTTCAAAACTATTCTATTCAAGTTAAGAATAGCTTACCGATGTGAGAAAACTTCAACGGTACGATCCTGAGTTAACTTATCACGTTTTATTTTTATTTAACAGTGGCGTAACTTTACGAGGCGGCGCTAAGCTCGATAAAAAGAGACTGTTTGATTCCGGGAAATTAAATGCTGAATAGCAGACGCTGGTGTTTGTTATGTAAACATTTGTGCAACAAATACCCTCTGTTTTACCAACTTTAAACTATAACCATTATAAAGTTGTCGTATTGTTTTTTCCAGTATTACTCGTTGCATTTATAACCTTTTTCGTTAGCCTGAAAAAATATTAAACAAAATTATTTCTAGGGTTTCCAGAGGTTAAAAACTTAATTTAAGTAAAACTACTTCGTAAAGCAATGTTATGAAAAATTTAAGTTTACACTTTCGTTTAGTTTACACTCTCGCACCCAAACCATTAAGCGGTTTAAAAAATATATTTAATCATGGAAAACTGCAGTAAATAACGTAGCCCATTTTTTATCCCCGTAATCCCGCATGAATCGAAAAATATGGGTGATGCCTCGGGGCGCCGTTCAAACTACAAAGGTAAACCAATTATAATTATGTGCTCGCGCCACGGCTTGCCAAAAGCCGCAAATATGCGGTCCTAGAGCTAAGATTATCTTCCGTATTAAAAGCTTGTTAGTCCATGCTGTAAATTTCATTACAGTATAAGAATAAATTTTTTGATACCTGGTCTTTAGCAGGTAAAGACACACTAGACAAAAAGTTCGCCTTAACTACACATAAACTTGGAACACCATACTGTCTGTATTTAATAAATTAGGTATATTTCTATGTAACAATCATTACCAAAGGTAATGGTTGAACACGTGTAAATTTTCTTGGATGTTACTTACTTCTAAGTTTTTTATACATTCTGACATTAGCTTTCAGAAACATAATGTTAATCGGCATAATTAACGCAAAACTTTAATTATCTAATTTAAAAAAAAAATCTGTAAAGATTTCATTTAAAGAAATTAAAATGAAGAAAATAAATAAAACTGGCAGCACTAAAACTGTTTGAACTTAAAATCAAAAAATATCTTTCAGCCGAAATCGGAACCACGCCGGCAGTTCTTGTCTACTCTCGCGCCACTGACAGCGTGTGTCGGTAGTGCTGCTCACCACGAGGGATTCTACTACCTGCCACCCGGAGACCGGTCATCCGCATCTTCTGCCACTAACCTGGATCTACATGACCATAGTGATGCTCCAGCACCCGACGTGGTAGCTGGCACCCCGGGTAAAACACGCTTTGTTATTCTGATTATTTTAGTGGTTTTGAAAATAATTTGTGAAGATCAACCAGCGTTTTAGCGGTAGTACCAAATGAATAACTACCTCGTAAGTATTACATACATTCTACAATTTATAATTTGTCTTCCGTGAATATTAGACTTATAGTTACGACCATAAAAATATATAATATTGTTAAAATAGTAAAGGCGTTAAAGTTGAACAGGTATCCAAAACATATACCATATTTGTAACCTAACTATTTGTAATTAGGAGCTGGTGAAGGGGATGACGGATTGGCAGCTTTTGCTAGAGCTACAGCTCCGAGAACAGAGAGACTAAGGCAGCGGTATGGCCAGGAGTCACAGCCAGCGAGCAGTGACGATGAACACGATGATTACGGTATTAAAAACCTTTTCCGTGAATGACTAATAATTTCGAGACATTCATTTACGTACATTTTCTCTCACGCATCTAAACTTTTTAATACGGATCGTGTGATCTTTGAGAAAATAAATCAGGACATCCGAGACAATAAATGTATCTGGTTTTAGAAATTTGTTTTTCTTTTTACGTAGGCTTCCATCGCCGACCAGCAGTTCGTGGCATTGCAATAAAACAGCAACTGGGTGCATCTGACGAAATACTACAACAGATGCAGAACGAGTTACAGCCATCACCGGGCACCACTCCTCAACAAATGCCCACACATGCTTGCCAGCGCACAAACTCTAACTATTCCTGGCCATATTACTCTGAAGCTAATCTGAACTCCAGACCGCAGAGCCGAGCCAGTGCCAATTCGAACTGGTAAGACTAAACTATCACGTTAATTTTTACCCAAATTCCATTACTATTTGTAGTGATGTAATCCTATCTAAAACTCTCAACGTGTAACAGGTCAAAGTCTTCGGACTACATGTCATCTCGCCCGTGTGGAGGTACACCGGTACCACAACAGCACTCTGATGCTTGCTACGCTCACGCTCAGAACATGGCGTCCTATGCCCATTACCAGCAACAGAGGCAGCAACAAGAAACTATGTACAGGAACAGCTGTTCTCTGTACGCTAATATCGGGTGAGTAAAGTACATGTAATTTAAAGTTTAGGTTATCAAAGTCTGTGATTTTTTTTTAATACATGAAAATTATATTGTGAATTCTAGATGCTCGGATAGCAGCCAAGAGCTATACAGTTCGCAGACAAGCTCAGAACAAACTTCGCCAGTGCGAGCTGCTCCACGATGCCGGCGGCCTGAATCGCCTCCGCCGATCAGAAATCATCACCAGCTGCTCTATGTGCCCTATAGCACCCATTACCATTATCAACACCATGATTATGGAACGGCCGGACAATGGCAGCAGACTAACGATTGTAAGTATTAAAAACCTTATGTTAATTGGGATTAAAAATAAAGTCTTTTTTGGTACACGGCGCGCGGCGTAATTTTACTTTAAAAATTGTATAAAAATGGTTAGAAAGAAACTAATAGAAGAAACTATGGAGGTTCTATCTACTAATCAGCGATTCTTGGCTATTAAATAAAAGTTTAATATTTACAGACATGGTAGTAACTTAATTTGTATGTCCAACTACTTTCCAGACAATCGTATGCACACATACTACCAGCAACAACAGACTCGCAGTGGAGCAAGTACGCCGCAATCCACTGCCGTGCAACCGCAACGAGCACATTACACACACTCACTTCAGCTCCAGGTAAAAGGCTTATGTACTTAAGTAATTAATAAGTTCGACAACTTGACATTAACAACATCTATTAACAAAATAAGATGATTTATTGAATTCTAGATGTTTCGGATCTTTTCGACAGGTATCATGGACACTGGTATATTAAGGTACAATGGAGAAGCTATAATCATTCCGTACAATACAGAATCGTTAAATCAAACGGTGTTATTAACAAAGAATTTATGTACGCTTTCAGTCGCTGTGCCCAGCACCCGCAAGATACAGGCCTGTTCCAGCTCCTCAGCCTGGAGGCGGAAAACAAATGATTTGCTACTCTGAGAAGGTAAATAACGGTGAAAATAATATTTGTCAACTGTTTAGAACAGATTCAAAGAAATATTCTACTAATGTTATTACTACCTTAACGTACGACTAGGCTCTTACAACAACAGATTATTCCTCGTCTAATGATGATCATGATACATATCTAGTTATTTTCGTTTTCCACAAAACATGCATCATTACGGATCAATTGTATTGTATGGACAGATGTATGACAAAGTTTTGTAATATTTTCAGGTTGCTGCTCCAATGTACCAGCCCGCGCCCGGTTCTCCATCTAGAGTGGCCAGGGGAGCACCCGAGGGAGCACCGTCGGGAGTGTCTGCGCAGTCAGCCACTTCACCGTTGGCACCTCCATCCAACCCCGTGTACTACGCGATGAATGTCTGACGGGGGGACTAGGTAATTATCTATTTTGAAACGTGCAATTTAATTCCAAATCAGCAGCATCATTTAGTTAAAAACACATCAAGGTATTTTTTTGATACATAAAACGTTAAAAAGACGACAGCACAGAAAAATAGCAATATAATGGGGGGCAAAATTATTATTTTTTTTAACTTGAGCATTCTCTAACTTTCAGGTGAGGATCGTGGTGGACCCTTCCGGCAAGGTCCATGTTAGCGTTCAGCCGCCGCCAGCGAATTCAGCAGAGTCCACAAAGAAAAAGAAATAAAGTTATAGTTGTATCGAATCCTAACAAATGCAGATGTTCGATGGCAAGGTCCCTATTTGGTCTTTGTCTCCGCTTTGCTTGTTGAAATTGAGTGTTGCAGAAAAAGTATATTAAGTAGGCTTCAATTTGGTACAGAAGAAACGGTTTATGTATAAAAAATTGACACAAGCTTTCTGTGGAGTCTAGATTATAATTTTGGGACCGGAAACAACAAAATCACATCTATGTCTTCGTTGTAGATAAATGGACTTTACAGTAACCAAATTCATTTTCTGTGTGTATCAAAAGTTAGCAATATTGATTGGCAAGAGACTCTACAGTTCGTATTGTTATCTTTAGCGATACATAATTAATTGATATAATCGTTTCAATTATTAGCTTGTTCTACAAAACAACTCTGCTTAGATATTTACCAAAGACTATTTTGCCAAAGTATGTGAAAAAAATTTACCTATCTTATTATTTCATACTCTTTTTTTACTTTTTATAAGTAGATACCTCTAAGTACTGTATCTAGACTGTCTATTTTGATTTGTTTAAGAAAATAATAAATGTTAGGTAGTGAATAATTAATTTTATGGTACATTTTCGGCTACTTTTAAGTAGGTACCTAGTTTATGTTTGATGAATAGAACAAATTGATATAACTAGAACAGTTACAAAAATGAATGTAATCCTGCCCACGCGTTCTAAGATACGTACATTTAAATCGCGTTTGGTGTTGTTTAACTATTTTAAGCCCGTCAGCCGACGATGATTTACTTCTTAAATAACATTAATTAATAGTTGTCTGTATTGTATGCGTTAAATGAAACGGCCTAGAAGAATTGGTTATGTTAAGTAGAACAAATAATTGAAAATTAATTGGAACACTTAATTTAAACGGAATTTGCATTTCAGAAGTTCTGTCTTCATTGAATAGGTATTATACCTGAGATATTTTCTATGTATAAGAATAATTAATTTACGTATTTAGTAAATATTATAATAATGTCATTTTAATGTCTATCAATAACCAGTAGTTTTGATGAAAATACGATACTTGTTCCATTTTACGTGAACCAAGATTTTGACGTATTTTATATTGAAAATATAGGTACCTAAAAACTATGATCTCATTGTTGATGTTGTTCGTGAATTGGCCTTATTGGGGCCTACCGGGTATATATTTACAATCATTACATTTACTCTCTGATTACTTGTCATTGAAATGTGATTGGGATTTCTTTTCCCATGATTATTTGAATAATTGTAAGTTAGTAGGTAATAAGTATGGATTGCAAAAAATTATGAATAGCCACACAAATAAACTCTTTTATCGATTAAAAAACCGCCGCAATTATGTATGAAAAAAGCTGTCTTGTGAACACTTTGTGTAATAGTAGAGAACTAAGTTGTTGTTGTTGGTTTAATCAGCAGTAAATACTGGTCACTGGACTATTATTACTACTACCTAATTAAAACGAGTGCCAAATATTAAGAATGGTTTAGCGACTTTAGTACATGCAGTGAAAACGTTAAATGGGCACGTTTGTAATTTCCTACCGCCGGCCTATATCACCTACGTTATTAAGTAATTTAATGTAGGCAGGTATATGTACCACCGAAGATTACTATATTTTAAGGTACAAACGACTGTCAACTCAGCCGAAAACAAATAGTATTATTTGGGAAAATAGAACAAAGGGACACCGCGATTGATATTGTTCTTTATTAAATTACATTATGTATCAACAATATTATTCAGTACATTTTAGGACAATAAAGAAAACGTTTTTCTCTTTTAAGATCGCTTTTGCTTTTCAGTTAATGAATCGTTAGATATTATTTTGTACTAAAATCATTCGGATTTAGAATTATGTAGGTACATAATAATTATTTACCTAAGTATAATTTTGGCATAATCTTCTTTTATAGTTACAATAGAAATCGAAACAAAGTCGCACAACTGTTAGACCAAAAGGGAGGCCAAAGTTCAAGCTTGTTCCGTTTAAAAAAATAGAAAATATTTTTGAGACGTCGGCACTGGTATCATGCTAACCAACTTACACCAATTTAGTGTCATCTCTGTAAGCATAGAGATATTGAAATTTAAGATAATAGTGTATATTTGAGCAAGTTACCTCGACTAGTTTATTAGTCAAGGCTCTGTTACATTGCGGATATCTCGTTTCACGTGGCGAAGAAATAACATCGATCTAAAGAATTCCAAACCAGTCAGTGACATCGTGGACATCAAGTCGATTCGGTATCAGAGGCAGGGCCCCAAATTAAACGCAATGTAAATGATCTCACACATGCACCTATAGCCTGAAATCTTAGACGAATCGGGAAGTTGTATGATAGTGATACTATAATTTGGGGCATAGGAAAGTTGATAATGAAATAAATTCTTTCACTAACTGACAAATTAGATAGTCTTGTATTGAAAGAATCGTGGTATTCGAAAAGATGATGATTTTTGTAAAAAGTTCTAGGATTACACTTTTTCGTGTTAAAACTGTAGCTAATTCGTGTTACCGGTAAATTGGAGTAACATGTTTGTAAAATAAAGCTGTGTAAATAACTGAATAAATAAAATTCGAAGCCAAATCCCTAGAATAGAAGATAAGATGTTCCAGTTTAATTGTCCTAATAGGTATCCATTATAATATAGAAAAATAAGTTTATTTACTTCTAAGTATCCTTGATAGTAACCCTTAAATGTTGTCTTTAATATAGCTACGTGGGTATAAAGTACCGAACAGATGAAGAGACATCCTTTTCTTACCATGTTATAATGGTCAAACATTAATTTCATCTTGATCATGAAATAGACAATCTGATAATTGCCATGACTTTACTGTAAAATGTAGTTCAATTGCATTTTACAAATCACATTTTGAACAAACATTGTTAAGATTGTATCATTGTGTTTGCCTTGTGATATGATTGTTTTACTGCTTGGCAGATTATTTATAACTTTAAAAATCATGCAATGCTATATTGTAAATAATATATATTTTAACGTTACCCGGAGCGTTTAGTAATGAAAAAAAACTTACTTTTCGCCGAGCTAGTCAAATTCGCGACCAATTAGTTAAATTATTTTTAAATTTTAGCAAGTATGATAAATCTTTTCTTATAACCTTCCATGTTAATCACTTTTTTGATATGGAATGCCAATTGTTATTACTGTGTAAGTGGCCTGCCTCAATGCGGAGTATTATTTTCAAAATTGTATATTCGCCATTTATGTATTTTAGTGTTGAGTAGTGAGCAAAAATTGTAAGTATTAACTCATAAGAACTAAAAGGATGTTGTGAGTAGTCATTACATAGGTAGGTATGTAAGGAGTTTATTTTATCTTTCTCCTATATTGTAAGGAACTCGAAAACGTATTTCTTTTATGTGTAAACATACCTACCAAAAAGTTGGGGACGTTAATATTACCCTAAACTTCGAGCTATGGTGATGTGAAACGTTACTGCTGCCGTTGAAAATGTATAAATGGACGATAACCATTTAAAAATGTAACTTTCAAAAAGTATCAATACGAGTATGTCGTTGTATACCTACAAGGTACATAATTAACAACTAAAATTATCACTTTCTTAGTCTATAAAACAGCGGTTACGAACAGTTTATGGATGAACAGCACAAAAAACCATAAAGTTATTTAATCTCATTGCAAGTCTGGGACCTTTGAAATAGACTGATGTGTAACTCAAAATTTAAATGATTTATCCCAAATTTTATGTAAATTGGCTATTTATTATTTTAGATGTATCTATGAATTATTTGAAATCGACTAAAAATAACTTCGATTTCATTTTCTCGATTTAACATTGCGATGAGAATATGTTGAGAAATAAATGTACCCACCTATATACATAATATGTATGTGTATAGATTCAAAATTATGATTAAACAGGTTTTTAACGACCACAAAAATGTTACAAATGATCAGTAGCTGGTAAATTATAATAAGTATTTTAATACCTACATCGATATTCGTAGTTGTCATAAAATATAGTACATAAGAACCTATTCTCTTTGAGGCTCACAAAGCCTTTTTCTATTCATATTTTGCCATCAATTCGTAGCGAATTTTTAAGTGTATTGTGAATATGTAAACCATAAATAATTAATAACTGAATAATTGTTTATTCTGAAATGAAATATTATCTTCTTATTGTGCAATAGAGAGTACCTACTGGTACATTCAAAAACCTATCACACTTAAATAGCTAATATTAAAATTGGAAAACACAGACATTTTTATTTTGTATTATTTTATTAGCAATGTATTTTAAGTATTCCTTAAACTTACGTTTATTGAGTGCACGCGGATTATAAAAATTGTTACTTATTTATTATTGTTACTATGTATAATAAAGAATTTATTTTAATTTGAATCATAGGTATCTAATACCAGAATAGCATACGACTAATGTGACATCTTCTTTTCTTTAGACGCTATTATGAAAACGTAGTTTTAATATAAATTGAGATGTATAATGAGTGTTAGGGCAAAAAATTCGCCACAATATGTTTCAAAATACCCATGTACAAATGTATTTGTAGATCGGTAAACAAATAAAATATAAAAAGGTATATGCATTTTGTTATTTACCCTGGAGCTTCGAAGCCTTGTTTATGAAACCTTACGGATACGACGATGGGAACGTAGTAAATTTGCGTAACAATTCCACTACATTCTACTTATTTGGACATTTAAATAACAACACTGTACCTGCTACTAATGCACGTTTATTAATGTCACGGTTATTAATAGTACTTACAAATAATTAAGTACATGAAACAAATTTTAAATTTTACCGCCAAGTCACACGTCACTTTGTCTATGAATCGAACTTGCTGTCTATGATTTTTTTATATTTGTGATCAAATTATAGAAATTATTTAAAATATTATATGAATATTGAAATTTATTCAGAACAAGATCTAATTTAATAAAAAAACCATGTTTTGACATAAGACATCGTTGATCAAATTAAAATTTCAGATGGCAATACTAAGCCTCCATACGTCAAATTGCGATTGACGTGTCGTCTGTTGTCCACCATACTAAAGTTTCATATTGTTGGAATTTAATATTGTAAGTTACTTGTTGATTACTAAGCAAAACCCGATTTAACAATTCAAAATGAGTCGCCGTGACAAAAAAGAAGATGAAGATAGCGGTAACTCTTTCCAAAATTTGGATAAAACAACTCTCTTGCAAGAAGCAAGGTACTTTAACTCGACGCCAGTAAATCCTAAAAAATGTATACATATCCTAACGAAAATCCTTTATTTACTAAATCAAGGGGAGAAATTGAGTACTCAGGAAGCTACCGACATATTTTTTGCTACGACTAAGCTATTTCAATCGAAAGATGTCGTGTTACGCCGGCTGGTGTACCTCAGCATCAAAGAGCTGAGTTCAATGGCGCAGGATGTGATAATTGTGACATCTTCCCTGACCAAAGATATGACAGGCAAGGAGGACCTGTACAGGGCAGCGGCGATTCGAGCTCTTTGTACTATAACTGATAGTACTATGCTACAAGCTATTGAACGGTACATGAAGCAAGCAATAGTGGACAAGAACCCTGCTGTGAGCTCAGCTGCCCTAGTCTCTGCACTTCATCTCTCAGCTACTGTGCCAGACCTAGTACGCCGCTGGGTGATGGAAGCTCAGGTAATTAATATTCAATTTCTTATTAGAATATAAGTTAAGTTTATGTTTAGTTTATAGAAGCATTGCCATTATCCTATTGTCACCAATGACTAAATTGGGCTATGCTCTGTTTATTTCAATGTTATGACGTCATAACTATCTGTTTGACTAAACCCTTTTGCTACAAAATTGATACAGCGAATATTACTAACAATCTTGTTTTGCCATTTAAAAAGCCATTGCCTCTTACACATATTAGATGCTATTTATTTATTACAAAATTCAATTAATAAATACACTCAACATAATTTGCTGTCATTATACTTTTAATATATTGCTTGCAAACACCATTGATTAGTTGTTAATATCATATAAATTTTAATTTTATGGTTACTGTGTTTTCAATTTGGTTTCTGTTAAGATAAAGAAAGGAACAATAGTTATTCAAATCTATAATAAAGTTGAACTTAAATTGCAATGCGATTGTTTGGCATAAAATGTGCTAAATGCAAATGTTTTTCCTTCTGGTACATTGCATCTTCTCAGTTATTACCGCACTGCTATTGTACAATTAAAGCCTAAATATGACTACTATTTGCGTGTAAAAATGTGAAACCAACAACTGGTGTTTAAAAAGACACCATTTCATGATCCATTACTGTAATGGCTGTACTTGATGAATTTAATTGTGACATCCTTATTAGAGAGTACTAAAAAATGAAATGCTTGGCGCTTAGAGTAATTTAGCAATAGAGTAATGGTTATGACATTGTTAAATCTGTAAATATTATACCAAAATTGAAAAATGCTATCAACAAGTCTAATAACAAATAAATTTCTCAATTGCAGGGTGTTATAACCTCGGACAATGCAATGGTTTCCTACCATGCATTAGCTGTGGTGGCCGGAGCCAGACGCAATGATCGCCTGTCTACAGTGAAACTTGTCACAAAGCTAGCAAGGACTCCCCTACGCTCACCATTCGCACTCTGCCTCCTGATACGTCATGCAGCTAAGCTGGCTGAAGAAGACCAAAGCGATGCTGCAGAACCTTATATGGAATTCATTGAATCCTGCTTGCGTCACAAATCTGAGATTGTGGTCTATGAAGCTGCACATGCAATTGTCAACTTAAGGAAATCTGCCAGAGATCTTGCCCAAGCGGTTTCAGTCCTTCAAATATTCTGTGGCTCGTCCAAGGCTACTCTACGTCTAGCAGGTGCTCGCACGTTGGCAAAACTAACAGCTAAACACCCGAATGCTGTAGCTGCTTGTGCAGTTGATTTGGAAAATCTTATCTCTGATCCTAACCGATCTGTAGCCACATTAGCTGTAACAACACTGCTAGCTACGGGAGCAGAAAGCTCCATTGACCGTCTTATGAAACAGATTTCAAGCTTTATGTCTGAAATCTCTGATGAATTCAAGATTGTCGTGGTACGAGCTATTAGACGCCTGTGTTCCAAGTACCCACGTAAACACCAATCACTCGCCTCATTTTTGGCTGGTATGCTCCGCGACGAAGGGGGACTTCAATACAAAACTGCAATTGCTGATGCTATCATTGCACTCGTAGAAGAAAATCCAGATGCCAAAGAAACAGGCCTGGCTCATCTATGTGAGTTTATTGAAGACTGCGAACATGCCTCTTTAGCTGTACGCATTTTACATATATTGGGTCGCGAAGGACCGAAGGCTCGTCAGCCATCTCGTTACATACGATACATTTACAATCGAGTTATTCTGGAGTCAGGTCCAGTACGTGCTGCTGCCGTGTCGGCAGTTGCTCGTTTTGGCGCAGCGCGCGCTGAACTGCTGCCGAACATTAGAGTTCTCTTGGCCAGATGTCAACTAGATGACGACGACGAAGTTCGCGATCGAGCCATTTATTATAGCGCGATTCTGGACTCTGGAGATGCTCAACTCATCAATGATTACATTATTAATGTGCCTATACCTAATCCGGTACTATTAGAGCGAGCCCTGTACCACCACATCACTTCTGAAATCGACGAACCGTTTAACATTGCTACTGTCCCTACTTTAACCGAAGATACACAAGAAACCAAGGAGACTCCTGTGGAAATTGAAACACGAGCTCCAACCGTATCTCGTGAAGAGCAATACGCAGATCAGTTGAAGGTTATACCAGGTATTGAGAAGCTGGGGCCTATATTCAAAACATGCGAAGCTGTTGATTTGACGGAACCAGAAACTGAGTACCGCGTTCAATGCGTTAAACATATTTTCGCACGTCATCTGATTTTCCAGTTCGAATGCGTGAATACTTTGAGCGACCAGCTTCTTGAAAAAGTTCACATACGTTTGGAAGCAGCTCCCGGTTACAAGGTGCTAGCTGAAGTTGCTTGTGAGCAACTGCCTTATGATAAACAAGGTAGTGTATTTTGCCTTTTAGAATTCCCTGAGAATCCGATTGAAACGTTGGGAACGTTCGGAGCCACACTCGAATTTGTCGTACGCGACTGCGACCCTACTACAGGTTTGCCTGATACTGGAGAGGGTTACGCGGATACTTATCCGTTGGAAGAAATAGAAGTTAGTTGCGCTGAACAGTTCCGCACCCGCGCAGCCACCGATGACTGGGAGGCATCATGGGAGAGGGCTGCCGCCGCGCCAGAAGCCTGCGATACGTTTGGATTATCTCAAACTGATGTCGGAGAAGCTGCCAAAGCAGTGTGTGAACACTTGGGACTACCAAAGGCAGCCATTACTGGCGATGCCGTCAAAGAAATCCGCGGCGGAGGAATATGGCGCGCGGGCACGCCGGTGCTCGTCAGAGCGAGGCTGGTGGTCGCCGGGGGAGCTGTCACTATGCAGCTTGTGGCTCGCTCGCCACGCGAAGACATTGCCACTTTGTTGCTAGCAGCCGTTGGTTAAGTTTTTTTTGAATTATCATGTTATATTTTTGAATTACTTATAAAATTCTCACGAGAATGAAATTACTCTAGATTATTATTTTAGACTTAAAATCATTGTGGGGTCCTAATAATATCTTACGATTTAAATTCAAGATACATTTCACTTTTACCTACCTATATCTGATAACTAAAATTAATTTTGTACAACTTTACACATTCTTATATCTTAGTAAGTACATACTTGTTCAATAAATATTCTGATTGCAATCGTAAAGTCTGTATTTGTATTACGTAGGCTGTAAAGATTTAGCAAAGCTGATATTGCACTATTATACGCTTGCGCTCGGACTCTGACCGAATCGAGCAACATACCGTAGCATGACGTCTATACTTGACGTACTTATATTTACCATAGATTAATATATATGATATACTTCAACCCGTAAAATTTACCGATGATATTTTTAAGTACCTTCTTACTATTATATCTACTTACAAGAATTTGTAATTGTAATTAATTTTCCGAATAAAGGCCATTTAACCATATAGGTATGTGGTGTGTAATTATTTTTCCTTGTCATAAACTTTTGGCCTATTAAGCCAACAAACCAGACATGAGATCATTTAGGTATAAGGTCTACGAGTACATAACTTGTTTACTTGTAATATGTACACCAAGGTAATAATCTATTATCATTTTATACACAAAGTATCTACACATAATGTACCTATACTTGTACGATTGTACAGTCTCAGATACAAAGTCTTATGTTACAAAAACAACACTGGTCTTACATTTCTTCTATAGGTGCAATGGGTAGAATTAAATAAAACTTTCCATGCATAGGTAGACAACTAGACATTAATTAAGCTGTACGAAAAAGGTAATCGTTACAAGCATTAGATAATTAAGCAAGAACATTTAATTATTCAGGTTTTCGGTTATATTTAGATACTCTACTAATTATCTAATCTAAATTCCGTCAAACCCGCATTTAGCTTAATAAGTAATAACTGTTTAGTAGGTACCTAATTGCCCTCTGCAATCTGCATTACACGAGGCAAGGTAAATACATTGATCTGAACACCTACACGACACGCATTTGAGTACATATCAATTAAAATGTACTTGTGATGTACTAGGGAATTCTTTTAAACAACCTAAAACCTCAATATCATGTCAGTATTAAACTAGGTTTTAATTAAATAAGTAAGACAATACAAAAAATAAGTTGGTTTTAGCATTGTATGTCTTACAGTTCTGTATAAACCTAGGCGATGATCACGCACCATCGGCGTGGCACGGCATGCCACTATTTGCCCCTTGCTTCTGCGCATGACTCACGGTCAAAGAACATTCTATGGCAATAACAAATAAGTTTGATTTTACTTGTTTTATCTTTTTAGTGCACTGCACAAGTGCAAACGATATTCGAAATCAAAACCAGTTCATTTTTAAGTATTACCGTAGGTATTGCATGACCTAGATCTGTGGTTGTCACGCCAGGATTTAATCAATGAGAAATATGATTAAGTACTTATTTGTTGAAGAAATTTTCCTCTTTCGTAGGACTTCGAATCTTCGTTGGTAATATCTGTTTGCTCTGCCTAGAAGTTACGTACTTAGACAAAAGGCGCCTTTATTATATTATGCCTAGGTAGTAGGTACCTATGCTAAACTATATCGATTTCCCAACTACTGTAAAAGCAAGAGGGATCGATGACCAGCTAATACTTGATATTGTAAGTTATGTAGCCTCTTTAAGTGGTTGGTAGTACCTAATAAGTTACTACTGCCTATACCTACTTATAGAATATTTTACAGCTTTTTGATGTGCCTACGTACCTATTAACCAAGTAAAATTACACATCGATTATCTAATAAGTAATGAGGTATCTATACGTAAGCAATGCAGAACTAATCTCTGAGCCACGTTTTAGTCAACGGAATACCCTTCAAGTGCTAATATCTAAATTTTTAATTAAATCGTTAATTATAGGGCTGTATAAGTAGGTACCTATTGCATTTTTTTGTTAAAATTATATCAATATATTTCGGCATTGTATCAAATTAAAGTCCGAGTTCATTTTTTGACGTAGGTACAGCAATACTGATTTTAATTAATAAACTAGGCCAATGAACCTTATGGCAAAGTGACTTCGCGATTGACTTGCATACGAGGTCGTGAGTTACCTTGGCCAGATTTTTGTAATGAAAAATGTACGGGTTGATTGCCTTTCTTAAGTATATTATGTAATTGAATTGTTATAGAGTACGTATCGAATGTAAGCTAGATATTTTTCCAATTTATTTACATGGGAAAAGTACGTATGACCATATAATATGAGTAAATGTTAAGTGCGTCATGGCCACGCGACTGCCCAGTCAGATAAGTTTGAAAGTATCGCCGTCTCGCTCACTAGCCACGTGCGGTTAGGAATAATCCGAGAAAGAGAACGCCTATCCCACTCTATCGAAGACGATTCACGTGTTTCTGAGCGTGAACTTTAGTGATGTTCATTCAATATTTACTCAAACGTCAAAATATCGATAAAACAAACTTATTGATTTATATAAGTAAATATTTATGAGAAAAAGTTATAAAATTACGTTTTCTATTTGTAATGTCAATTGAATAGTTTACATTTCTATCATTCAGTTATTGGTATGATTTTCGAGATCATTAAGAACTAGTTTATTTTTGTGTCTGTCTCTTAAATTCGGCTTATCTGTCGAAATAGCTAATATATATATTATCAGTATAACTATCTGATAAGTATAAAACTTAATTTTCGAAAGCATAGAATAAAAGTTAACAAATAAACTATCTAACAGGAAAATCTCGAATAAATGCTTTTTAAACGTCTTTTTTTAACTTTCCGTGTAAAACCATACAAATACTTGAAAAATGTATAAGATTTCATTTTTACATGCAGACCAATAATAATTGCCTGGCTGTAAAATACCGGATAAGGAAAGAATTATTCTAGTAGGATAGGTATTTAGAGTAAAATATGAATACGAACGATTACTGTTAATATTCTTAAAGTACTACAAGTTGTAATTAAGTTGCTTGTTCAGATATTAATTTCTTACAAACAACTTTTCTAACTCAATCAAGCGCCAGTAAAAAAAATCTATTCTTAGACTGCTTTAACTCTGTTGTGAAATTTTACATTGTTTTAAGAAATTCCTTAAAATAAAACCTTTTTCAACGTGATTTCACATTTTTACATTACACAAAGTACAGACATATTATTATTATCAAATCAACGTACGAGATAGGGTTATTGCACAAAAATAAAACGAGCTGATGCTATTCCAGCACAATTATTTACAATTCAGTACATTAACAGTTACAGTATTACTTAAGTGATCATGAAAAAAAAGTTTCTCCTACATTATTGTGATAATATTTTCTTTAATGAAAAATTAACTTTGCCTGGAGGATATTGACTTTACCAAATTTATTTCAAACCTTATTTTTTTTTGCCATGCACTGAATATAATAGTGAAACCCTATGAAAAATAAGTAATAATAATTCAGACGTAAAATTTCGAAACAATACTATTTTGCGTTCCTTAAAGCGGTAAATTTTTCCGACTACTACTAAAGGTAACTTGTATGAGTTTTGCGTACAGTACAGAGCCACACTTTTTCGTGGCAGTGTTGATTAGTAGACTAACACGATTTGTTAGAAAATAATTTTGTATAAGTACTTAAAATTAAGTTATTAAATAACCTATTTCGTTGTTATTTAAAGTGCACTCAGTTTTATGAAAACGAATAACATATTGAATTCATAGGTTTGACATAGACCGAAAGAAAATAACAATAATATTTACAAGTGAAGGAGACGAGAGACTGAGAGAGAGTCCATTTGTACGTACTACCTAATTAATTTAGATTTTCAATGCACGGTTAAAACAATTCAATAATTCGATCAGTTTAATGCCGGCATTGTATTACGATAGTGTTTTGAATGGACATCACTAGTGAAGGTACTCAAACTTCAACTACTCGCATTCATCGTTGTCGACAAGTGAGAGCAAGAGCAATAAATATTGTACGTAAAACGTTAAGATCAGATTTTACTTTTAAAGTTGTTGATACATAGTATTGATAATGAAGACAAGTGTGTAAAAGTGCGTTGTGATTTTATTGTAACAATTTTATTACGTGGTAAAACAAAACTTTATATTTTTGGACTTAGACCTTGACTTATGTTTTAAAAAAGTTTACTGTGGACTTTTGGAGTTTGTGAAACTACATGTAAGTTATTTTATATGATTATATACCATTTTTATTTTTCAAGGTTATTGTTAATTATTGTATTATGCATGTATGTATCACAAGGTTTTGACTTTGTTTGATGTACATCCTCATTTCACATAGGTATTATTTTTATAACCAACAGTAATAGTTTTCCCGCATCTATCTGTTAATTTATAAAGGCAACTTTTTAATGAAATCATTCTCTGCTAGACAACCTCTTTCCAATTAGAAATGATACTGGTAGGTTATAAGATTGCTAGCACATTAATAAAACAAAAGAGTGTTCCTCTTTTGTTTTATTAATTTAATAGGTAGGTACTTAATCTGGTTCAGATTATAAAAAAATGAAATTCTCTATGTTAAAAAAGTTTGTTTGATAATTAATTCACTGTGATTATTATAATATCATTGACTGTGATCTAATTGTCTGTTGGCATGCAGAGGATGTCGACTTTAATTGAAGTAAATGCGCTGAAATCTGGTTTCCTATTATCCATTATTAATGCTGAGCGTTATCTATATTATGCAAGAGCAAACAAAATTGTATACATAATTTGTGCATTAAATAATTTTCCAAGTGCTGTTATTGATAGTAGTAGGGTTTTTAAAAGAAACAGTCTTTGCTATTGTTACTATATATGTTTTATTTTGCGTCTTAGTTAATTGTTAATAAAGATGAAGTACAGACCCTTCTAAAACATTATCTTAATACAGTAAAGTTGCCAGTAATATCCTTATTAGAAATGTTTACGGAGAGAACAAGTTAATCTATTTACCTACATCACATAAGGTTCACAACATAACATGCACTATCACTTGCAAGTTTTCTTGAAAAGGTTTCATACTGTCATAATAGGTAGAAACACAAATCTAAAAGGTTAATAATTGACTGTCTCCCCTCTATATTTGAGAATGGTGTTACGACACTACATTTAAAATCTAAATTTATCTACTTTTTTAATAAAGATACCATACCTTAAACAATTAGCATCGGTGTGGTGCCATGTTACTGTATGTTTGTTATTTATAAACACATTAATTAAGTGATTTATATTTCTAGGTAAATATTTAAAAGATACTGCTACACTGCTTGCTTTACAGCTAAAATATGCATATCAAATTATCTGACAAAGATAATTGAGCTCATTTGCCTTGTTTTACAACAGAAAACTATTTAAGCAAGGCAGGTTGGTTGTTCTAATCATGTATGTACCTTATTCAATTTGTATACTTTATGATTGTCTTTACTGTACTTTTTGATCGCTCATGCTTCTCATCTTATTTGTAGTAAGTAGTTATTTTTGTTAGTTTGCCATGTGCGAAGGTATAGCAAAAATATGTTGGAAATGCATAATGCTACAGCGATTTTTATGTAGACAACTAGTTATATGCAATGCCTTGCGAGAAACTGTTGTATTTTATAATCCTAAATGACTTGAACCTAATGTACTTTTGTTGCTCACCAGAATTAAACATAAATGCAACATGGACCACTTAGATGATTCTGAGAACAATGCGAAGATATCAGATTCTGCCTATTCAAACAGCTGCAGCAACAGTCAATCGCGGAGGAGGTGAGTTTCAATATCATAACCTTGACATAATCTGACCAGGTTTCCATTTAAACTGTATGTGCATTTTACAATTGTTTCACAGACATGGAGATTACTATCTTAAGAAGCCTATACACTCATTTTAGTCTGTTATCCTAAAAACCTAGTCAGATCTTGTCAAATGAGTATAAAAACAAACAAGTGTCAAACGGCGTAGGTACACCGAACAGTGCATAACATCGAAACAAAAGCTCTTACAATTAGGTAATAGGTATTAAATAAAGCAGGAAACATTTGAGAGTGATTATAATTCTACATAACAGCAGGTTTCGGGTTTGAAAATATAAAATAATCTAAGTAATAGAGGATAGGTTAGAAGACAAAGTAAAGGGTATCAGCGAGACAGCGATATAAATAACGTAAATGTACCTGTATTAGGTTTTTGATACTACGTTTTTTGTTTATATATCACTAGATATTACGGATTTACATCCGTAGACACGCGCGACACTGAGTGTATCTAATCGATAACGAGCCAGTTGTCAAAAGTGTTCCTATAGGTTACGACGCATCCGTCCTTGTATGCAGGCGCCGTGGAAAGTGCAACCACTACTCCCTTACACAAGGTTGAGAATACAAGCGCGCGGAGATTTAGGGCTGGGATTCCGTATTTATTGTGACTACAGGCTCCGATAAAAGACTACTGGTAAAATATTCATGTGCCTTATCATTTGTAAAAGCAATGTGCAGTGATAAATATCAATTAGTAACAGGTAAGTGTCCAAATTACGGTTACACAAACAAGTTAGTTCGTTCTAGACTTGGTGTTTTGACGTTTATGTGTTTTAATTAATGTGTCTTTAATCTACGATGTAAACAAGCGTTTATTTATTTAACACGTGCCCGAATTGGTAGCTTCGTCGTAGCCGCCAAATGGATTTAACGAATTGATTAATCGAGAGAGTTCTTACGGAAAATTTGTTCAGCCGCTCGATGGACCATTTGTGGATCTAGCCGAGAAAAAATATTTGTTCCCACTAGTGCTACTTCATAGTTATGCCTAAAAACGTATTTAATCAATTTATGATAGTTTCTAAAATTGGTATTCAGTCGCTTTAATATGCACACTTATAATTACAGTGGTGTTTTAAAATGACATAATGTCTTGTTTTAATTATTTGTACTTTTGACCCCATTATGATTTACATACTTATAGAAACTGCACTTAATTGTTTAAACTATGTAACTATCGAGTCCTAAAAACAATGATGTGATAAAAGATTTTCACTAACAAGGATAAACTTTTTAAAATAATTTTAACATGATGGTAATATAGTCTAAAGTGAAAAGGAGCTTTATTTATTAAATTATATCACCAACCGGGATAAGGATACCTAAATAATGATACGAGGGTGTAACGCAAACGTGATTAACGTGACATGTTTTTTTTTCGCGGCGTGACCTTTTAAATATTTTAGCCATGTTTACAAAACCATACCATATCCGCTTTAGAAATAAAGAATACTTATAAATTGTTTAACTTGAAAATTTCTCCACCAAGTTAGCCTCTATTCATGGGCATCTTAGTTAATTTACGAAGTTTCATACGTTCTGTATAGAAATTAAAAGTGCTTGTTAGAACGTCATAAATACAACTTTATGAATATATTTCATAAAGTATTTCATAAAAATTGTACCTAAAACCTAAGTCAGGGTAACTCGTGCTTCGTTGCTTACGCAAGGTAAGGGAACAGAGCGCGTCTAACAACCTGCCTACGCCTCAGCTCAGCTCTGCACGTTTTTCTTTGTTTGTCGAGCTCTTTATTAAATATTTAGGGTCCAGTAATTTTTAACATCACGCGAAATTTAAAACAATGTTAAGCCTTAATACAAGTACTTACATTATGGCGGTTGTTGTGCGAGGCGTTGGAATCATGAACTCACTGGCATATTATTTACTTTATAAATGCCTTACGTGAATTGCAATAGGTAGCCATTTGATGAACATTCCACCATGAGGGTGGTTATTTATGTTTCCCGATTTCTATTTTGGCGTTACAAACCTTTGAGATATCAATCGTTAGCCAAATATGTAGTGCATACATATTGTTCTATGTATTACCTGACATACATTATGATTCGTTTCTAATAAATAAAACTAGAAACATGTCATTAAAGTAAGATTATACTACGCATGATATGATCAAAAATTGCACGGATAATGGAAACCATACAGTGAAACTAGATAGGGCAACAGTTATCAATACGTGCCCCGACTGCATTATATGCACCTGTCCGTAGTACATATCATGATTACAGATAAAGATAAGATCTTAGTAAATAATAGAATGATTGATGCAAGAGTGATGACTACTTAACAGATTATTAAAAGAACGTAGTAAGGAGAGGCTACAAAATTTTGTAGCGTGTTATTGTGGTAGGTCATTTCTCTGTACACATGTATGTATCGGGCATACATACATGTATAGTTTCGCGTGGATTCATCCGCCGTATCCTGCCTCGGGCACATGCATTTGTATGAACTACTGAATGTGCTGATGTAGTTAGTGGACCTCGGTGGCTGGAAGCGATATCCTCATTACAGGACATGGAACACGAAGCTAGGAGTTAAAGTAGGATTTAGTTAAATGGGCAGCCAAGCAAGTGCTTTTGTTTTGTCAGCGCATCATTTTCGGACCGGGTAAATTTGTTTTTTTGTCTCTATGTAGCTTTTAGGTACGTTTTACAATAGTTTTACATGTTCTCCTTTTTAAAAATATAGTTACTTTCATTGATAATAAACTATGCCTAAATTATTAGGTACAAGGCATACATTTATATTTGTCTACCTATCGTAATTTCATAGTAGTTCAGAAGATAATGGGTAAATCTATTTCATAATTTGTTACATTTATTCCGTATTTTTTTTTGTAAAATTTCGCCAACATTTCAAACTACGTCGATAGAAAGAAAAATCTAGTACATCAAGGAACCAACATATTATTATACTAAACCAAACCTAGATCCCAGAGGCACTCACAAGTGAAACCGTGAAACGAAGTTGGATGACTGTTACCGAACATTTATTGGCCTTCGGAAATACGTACATTTGCATTTGTTCGGCCGATCACACGTTTCTAGGAACGTGAATCCAATGAATACAACGTGCGGATGCCTGCGAAGACTAGCGAAACTCATTAGTTGGCGTCGGCGTTGGGTGACTGGGTACTTCGATATTTAATAAACTGGCGTGGCACGTTGTTGCTTCGATTATTATTTTATTTATTTTTTGTTTTAAATTAGCTTCCAATAAAATACGTATGAAGAATATTGACATGAATTGACGGTTTATGGCAGCGATTTACTGAATGATTTGGTTTATAGGGCTAGACAAATCTAACAACCGAAAAACAACGGGATTATGTTACGTTACCGAGTTCCCATTGGTACCTTTTAGACCCTTAAATACCTAAGTTCTCATGGATATTCATTTGAAATCAGGAACTCACTTTTCTTATGATGGGTCTAATCTGGAACCTAGAACCATCATTACTAAACTTCTTTACCAAAAGTACTAAATATTCCTAACGCTAACCATAAACGTAACGACCAAAATTATATTGTTATTGAATTTAGCACACTTAGGTACTTGAAATAACAAGTCTCATTTAAAAAAGTGCGAGCCACGTGACATGTACTCCCCCATGTCTCTCCTTGTTAAGGTTCATCCGCTCTGTCACGCTACCGCTAATAATAAAATCGGGCATGCTCGGCTGCATCATTCAAAGTCACGTTTTCTTACTTCTACTGGTAACTGCGCACTAGAATAGTCTCGAAAAAAAAGAAGATTCTAAAATTTACCTATCCATAAAACACTCTACCTAGGTATGTTCTGCATAGAAACCCGAAAATATCTTTTACTATGCCGTACTCTCAAACGTCTAAAACGTTTATTTATATTAAGAAAAGTTGCAAAGTTATTATATAAAGCTTCCACTTTTCTCCGAAAATCAAGTCTCGATAATCCCGCTCTTATTATGAAAGGAAACCGTAAAAAATCTTTTACAATTGTTTATAGGATTAACCGGGACGCCACAAACTTGAGAAAATTACTTATGTAATTACTCCAGAGGGGCCGATATTTCGTTTGACTTATTCTAACTCTTTTGTAGCTTAAAAAGTACGCTTGGTTAGCATAGTACATTTTACACAAAACCTAGGTACTAAGACTATATCTAGTAAGTACATCTGATTTACTTCTATTCTTCTGACGGTTTCGTATGAATCAGCTTATTAGAGAAATAATCACTTAGAAAGTTAGACCTGAAATCTAGATAAATCTAGGGGGCTTTTACGCACAAAAAAAGTAAGTAGTATCTATAAGTTCCGCGCGGCCGTGGATGATGCGACGGCCGCGTTTAAACATTTTGATACTTTAGATCATTGGCATTATCAGATTAGTTTTGTTTTTTTTTTTCAATAGTAATTTATTACGGTAGTATGTTACTTATTATTTAAGTATACATAACATTTTTAATAACTAGGTAACTACCTACGTTATTATTATTTTTTTAGGTAAAAATAGTATAATGGTACAGTTAGTGGTTACGGAAGATCTTCTCTCTTCTTCAAGTAGATACAACTGTTTAAGGAGGTCGTGATGTCTTTTACAATCGTGGTCGAAAAGGTCGTGATATACCATAGCTTAAGGAGGTCGTGATATGCTCCCTGCGCGGTGGATGCGAAAGCGAACCCCTACTTTCGGCCTTAGACAGATGAGGAGGACGCTCCAGTGGTTGTAGCCGGTAAAAGTCCGACACACCCCCTCGTCAACTCCCTGGCACCCCCTGACATGGTAGTTATGAAAAACAGTCTATGAGGATATCCACTGGGATACAAAAAATGGCTTCGTGAATCTTAGTATTTCGGCGATTGAAGAGGCGGTCTTGTAGGTTAGGTACATGAATCCTCAAATCATTCTTGCAATATAATATGTATACTCCTTTACGGCTGAATTTATGAGTCTGTAATATAAGTGTAGATTATTCGTAGCAGTTTTATATTCGTATTGTTTTACCTCTTCAGATGCGAAAACAATATCGACTCCAATTAAAAATCAAGGCCTATGGAATTGTAAATTTGTATTAATATATTAAGTACCTCGTCAAAATAATATAGAAAAAATGTATTGTATATAACTAATGATGCCTATTTTGTTAAACCGGATAGCATCATAGGCATTATATTTATTGGTTCAGTTCTTTTATATCTGGTCTTTAGAACAGTACTGTTTGAATGAGTAAACCGATTTAAATCCTGTTGTTTTTCTGTTTGAAATGAGATTTTTTGGCGTCATCGATACATATTATTATGCATATTGTTATAGTGTTTTTTTTTAATGTAATCTTATTTTTATTGTAATGTGAACCTTTGTGAAGAGAGAAAATAAAGAAATTTATTATTTATTATATTACATATCTAGATAATACAACCCACTCCCAGTATCAAACTAGGTTCACTAACTGAAACACAGTAAGGGAAAACTTTTCCCGAGAGTTTTCTAAAGCACTTTTTAAACAAATGACTCTATTTTTAAAACACGGCGGCATTGGTAATGTTTCCCTGCAAAGTTCATGTTTTACCCTTCTGGCACGTGATCCCTTTGGTTCCAACAAGGAATATGCCGGCTGGCTAATTAGTCGGTCGGGATACGTGCCCGAGGCAGCTCCTGCATTGACGCGCTTAACATGAACAGATATATTTTAAACAGTGATTTTGATTCTGACTATTCTTTCATCCCTAGTCATAGCTCCAAGTCTACACATTCTGGAAGCAATTCGAGTGGCAGCAGCGGATATGGAGGCAAGCCATCTACATCAGGCAGCAGGTTAGTTTGTGTTATAATGATAGTAGTTAGGTATATCATGGGAGGCTTCTACTTTTGATGATAATGGTCAATAAATATGGTCAAATTACTGTTGACTTGTAGATTTAAACAAATTTTATGAACGTAAAAAAATATTTTAAGGGGTTTTTTAGTTTTCGTACGTATAAAAAATATTTTTGGTGAATAGCATGGCATTTTTTTTAAATATTATGTTTAGGATGTAATTACACATACATGGAAGTACATATTAATGCAGATTGTTGTTTGATCCTAGTATGTAATAATAACTTCTTTATTATATTTGTATGACTTTATTGTATGACTCAGAGTTTAGTTTTAAATGTAGATAGTTAGAGATAAAATACCATAAATAGGTACAACTATTTTGGGGAAAATCCTTTTTGAAAACTTTATTTTTATATGATAACACTTTATTTCTAATTTAGATAAAATTTTGTAGCAACTTGCGTGAATTTTGCCCTTTAGTAGTCTGCGCAAATAAGATTTAGGTTTTTCTTGAATGATAGCTCAAACAAAATAGTTTTCGAGATTATTCTTCAGAATCTAATATTCTTTTATATTACACAGCAACAACCTGGGCCAGCCGCCCAAGAAAGAAAAGGAGTCGAAGAAAAAGAAACTACCGCAGATAGAAACCATCGTCTCCGATGCTATCGTGGAAGCGGAGGCCAGGGCTCCAGAACCTGCCCCGGTCTTCGATGCCCCCATTCAAGAAGAGCTCGAAGGTGGGTGACGCTTCTATCGATCCTAATGTATACTATCTTCATTTATAATTTCATTTTTTTTTACTGCTTTCAAAAGCCCATTTTAGTTTTCCAAATATTTAATCACTTTCTAATACCGCAAAAAAATAATTTGTAAAAACAGCAATGAAATTGATTAAACTGGGGGATAATAAAAAAATAAACACAACGTTGCAAGACAAATGAATAAATTTGGTTCTGATCGCATTTTTTCGGAAATCCGATAATGTACCTACATGGTACCTACAATTTAAAGTCGATTTAAGTGATACTATAGCAACTCGATAAGTAATCATTGAATTATTTGAACTTGATTAATTATTTTTTTTAAGATGTCTGATAGTGAATTCAAACAGCATCATTTGAAAAATTTATTTAATATTATAACGTCTCTAATTTTTGGGATGTTTGGGTTGAATTTCTATGGATATACTCGTATCTCGCCTCCTTATTGACGTTTTGAAAAAGGGATGGTGACAACTTTATCTTATGTCCGTCATATAGTTCAAATGATATTGGGTAGGTATTTTTTCTTTTACCCCACAAATAAAGATTGACCAAAGTACAGTCAATGAAAGTTACGTGTGTCGTCACTTTCGTACAAATATTTCGAATGTGCCACGTCACAGGCCCCCTCTTCTAAACTTTTAAGCATCTTATCTTTGTCGTTTTTTATTGTTCAGATATTCGGAAAAATTAAATGTGTAACTATTTATCTGAAGGACTATTTAGATTATAATTTTTCATACGATGTCATCATCCCTAATAGTAGGTAATTTAGTAAAGAGGTTTTAAGTGTCAGTATATCTCTTTGAAAAGCAACAAAAACACCATAATATTAAGTGAATACCAACTTCAACTTTGATTATCAGTAATGAGATACATACAGATATCATAGAATGTTTTGGGGTTAGAAAATAGGGCCCTTTTAAATTTAATTAAATGCCCTTTTTCATTTGAACTTTGTTTATTGTTTAATTATTTAATTCATACCCGTTAAATTATTATTTGCTGCTTTTTATTCGCTTTTGTCGAACAGCAATCTGATTAGTTTATGGAAACTGTAGTACCAACCATCGTTCTTTAAATAGTTGCAATTAAAATGTATTCATTTGGTTCAAGCATCAATTGTGTTTACTACCTTTCATGTTCAAGATATCATTTCTCTGAATAAAACTACATCTGAATGAGTTGAGAACTGTATCTTTGCATCATTTTATTCAGTAAAGAGAATTCGGTTAGAAACTATACTAAGGTTCGGACACTTCCGAAACCGAATTAATATTTCGATTTCGATCAGCTGTTGCTAGTTTTATTGTCATCGCCTACCTATTTTAGTACATTACGTAGCGACTAGAGGAGTACAGATATTAATCCAAAATTCTCGTCAGGGGGTACAAATCTGTTTTTGCTCAAGTTCTTTTTAGTATTATTATTTGTCTCTTCCCAACTATTGGTTTATTACGTAATAGTTGGCATTATACAAGATAGAATTTGTTTAAATGATATTTTACAAGGTTTCTCGTCTTGGATTCACTCACAGTCAAGTCGCTGTATTACGTAAAACGATCGGTCACATGTTTAAACAATGTCCCCGTCGAATTACCGGCTTTGATATAAATTACAATACTATTAAATATTTAATTAACATATTGCAACTTTCCTTTGATGCTTTGATTCACAATAGCATGAAAGCAAAACAAGCGGTGTACATAATGAATATTTGAGACTTTAAAATAGTAATTTTATATGAACGCGCCACCCTAAAAGGTCGACTTAGCGTTTGCTTACCATACCAATGTCGAGACATTAGCACAATCGAAGTTTTATATAGATGATGCTGATGGCCTCGAGTTTGTATTAAATCAATTATTAATTATCGTTACAGAAGGCCAGGGCGATCGGATATTCCAAACTTCGTGTCAGTCGTTTAATATATATTTACCCCCTTTTATTATATTCTGTAGATTCTACATCACCGGATTTGTAGCCCACTGTCCATCAATATATACATAGGCGAGGTAAAGTATAGACAGGTTAAGATTATGGTTCGGGAAATGTCTGGTACGTACTTGTAAGTTATTTTCTTTTAATATTGAGAATCATTCGAGTATTTCAGTGTTGGCATTGTCTTTTTTTTCAGATAATAATAAAATGTTTGTAAATATGTAGGTGCATTTTTATCTTCCGTCAGCATTTTTTTTGTGCAGTTATCCCGACTCCTCCATCGGTGCATGCGCAGTCGGAAAAGGGGGTGGAAAACATGGACATATGCACATCGGAGCTGAACAGCCTGAAGGATGAGGTAATTATAGGTTTTGTTATTGTTGTAAACACGAGCTCTGTTCTAAAGCTAATTAAAATACACATGATAGTTCCAATGCGTGCGTGTTTTGCAACGTGACGTATTTCTGTCTCACCTGCAGTGACGCATGGTTACGCATAATAACGGTTATTAAACCGAATCGATGCCAACAATTGTTGACGTAGATACTGGTGACGTGATGCCTGCGTAAGTGCCAATAACTAATACTAGTTACAATAACAATGGCGATATGCGACTAGTAGTGGACATACAATTAGCTGAGCTTATAAGCTGAAAATAACATTTTCTAGAATTATTTCAGTACGTTTTGATCTTTTATGAAGTACAAACAAAGTGTATTCAAGTTCTCTTTGTTTGATGTTCGTAAATAGTACAGTTATTGTTTTTGTTGAATGATTTTTATTCAAAGACGCCTTGTTTTAGGTTGTTACCTGCAACATGCCTGTCGTTAGTGCGGCAGCCAACTACGTTGTCAACCGAAGCCTCCCGGCAACCTTCTGCATGGTGAGTTGTAAGCATAGTACCTTTTCAGTTACAGTGAGTAGCGCCAGCAGCTAATTGATGAGGTCGGGCCGAGGTAAATAGGTTTAAGTCAAAATAAGTTAGATGAAGCAAATGTATGATGACATTATAGCATCCTACTAATACTCTTGAGACAAAAGTGTGTGAGTGTATATGTATGTGTGTATATGTGTAGGTATGTTTGTTTTATGAAATTTGGCATGGATTTAGCTGGTACTCTAAATTAACACATGCTACTTTTCATTCGACTGTACAAAAGGAGATAAATGTTTTATAGCTATTTCCATGCGGACGAAGCAGCCGGGAGCAGCTAGTAGTAATCAATAAGACCTCTTTGGTAAACGACGGTATTGTTAGAAAGACATAAGCAGAACAGGTCACTGGTATAGGGCACGATAAGGCAGATTTATAAGCAAATACCAACGTTTAGAACGGAAAACGAGTATTTACAAATTGTAACTGTATAATGTTCACAGGTAAACAGTTATATTTATAGCAATGAGAACCCAATACAGCATACATTATGGTACTGTTTAGGTAAAGATATATTGATGATGCCAATGAATAAAACCTATGATATAGTGGTTGGCGACAGGAAAAATACTCTAAGACAACGACAGTTAGTAGTGAACGCGCTTGTGAAAGCTCAATTTTCTTAATATCCTAAGGTACCACCTGAACGATACCAAGAGATTGGCCGTTACGAGATGCGATGTGAGAACACTGAAAAATTGCGTTGTAAGGTATGCTAGAAATTAATTACTTCTAATTATCAATCTGTAACCACTCATTCTGTCTTCACTAGATTCTACAGTAAGCCTTTTAAAAGTAGTCATCAGAAATTATTTTCTAGAAATTTAGTAAAATACAACCAGGGCCAGAGACTGTCCCTGTAAACATATTATTAAATTAAACCTTAAAGGTGGCTCAGTGGTTATAGTGATTAGAATACAATAATGGAAAGAATTTAGTACCCGCAACGTAGTATTACTTTACAGTCTGATTGAACAAAGCGTTTACAATAAAACGTCCTGTAAATGTCAAATTTAACGTGAACCAGTAGGTACACGTTCCTTGTCGAATAAAGGTCCATTTTGTATGTATATTATTAGTTCCTTTCAAATGTAGCTGCACGTTTTAAACGAGTTTAATTTCATTTTTCATGTCATTATAAGGTTTCGTAAAAATTGTAAAGCAAAACTTTTCGAACTTTCTCTATTGTTTTCTTTTACTGGAGTTTTTCCAGTTGGTTATGTGGTTTTATGGAAATTTTCTACAAAAGATGTTTACCAGCACGAGTTTGACCTTTACCACCCTGTATACTTAGGAATGTTTAAATTGGTCACGTGACCCCATCTGCCAGACTGTTCTACCAGTTGAAAACCGTTTCATGCTTCTAATGCATTTGTATTTATTGATTAGTTCTACCAAAATGGCACTAGCGCCCATAATTTCTTTAAATTTGATTTCAATGCTATACTACCTTATCGAATCGCCATCGGAGATTATGACTTTATAGTTATTGGCAACATTCTTTGGTCTACCAACGTATCTTCCACGTCATCACCAATATTGAGTCTAATTTAATTTGAAAGTTAATATTTTAACTCACCGAGTGCCAACCAGGTTTGACCGATTTCCGACCAAAATTTCTGTAACCATATACAGAGAGATTTACGCAAATATGCGCTTCAATGCTCATTTACTTAGTTGTTGTTTCTTGAAATGTTTTTTAAATTATAGTTTTTAGTTCCTATATATTATTAGAGCTTAGAAATAGCCAAGAGTTCAATAAATTCTATTATCTGACAATGTTTTTAATCGAATAATGCACTAGATCTTTATTAGGACGGGTAAGTAACTACTTTAAATTCTACACAAATCTGAAGTAACTACTTTAAATTTGTGTAGAATATAAAGTTACTCGTTTTACATTTTGATTATTTCAATTCTGTAACATTAACTTTTGTTTAGGCTATTTGGGTATTGAACGTATTCTTTATTTTCGTACAGAATTTTTAGATTTTGTCTTATTTTATTTTTTGGTTCTATCCTTTTTTATAACCCATGTGGTTGACTGAGCATGTGTTTGAAAGAAATATACGTATGCAAGAAGGCTCCCTATAGGTTATTTACTTCGAAGCGTTTCAGTCCTAACTAATATCAAATAAGGAAAAAAAAATAATTTCTCGATAATACTCACCTGGTCGGTTGTTTGTAGTGCTTCTCAGTACAACTTCGAATAACTTTTTATTTGTTCCTTCTACTTGCATTATTCAAACTTTTTCCTATTTTCGTTTGTTATAAATGAAGAGTTATTTTCTGTGGGGTTTTTTTTTGTAAAAGTTTTCTATTATCAAGTTTAGGCAGCCAACAAAATTCCGAAGCGTGACTTTTTCAGAAATTGTAAATTATTGTCAAGTTATGACTTGGACTTATAAATACATTTTCCTGCTTTTGTACTCTCTAATCAACAAGCTTTGTATTGAGCCAAGAAAGTAATACCATGGGATTATTTACAGGATGGATTCTCATGCGTGATCTCTATGCATGACGGCGTCGTTATGTACACAACATCATCATTGACGACAACTCTTGGCTTTCCCAAGGACATGTGGATCGGCAGGTCTTTTATAGACTTCGTCCACCCAAGGGTAAGCATACTATATCAAAATATCCTGTAGTATGTTAGGAAAAAAAGAAACAACAACAACATTCTAATGTGTTAAATTTTCCAGGACCGTAGCACCTTCGCATCCCAAATCACCAACGGGTTGGCTGTCCCAAAAATTGTTAATAACGGTACGATAGAAAAAGGTAAATCCAATTTACTAAATCCATTATGCCATCTTTATCTCTTAGTCAATGTACATATTTGTCTAATTGAATGTTTAATAGGATTAACATGCACCCTTGTATTTAGTTAAATGTCGCATATGTTAGCAACCTTTCACGCGATAGCTTAATTTTGTACTTTTGTGCGTTATGTTAACACAGCAATTTCAATTTATTGGTCTTGGATATTCAATTGAAAGATTGGCAAATGGATGGAATAAGTGAATGCTTGTTAATTAATATAGTTTTTCTTCCTTCTAGCTTACGATTGCATATTTTAATTAACTAGTAGTAAGACTTGCTCTACTTTTACTTAAAAAATTATCACATCTATTTATGTAAAAGCAAAATACCATTCACTGATTAATCTCGTAATCTCAGAAATTATAACACAATATTTTAACTTGACATTTGGCAAGTTATTTTCAATTGCATTCTCAGATCTTATGAAACTCCACTCCGAAGAGGGAATATAAATCGATCTCCTTTTAACTTACAATTGTTGTATGTACGAAGTCCAATGATTTTTAAGTTAAAAAATTATAGCAGTGGGACTTGAAAATAGTATTTTAAGTATAATATCTTTGCTATACCTAAAAATATTAAATATAAGTAGCTAAAACTGTTAAAATACTTGTCAAATTTGTTTCGTAGCGTTTAATTGTAACCTAATCGACGTGGTAAAAAAGCTGGTTATAATTAAAGAACCTATATCATATCTTTTACGGTACTTTACCCTCACGAAACTATTCATAGATTTTATTTTAATCCATAGAATCTGTTGCTATTTTTAGTTCGATGTAGTTGATGATTCAATAACATTGGTAAGAGAATTATTCACTACTTATCCAGAAATGAAACAAGTCTGTTTTACCTACAGAATTATATTAATATATTGACTTGTTTCGCTGTCTTTAAATAAACGAGTATGATTTTATAATGTTTTGAAAGCGATACCTACTCGAGTATTTATCTCTATTTTGATTATCTTATTGTTAAGATTAATGCGTATTTCAACTAATGACTTATGAAGGTAAAAAATGTAAGTCACAATTTTATCGATAACATTATCCTATTTGAGAAGATGTGATATATTAGATTCTGATAGAGCCATACTTACTACTACAAACTTTCTATTTAAAATAAGAAGCTTTTAATTAACATAAATATTTATAAAGTAATACCGGCCAGCATTCACTTTCTTCTGTTATCAAAATTTTTACCTGTTTTTGTATATTTTAACTGTTACGGTGTAAGTATGTTTAATGATTGTTTGATACTGCTCTTTGCAATGTTCAAATTATCAGTATCTACTTATTATTGGGACCGTGTATTTTCATTAAGCTTTTTTTATAGGATCTGCATATTTTGGAATTTTGTATTTGCTATTAAAATTTGGTAATCAGACTCATTTTATTCTAATATCTTGCTTCGGAAACCATGTTTGGTCAGTTTCTAAGGCACTTAAACCAAGATTATTGTAGTTGTAGAAGCGAGACGGTACTCTACGCCGCGTAGCGTTCCCTCTCGGTTCCACAAGTGCAACTTCTTAGTTTAAGAGGTGATAATAAACCCCGTGATCTCTCTCTGGTCGTCTCAAATTACCATCCCACTACATACTTTTATAATTATTATACACTTTTACTATTTACGATATACTTCAACATAATGTAATAGATATAGAAAGTACAATTTTCACACTCAGTTGCCTTTGCTTAGAACCACCGCAGTGGTTCAGTCTCCTTCAAAACGGATCTTCATTTCTGTAGTCTCTATCATCTTTGGCAAACTATTCGTTATACAGGTGTTTTAAATGGTTACTATAAATAATTGTTTTTTCTGTTATTAACAACTGGTGCAAATTCAATTTAACTCTTTAATAAAATCGTTATTCTTAAATAGATGATAGAAAAGAGGTAAAAATAAAGAATTACAGCCGTATTCAAGAACGACGCTCAGCAGACGCAAGTACAATGGCACCTTTAGGTGTCATACTGTTACATATTTGTGTCATTGTCAAGTGCAATGTAGAGTCATACAAACATTGAAACGTCACTTAGCTAAGTGTCGCTCTTGCATACGTAGCTGTTATACTGGTAATTTGTTCACTGCGTGTTTTACACCGTAGAAAAGTAAAATAACGGTTAAATTACACTATGTTGTTGTACCAATTGAATGACCAAGAAACTGCTTTGACTTGGGCTTAAGGTTAGTACAGCTGTACTGTATTTAGTTGTATTCGTTTATATATCGTAGAAGTGTATTGTTTGATGTGTAGTATAATACTTAAACAATTGGACCGACTCCAGTTTATGTAATCAACTTTATTGTAATGGCTTAGACCGTATTGTAAATGTAGAGCCCTTTTACCTTAGTGACAGAGAGAGATGGAACTGCTAATAATGATATCGCTACCTCTTTTTACAGCAGAACTATGAACCCAATAAAGCCATATTAAGGCTTTATTGCGTTTATAAATATAATGTAGCGCTTAATGCATGTTTCGTTACCAACCTTAATAAAGATCTAAATTATCAAAACATCTAAGATGTTCCGGCAAGAAATTTAATATTGTATTTAAATTTGGGAGGAATGGTTTATTTCCTGATATTCTAAAAACACTCTGCGGTGAAAACAGGGTCAAAAGGTAATTAAAACAGGTTTAGCTTCGACACTGAACCTGAACGCTTTAAAGATAGCAATGCAAATCGGTAAGATGGTACTTGGTACGTTTGTTACCAGTTATGTCAAAATTAGTGAAACGTTTTCTTCTGTGGGCATTAACGGTAGTGAATTGTTCCTGTATAAAACGTATATTTTTGTCTTCAGCCCAATCCCCAGCTAACTCGGTATCGACGATGGTTTGTCGTATTCGTCGCTACAGGGGCCTCACAAGTGGGTTCAGTGTTAAAGACAAGATGGTCAGCTTTATGCCCTTCCTACTAAAGCTGACCTTCAAAAATATTTGTGACGAAGAAGGCAAAGTCATCTATTTGGTCATCCAAGCTACTCCGTTTTTCTCGGCGTTTAAAAGTAAGTAGACTTATTTTACTATGACGGTGAACGGGTTTTTAAACACAGCTAAGTACCCATAAACGACCTTTATTGATGTTAAATTATTAGTTCGGTATACCGAATGAAATAATCTTTTTTTTTTCAAATCAATCTGCTGCATATGTGCATATTTGTGTTCAATATGTGTATTGTGTTCCGTTTGCTGCTTTTTAATTCGTGTTGTAATTCAAATATTTAGTTATATTTGTTTACAAGATATTTAAGTAACAATTCTTATCTCATACTTATACTTATTCCTGTAGCTCCGAACGAAGTGGTCGTAAAGGCTGTACCGTTCGTGATGCGTCACGCGGCAAATGGGCACATTGAGTACGTGGACCCCGAGTCCGTGCCTTACCTGGGCTATCTGCCACAAGACCTGGCTGATAAGGAGGCCCTGCAGTTGTACCACCCGGATGACTTACATTACCTTCACCAAGTATACGATACTATTGTCAAAGAAGGCGGGCTACCGAGATCTAAGCCTTACAGGTCAGTCTCTAAGAATTATTTTTGCTAAACACGTAATATACACACGACGGAGAAAGCCTAGGTACCCTTTAGGAATCAGGACCAGTCCAGGAGTTCTACGAAATGGATCCTTACAACATACATTTAGGACTATACTGGTTCTACCAAATGGCCTTAGTGTTGCGCAAGATCTAATATCTTTAAAAATATCTTTACAGAATGCTTACGCAAAATGGAGACTATCTCAGGTTGGAGACAGAATGGTCTTCCTTTATCAACCCGTGGTCCAAGAAACTGGAGTTCGTTATTGGAAAACACCATATCATTGAGGTAATAATTATTTGCCTTTATCATTAACCTACTTTTATCTACTTACAAAATGTAGTGAAAACTTTTTTTTAACTTTGTTACCTTAACATGGCTTAAAGCCAATACAAATACATCTGTTTCCAAATTAAATACAATGTTTTTTTGATTGTAGGGGCCGAACAACCCGGATGTGTTCCAAATCCCAGAGCCGGAAAAAAGCACCAAAGCAGGCGAAGAGGAAAAGAATAAAATACAAAAGCTCCGTGACTCTATCATACGGACCTTGAATGAGGCATGCGCCATTTCTTATTTAACAACTCATTCTAACACCTACTTAAATACTATAACAGGTCAACGGCTGTCAATGAAAACCATTGACCCAAATGCATGTTTTATGTTATGCGGGTTAGCGTAATGCGTTTCAAACGATTCGTAATCCGTTTTACCGCTCAGGTAAGGTTTCAGTACCCCGTCACGTTGTGTAGAATTTAATGGGATATTAAAGACACAACAATTTAATAAATTAAAGAATAACCCAAATGGGTTATTCTTACGGAATAACCATTACGGAGTAACCATTTGGTTATTCCGTAATGGATTGTCCAAGTTCACTAATCTAGCCTTCCGAGCAGGATTTTTAGTACGTGAGATTATCCTCAAAAAGATTTTGAGATGAAAGGCCCCTGTAGTGTGAGGTACGCACTGTAACAAACAGTCAAACAATACACGAAGTAAATGTTTTACTGCTTTAATTACAAAAGTGCCTAACAGGTAATAAGCGTGTGTTAAGAGGTTATCCTACTTTAGCACTTGGATTGACAATACTTACTTTAAAAGTTGATGTTTAGTTTATTGTCTGGCTATAATGATGTAGACCAAACAAATGTTTAAAGATAAGGTATTGGTTAAAAAAAAATATAGTTAAAAGTATGTCATATACAAGGTGTTTAGTCTGAAGTAATTATCACAGATAAAATAAATAAATGCCATTTAACATCTCTTTAACATTTGTTTGGACGACTGATCTATTAAACAGTAACTGTGTGCTTAATCTTACCAAAAGCATGATTGACGTTGATTTTAATAAATAGAAAGCATGATAAGTGGAAAGTTAATGTAGTGAACCCATTTGTGTGCCAAATGTGGCAGCTGTTGTAACGTCATTCCGTTTTACAGGTGTTGACCAAGCCGGCTGAAGTTGCGAAGCAACAGATGAGCAAGCGTTGCCAAGACCTTGCTTCCTTCATGGAAAGTCTTATGGAGGAAGCTCCTAAGACTGATGAAGAGCTCCGATTGGAGATACAGGATCCAGACCATAGCTACTATGTAAGATCGACATTTAAAGAAATAATTATTCACTATACATAAACATACATCTTTTTAACACTGTTGTCTGACTGATTGTCGAGAGATCAAGTGTGTTGATCTCTTAAAGTTCTCCTTCTCTGTACGAAAAGAGATTTTAAACCTGCATTCAGACAAATTCAAACCAGATTATGGTTCAACGAGAATTGCTAAAAAAGAAGAGACTTTCTTAATATTAATTCTGATCAACAAAAGAAAAAAATAACTGAAAGTTTTTAGAATGTGAGGTGAACACAGTACAAGAGTGACAAATTCTGTTACAAAAATCTACATAACAAGGTCTTTTGTTTATAGGAAAGAGACTCGGTCATGCTCGGTGGTATATCGCCGCATCACGATTACTATGACAGCAAGTCCAGTACCGAAACACCATTGAGTTACAATCAACTTAACTATAATGAAACTCTGCAGCGGTAAGTTTATAAAACATTTCTTTGCAGGATTTCATTTCCTGAACACCTTTTTTATTTGATTAAATTCTTCGTTCGTTCTGTTTTACTCTTATTTTGATATAATTTAGCTAATTTCTATCTTTTTTTATGTACTAAAGTCTCCTGAATTGAATACCCCCTTACTTAGTTTTGACACGGATTTTGAGTTTCTTCCTAACCCATTTTTTGTTTTAATATTTCGCGATTACAGTTTCATTGGAAAGCACTTTCAATTCAAATGAATACTAAAGTGACAGCCACTGAGTCCAATATTACCTATCTTATTCCTTTACTGCAATTATAGGCATCTTATACGGAATTATGATAATACTTTTGTCAAAAAACGACATGTAAATGTGATTTGTGTATACTCATCGTAACACAATTAAATATGTATCAAAATAAATTATTTATTACCAGTTTTTCTTAAACATTATAATGATCTAAACTAAAAATTATTCCTTAACAGTAAATATTACCGTACCTGTGTATTCCGTGCTAATCTGATTACTCTATTTATCTTTGTTCTGTAACCATTTAATATTTGTGTTCAGGTATTTCGATAGTCACCAACCTATTTCGTTTGAGGACTACAACACTGTCACCGGCGAAAATATTCTTGGACTGAAAGATGCGAGACCAGTTCCAAAGTACGTGTTATTGTTACAAGCGACGTGTTACTAATATACAATATAATAAACTTATTAATCATTAAATGTAGAATCAAAATCACATTCAAACGCATTTTTAAAGTCTACACGTGTTTCAAAAAAGAATTGTAATTTGTTATGCAAACTATGTATAGTTACAGCCCTATTTAACAACGCCGAATAAAATCATCTTAATCGTCATGCTGAGTTTGTCAAGTGGAATGTAGAGACAAATATAAATTTAAAAATTTCGTTCTCGAATGCGGCTGCTGATAAATAAATTAATAGTGTCTATAATTTTTGTTGTTTTTTATTTCAGTCATTGCCTATCTCCGATAGCGCAACATTCCCGCGACTCCGGGGAGATGACTTGCTCGTCAGATTCCAATGGGATGATATGCCTTAACAGCCCAACTGCACCGTTCGGGGATTACCCACCGATTCGCCTTACCGAGTCGCTGCTTAACAAGTTAGTTAATACTTGATGTACTCGTAATCTTGCTATCTAAGTTAATTTAACAATGCAAGCCAGGTAATCAATTAATGTGCCGCTGCCGCTTTGTCCTTATTCTTCTTTCGGTATTGTCTCCTCCTGAAGCTTGGCAATCATTAGGTCTATTTGCAATCTGGACACCGCCGTGCGGAAGAGTGATCTAGTACTTTTGTTGCACCAAACATTTAGATTTCGCAGCCAACGTGTCATAGACAATATAAAAAACGGGCAAACCATCATTATTCTATATTATAAGCACCATAGAACTGCATACAATTAAAAAACTCATATTCAATTCTATAATTTAATATAATTGAATCTTTTCTTATAGACGTTTTAAATTTAATAGGCACAACACTGAGATGGAAAAGGAGCTGTTGAAGATACACCGCGAGAGCCGCTCTAGCAGCAAAGGCGATAGGGAGAAGAACTCCAATGAGACCAGACAGAAGAAGAAGGAACATCTTGCGCGCTGTAACGCGTCCTTCCATCCCACTGCTGCTGGGGTCACTAATAACCCAATGCCGGTTAGAATCCCATCTTTATTCATTTATTGAAAATAATAGAGCAAGTGTTGTGAGCAAGCATGCATGATAAAAACTAAATATAATTTCAAGTGGAAAAACTTGAATTGATATTTAATTTTAAAAACTACTATTGAGGTAAACTACCATGCTTGCTTTAACTAGCTGGTAATTTCAGTATTTTAAAGAGATCATGTCTGTTTTCTTGCAAAAACAAGAACTTCACTTTGGTTTTGTCTTACGTTGTTATGTAAATAGTTACAGCCACACGGAACAAAACGAGCGTCCAAGCATCTGGATACAGAAGGGGGCACACACAAGCATCACTGTCCATCGCCTCGTAATGCGCGCCGCAAACAGAGGACCTTGTCAACCAGCGCAGCTGTCGCACAACCCGCTGCCTCAACTGCAGTCACAACTACTATGGGTAAGTAAATTAAAACCTACATTCACAAAGAAAGATTATGTCATTTTAAAGTATTTTATCGCGGTTGGTTATTGAATTTCTTCTTCTCCGCGACGTGAATCCTCTTCACGTATTACAGTTACGGATAATCCTATGCTTAAGTGTAAATTAAACTAACAACCCCGATAAAGTACCTTAAATATTGTGTATTCGCGTAGACCTTAGCCATCAAGGTAAGCAAGTAAGTAGCCTTAAGTGTTGTGATTGCATGTTCGTAAAATTGTGATTATTTGTAAAACTCTTGTTATTGGATACCGTACGAGTGGGTGAATCCCACTGGTCGCTAGTTCTGTTGAGGGCACTTTTTCGACTATTGTACGTGGTCTTTGATAGCCATCAATCAAAATGTTCTAACATCTGGTCTTACCAAACTATCCTGTTACTCAATGAATGAGTTGTTGGGCCAGAACATGGCGAGCCTGGAAATCGATATCGACACAGTTTGGGGGGTTACCAAAATATCTCATTGTTTTTACTCTTAGGATAGGTTTAAAAAAAACTAGAATTAGTTAAAAGTAGGTGGATAGGATAGTAGGGTTCAGTAATGCTAGGACTCGCCTGAATGGAACATGGTTCAGATAATATACCTATCTATAAACCTGATCAAGAAAGCGCAATAGCTTTTGATCAGTACTTATTTTTAACATCTAATACTAAATTAGTTTTATTGAAATAAATCATATTTTTTATGTTACAGAAACAAATCAATGGCCTACTGCCCCTGTTAACAACATGAATGCATTCATCCTAGGCGTGGGTATCCCTCAACAAATGTCTATCATGAGCCCTGTGTCCGCGTTGCCAACTATGCCAGGCATGGCAAACATGGCAGGCATGCAGGGCATGGCAGGAATGCCAGGTAACATTATTATTCTTATGTCTCATGGCTGGGCTGAGGCTTTCCTTCTCTCTTTATAACTCTGTCTATGGCGTATTGGGGCCCTTTCCGCATTAAAGAGCATTCTCGCATTTTATAATGTATTTATTTAGGGCAGCATATTATATTTAAGATCAATTCCTGGCACAACTCCATTCCACATCTCTTGGCAAAGATTTTAAAAGCCAACTCTCAGAATTCACTCACGATCATTTCTCATTAGAGATAAGTCTTCATTATTATAAACACTTCGTAGGATATCCCTTACTGGTGTACTCAGAGACATTCAACGGGCTATAATAAGTGAATACTAGCATGACAAAATTCTAGGTTTAATATAACGATTACACATTAAACTATAATAACCACTAACCTGGCTCTATCCTAACATGGCCTGAGATAAATATTTTTAGTAAATTGAGCAAGTAGCAATATTTCAACTAAAACAAAATGATGTACTGCAGTCTTAAGTCACTAAATAAGATATTACGAAACAATTTGTTGCTGCCAACTTGTAAAATTCCCTCTACGCCAACTACAAGGTGCAAAACATGTAGGAATACCAGGCATAAAACCTATTTTTTTTAACTAGATTTTAAGTGACATATGCTATTATTGCTTGAAATGGCACCCGAATGCAGATAAGCTATTGCATACATTCCAGTCTCTATTGATGGTCAATTAAACCCTCGTAAGGTCTAGTTAAAGTAATTTCTCTGAATGCGACAGTAAATGTCTGTTTAACTGAATAATCTGTCATTTGGTATTCTGTCAGAAGGCGAAAAATAAGTTTGTTTGTAAGTAAGTAGCTTTGGCACGCTGGGCTTGGGAACTTTCGTCCTTAAAGACGTAGGAAATTCAATTTTTGTCCTCTAAATTTATCGAGTAGGATTTTGAAGTAGAGTTACTTTTATAGTGATACTTGGTAGTCAAAAATTCACATTAGTAGTCGATAACAGCTTTGTTTGAAAACTTTGGTCGTATCTTGGGTTTTAGTCTGATGCTTCGAGACATGTAAATGGATCTATTTCTGGGATAACACAAAGCTGTGTTCTTGATTCAGTTAAAATAAGTCTATGAAAAATGAGTAATTATGCATCGTATTGTTCATAGGCATGTTTCCGATGTACTATGCGCCTGCTACTCATCAGCCTATACCGTCGACTTCGTCGGCCACAAACCCACCACAAGGTCACCATTTCCAGGCACCAGCAAGTTAGTATGAATTGTTCTCTATTAGTGATTTTTGTTATTGTCTGAACAACGTGTGTCGGGTCACAATACTTAGTCTGGCCATAAATACTGTTACACTTAATTATAAAAAAATATTACATTTGAATTTCGAATCTGTCATTTTTATACGATTGTTCATTGTGTTTTCTCATTTTGGCGCCAATACATTGTAAAATATTTTGCGATATTAAAATGGTGTGGGGTGATAAAGAGAACCGAATCGCTGTGATAGCATTACACAAAGTAGGTATGGAGCCAAATGCAATTTTTAAAACTCTCCATACACTTGGTATTAGTAAAATGTTTGTGTACCGGGCTATTAATAGGTACAATGAGACCTCCTCTGTTTGTGACAGAAAAAGATCTGGCCGTCCACGTAGTGTTCGTACGAAAAAGGTGGTCAAAGCAGTAAGGGAAAGAATTCGAAGAAATCCTGTCCGAAAGCAAAAGATTTTATCTCGGGAAATGAAGATAGCACCTAGAACCATGTCGCGTATTTTAAAAGATGACTTAGGACTTGCAGCCTATAAGAGACGCACTGGCCATTTCTTAACTGATAATTTAAAGAAGAATAGGGTGGTAAAATCGAAACAACTACTGAAGCGGTACGCAAAGGGAGGTCACAGAAAAATTTTGTTTACGGATGAGAAAATTTTTACAATTGAGCAACATTTTAACAAACAAAATGACCGTATTTATGCTCAAAGCTTTAAGGAAGCTTCCCAATTAGTCGACAGAGTGCAACGTGGACATTATCCGACTTCAGTGATGGTTTGGTGGGGTGTTAGCTATGAAGGAGTGACTGAGCCATATTTTTGTGAAAAAGGTATCAAAACATCGGCACAAGTGTATCAAGATACCATTCTTGAGAAGGTAGTTAAGCCCCTTAACATCACCATGTTCAATAACCAAGTATGGTCCTTCCAGCAAGACTCGGCGCCGGGTCATAAAGCTCGGTCCACGCAGTCTTGGTTGGAATCGAACGTTCCGGACTTCATCAGAGCTGAAGACTGGCCGTCGTCTAGTCCCGATCTTAATCCGCTGGATTATGATTTGTGGTCAGTTTTAGAGAGTACAGCTTGCTCTAAACGCCATGATAATTTGGAGTCCCTAAAACAATCTATACGATTGGCAGTGAAGAATTTTCCCATGGAAAGAGTGCGTGCTTCTATTGATAACTGGCCTCATCGTTTAAAGGACTGTATTGCAGCCAATGGAGACCACTTCGAATAAGCTTTTTATATTTTTAATTGTTTTATATTTATGTATTAAACTGACACACTGTAAAAGTAATAAATGTTATTTGCAGTTAACAATTTTCTTTTTTCTTTATTACAATATTTATGGCAAGACTAGGTATATTGAGTGTCGAATATAATTGCTGAAAATTTGATCCATTTTATTTCCACAATTTGAGACTAACAATATTTTTATTTATTTCAGTGATGATGTATGGCCAGCCAATGTACGGGTCGCCGTTTATGTATTCGGCGATAAACCCGCAGATGCAATATCCTATGCAGCAAACACAATTGATGGCGCAATCCATGCAATACAGTAACAATATGAACCCTCTCGGACTAACGAGCAGCAACTACGAAGAGGTACGTACCGTGTCTATTTTGTTACTCTAACCCGGTATATTGGCACAAACCTATTTATTGCTATACAGAATTTCAGCATGAACAGCGTTTGGTTTTGACTGGTTTTCTAACATACACAGAGCTTGGTTAGACACGTCACTCAACGTACTCGGAGACACAACTTCCGTTTGGATTACGAGCTGACTAAACTAAGTCGCAATAGATTGGAAATTATCGGCATTTTGAATGTTTGTTTTGCCAGATCTAGATACTAGTCAATCTACTACAACATCAGTTTTGATCTGAATTTCACGGCAACGCTACGAGTTGTATTACATGATGTAGATATCTTTATGAGAGATTGATTTATTAATATTCTATAATTAATATACGGCTGTTTAACGCAACATGTATTTGTGACGTTACAATAAGAGCTAGTATACTGAGGAGCGATGGTACGAGGTATGCCGTAAGACCTAAAGTAATATGCTAAAGAACTCTCAAAATGTTGTCTAAAGAACGATACATCAATAAAAATGTTTAACGAGGAGTAAACCTTAATTGGTTTACCGTGTGAAACTATAAACTCCATGCGAGGATGGCAGTAAGTGTCATTTTATATTGTTTTAGCAACAAGTTGAATTCTACCGCAATCTTGTGAGATAAAAATTAAAATAAAATCACTGGCACGGTATATTGACTATCTTTACATGTAAGACCTTTTAGTGCCATCGTCATTATCCTAAAATGAATATCCACATAACTACTAGTACGGAAAAATCAAGTATTCGAAACGTACACTTTATATTAGTTTTAATTTATTATTATAACTCTTTCTCTTAAAAGTACGTTTCAGAGTATTGTTATGTTTGAGTTGTTCTTCATGTCCGGCATAGTCTAGCGTTGGCTATAGTAACAAAGTACTTACCGATTATGATAACCTGCACAGGCCTGTAAGCCCAGTTTAACATTGAGGCCAGGCAAGTTTACCAGTGTCTGGCGCGACAAGATAAGGGCAGAATCTCACAAATTAGAGCAAGGGAGCGGCGATAGTAACTCTTCAACAAACGCATTGAATCGGGTATGTAAAATAGACATAAGAGTTATTATTCCAACATACATTGTTCAGGTGTTGCATTAATATGAATGATTGGTAATTTGATCGCTGGTGTTTTGTTGCTTGTATAAAAACCTGCAATAGTTGCAGTCATGCATGTGTACATGATAATTATTCTCTTAGGGAATCCCAAATTTCTTCATTAGCACTACACCTTTGTGACAATCTACGTCACTCATTCTCATAACTACAAATCTGTTTCTCCAATTTTCTTACGTTAACTATTAAAGCTTACAATTTTTAAAGTAAGCTTCTTGCTTATTTGATCTTTTTTTGCATGTTCTGCTAAATGTAGTTTGGTGTTCTGCAATCAATACATTATACAAATCTTTTCTTTTAGAACCAATATGTTTTGCACTTTTTAAATGCTTTTATAGGAGTCGGAGGCAAACGATAGTCATGCTGGAAACGAGAAGTCGACAAAATACTCAACAGACATCAGATCCTCGTCAAACAGTTACAGCCCCAAGGTTAGAGCTGCACCAGTGGCTCATATTTGCAACTATTCATGATTAATTTATATTACATTCTTCTTGTTTTTTTGTCAATAAGTTTATATTTTACAAGTTACACGAACATATTAAGAAAATGATAGTTATATGCTAACTTTACAGTCGATTTTCTGTTTACAGTCTAACGGGATCTTAGTAAAATCATATTCTATAGGAACAAACATTATGTGCTACATTTATATACGCCTGTTATTTTTTTGAGCAGCTAGTGCTATTCAATATATACGTATATTATACATATATAAGTAGTGACGTGATTTTAAAATATGACGTCTTACGCACAGTTTTGTTCAATTACGCCGTTCATGTGTATGATTTGCGAAGCTCTGTCTTTGATACTTTAATAAGTCATTATAATTTATTTTCATGAAGAAGGCATAATACTTTCAAGTGAGTGAAAGTTTGAGCAGTACAAACGTGTTTAGTTATATAATTATTTTTTCAATTAGCTGCCATTATTAGACTTGATGTACACAATACCTAGAGTTTTTTTGTTTTTTTTGTATAAAGATTTTTTTTTGATTTTCTTTTTATTTTTTATTTAAGGCAATAGTGTTTGAATAATTTAATTTATATTTTACGGGTGAGGACCTCGAACTCTTTTTCAATAAATCCGTGATGTTTTTGTCTGCAGAGCACTGAGGCGGTACCTAAGACGCCTCCATTGACTCGTGTCAACAAACTGGGCAGGCTTGGACAAAGTGAAGAAACTCCTGACAAAACTGATGGAGAATCTAGTTATTCATCATTCTACTCATCCTTCTTTAAGACTGAATCTGGCAGTGCCGAGGAAAGCGGAGATCCTAAGTTCAACAAAGACAAGAGATTTAGGGTAAATATTTATTATTAATTAGGTATTTTATTCATCCACCCATTCAAATATATTACAATGCTTGTCAAACGTTATTGGTCTCACCAATAAGCACTTTTAACTAGGCTTGCTATTTAAAAACTAAAGATATTTATTTGTTGAAGATTTATGTAGGTGTAAAAAGTTCTTACTGAGTTTCTGCAACAGTTGGCGTTCTATAGCTTAGTGTAAGTAAACTAAGTGTTTAATCGTGTGATATGAATATGTGAACTTATTGTCAAATTTACTTAGTTTTTTGTACATTTTCGTTTCTTGCTGTCCAGCCCATAACAAGAAATGTTGTTTCAGAGCCCATTGAATGCCACATCGTCGTACTACCAACCCAACCCGACGAAAAAGGTCGCCAGGAGGAAAATGGAACCACCATGGATGGAGCAGGTCAGTTTATTGCTTTTAAACTTGGGTTCTTCGAATAAGTCACAATTTAATGGTAACCTCTTCAAAAAAAAAGTAACAATATAGCCCCAGACCGAGAAAAACATAAAAGAAGAGTAAAAAGCCTTTCATCCTGCAGTGGGACGAAAATGGTTATGGAAATGGCGAAACGCAACAGCAACCCAGATAAAACAGATTTGATGATAAAAGTGGCGATATCGTTTAGAAAATATTTTAGTATAATAAAACGTTTGTCTGTTACAGGTGTGCGTCACTTCGGAGCTGATCTACAAATACCAAGTCCTTACCAAGAATATGGACGAGGTTTTGTCAGCAGACAAACAAAAAATGAAGAATTTAGAGCAGGTAGGAAAGAATACAAAACAAGCTCTCTTTAATACATTTAGTTAGTTACAGAGGCCTACAAGTGGTCCAACTTAATCGAAATTATGATTCGCTCGCATTCGTTACTAAACAATGAAGTGATGAAAAATAAGTAATATTTATAACGTACTACTTGCATCGCTTGTGGCATGCAATGATTTACTAGCACATGCATATGATATTTCGTTTCTTCGTTTTCTACTTTGTATGCTATCAGCATTTTGAAATCAATAATCTATCTAAGATTCTATTCTATTGCATGGCGTCTCAATTTCACATAAAGCGCCTGAACACTGTATACAAATAATAGTCGCGATAGTTAATAACATTATAATATATTATTAGTTAAAGCCGCATTCAGGGACGAAAATAGAAAAGTTTAGTAACAATTTTTGTGAGACAACTTAGATCCAACAGTAATAGCAAGTCTCTAAGTGCGGTTGTTGATGCATTCATATTAAAATGTTGGAATACTACTAATTTGTGCTCGACTGTTCTAAAGAATTACTCAAATATTAACTGACTGGCTGATGATTGACTGGAATGTGGTCTTAGAATCAGAGGTCTTTGTTAGATACCTGAGACTACAAAAATATTATGGCATTGCACACCCTTGCCTGGTATTTGTATCACAACAGTTTACCGTCGTACTAAGTCCTATAAAAAAATAACAGAGGACAAAATGCGCAAAGCATACATACATATACAAATATATTAGTCAGTAGTTTTAATATCGACTGTATTATCACCTTTAAAGCATAAATTTGTTTGAATTAATCTACATTATAACTTTACAGCCATCGCTCGTAAACGAGCAACTCGGCCAGTTGTACTTGGACCTTCAACTGGAAGGTGTTGCCGCGAGGCTAACGCTCGAAGAAGGAATTACTAGTTCTAGCAGCTCCGGCGAAGAAACCACCACCAGCAAGGTAAATATAACAATCAAATTGATTTGTACCAGTTAAATGTAGTAAATTTTTTAGGTAGGTACTCGTTTGAGAAATGGAACTTGGATGTTTAACACCCCAGGCCCCAGGTCAAATTATTTCAGAGTTTGCCTTTTTTATTTCTAGTAAAAGTTGTGTGACTAGCGCTAATTCTTAACCGCAATGGTAGACATGGAAAAATGGTCAGAGAATACCAATTGTTGTGCTTGTTTAGGTTGTGTAGTGTTGCTATTAACTAATTATTTTCTTTTTAATTAGCCCGCATTTACCAAATCACCGGCCATTTCGACGAAAACAAGGAAAATGGTGGGAACCTATTTGTAATGCATTGAAATTTCTCGCTTTTAAACATTTATGTTTTCTTATTTCTTATAATAAGAGCATCTGTGTTTTACAATACTATCTATTTATTATTACTATATATCTAGCGTACCACTACATACAACCTGTGAATGTATCCGCAGTATTTAACAATGCAAGCAACTATTTATGTATACTAATTGAATGTATTTCTTGTGCCTGTTGCTCTGTCTATACCTGTCTTAAATGTATTGATAAAGTATAACTAGCTAATGACACGATCATTTATTTTGCAGAGTTCACGTAGAAAGCGTGAGTACAGTAAGCTGGTGATGATATATGAAGAGGACGCGCCGCTGCCGCCGCCGGCGGAGGGTGACGGCGAGGGCTCCAGCACCTCCACCTTCTAGGCGGCTCCGGAATGTTCTAGAATGCAAACTTCGACCACACGTTGGTCTTGTCGCAACGGTCAGCTCACCTTCGTTGGTACTCTTAGTAATGGTGTTGCACAACATAGTACTAAAGGAAGCGCACGATAAGCGACTAAATGTTATAATTGTGTTGCTACTAAGTATGACCGCTAACTAGCAGGTGACGTAGAATAAGAATTTACTTCGCCATTTCTTTAACCTTTTAAAGGAAAACAAAGATCTAGTATATTACAGTTATTATTATGGAAATTATAAAATTAAGATCTCATTCTATTATTAAACTGATTTAAAAAGAATTATTGTTTATAAGATTTATTAAATATCAATTTGACATATTTTGTTGCTCTATTAACAGATTTTTAATGACTGCCTTTTGCGCCAAATAAACGTTTTAAATATATTATTTGTTAATGTTGATTTATCGTTCACCAGATTCTATAATTTTATTTTATTTAGTGTTAATTGTTCAAATTATATTTAATTTTAGATGTGCGTTAGTTAGGGAATGTTAAGTTAGTAAAAAAACGCTATGTAACTAGTTGACTGGTTGGCTTAACATTCCAATGTCTGCTTATAATGAAAATGTTTGAGTATTGGAACTAGATAAAGTATTATGTCGAATTACTTTCTCGTAGATTTTCATAGTTGTAACCTTATGCATTTACTCGAATACACAAGACTTTGTTATTTAATACTGGCGGCAACGACTGCTTTCTTTGCAAATTGCCTCAAATTAGCTTAGTTTTCAAAAGAACAATTATTGTATTACTTCTATCAATGGTTTCTCAGCCAATTATATCTTTCGTTTATCTATAATTTTTTATACACTTCTTGTTCTTTTTTTATTCTTCCATGATTGAATTCCTGTAGATACTTATTGACCGACTATAAAGTTCCACCAATAAGGGCTAAAGAATAGTCGAGAAGTAGGTACAATCACTCTTCGCCGCCAGTATGTGTCTTGCTATGTCCTTTTTAGTGCATTTGTACTCCTATTTAGCCGGACTGATATTAACGTTACGTATATTATGTGATAGGATAGGGATGTCCGAGAGATTCTCGGTGTCTGTGTATGTGTCAAATATCTCTAACATTCAAAAAGGATGTTTTTCTTTTCGTGTTAGAAACATTGATGTTACCGAGTGATTATTTTATAAGTTAGGTATAGATGGAGAGTTTGAGAAAGCTTTTTATTTCGCACACTGTTTCTTAAGAGTAACTATTTACCTCAATTTACTGTTATATGCTAAATGATTGCAAATATATTTTCCCTATATCATTTTATGAAAACTATTTTTCGATAACTGTATACGGATTTTTTAGAGTAAAACAGAAATCAAAATAGAAATCGATCAATATTGGAAATTTTAATTATTTATTATTAGTTGGTTTTGGGTTGGCCTTTCTTTTATATAGAAGAGAGTTGAGGTTTGGTGACTCATTTACCGGGAATTTTATGATATCTACTTTTTAGTAAAAATGTGTCTTTGAAGTTCATTCCTAACAATAATTTAATTTAATTTTAGTCTAAATTAAGTAAATGTATGTTGTCGCGCTATGTGTGATGCTTTAACATTTCTTTATTATTGTTTAATTCTAAATGTTCGTTCACTTATGATAACAGTCAAGCGTTTATTTATATTTAAGTCATTCATATGCATGCAAAATTAAAAAAATAATGACTACATGTATTGATGTGTTAAGTTGATTGAATTACCTATTATTAAAATTAAATTTAATATACATGCATGTACGTTTTTATCGTTCGTCGATGTTGTGTAAGTTTCATTTAATGTTGTGTATCCAGAATTGCTTAGGACTTGGGTGTACAATTTTGCAGTATGTTATGTTAGGATATAATTCAATGTATACCCCGAAGATTGAAACGCAATTTGACTTTATCAATTCCTACCTCTCTTTTTATGGTAAAGAGAGAGAGAGAGAGCATGAAACTTACGGACCATTTTTGATTAATTGACGTTTCAATATTCGGCTATTCGTGTAGTTTAGAAATCTGAAATATAAACTATAACTTTCAATAGATGCCAAAATTTGATGATTATATTAATTGCTCATATACCTACCAAGATTTTTACTTTGTTATGATCAGCTTATTGAATTATGAAAGATTTTTTATCGTAAGTTTAATTCGCCAATATTATGACATTTCTGTGAAATATATGATTGAAAGTGTATCTTCGTTTAATTTATGTTTTTTTTTCCTACTTAATAATTATTGTTACGATAAACATCATAAACACCAAATTCATTCCTGATGAAAAGAAAATTCATCAATCAATTCAATTATTATTATGACCTTTATAAAAATAAACAATATTTTTTTGTGATGAAAAGAAAATGAACAATTATTATTATTTATTGTCCTGTATTATATGAACCTATTTTATTATATTACTACTTAACCTTGTATTTTATATCGTTTAATGCTTTTTTGTAAAGAGAGGTCATATTTAATAATTCAACTGGAACGATAATTATTTTTGAAAGGCATCTACCCAGATGTATATTTATGATAGTGTTATATTATAACACTATCAATTGAGAAGGACAACTACATATTATGTAGTTATAACATAACTACATATTATGTAGTTATAATTATGTATAAAAATAGAGACAGTAACTTAATGTATCATAAAATGTTGTACATGTTCGTATGTACAAATATCAACAGCGGCTAAGTAACATTGTAACAATGTGTTTTAAAAATAAACGCAAATCGAACAGCATAAAGGAGGCCGAGCTCTAAACCTTTGAATAAATAATCCCTTGTATCGAACTGCTTTGCGAATCTTGTACTTTTGTGTTGACATTTTCGGTTGCTAGGCGACATCTATTAAAGGGTTGAAGAACTATTATCCACATGCAAAGCTATATTTGTCTCAACTAGGTTATGTAACTCAGGACACTGGCACCAGAGGGCGCCGCACTGAAATGGCGCGTATTAAAAATGTATAGCGTGCGCTCTCCACTTTATAATTTATAAAACCATTTGAAGTTAGTTCGAAAGCATACATTGTAATATGGACTAGCAGTTACGACCTGTATTAAACTTGTTCCATCCTTTAGCTTATACAGGATATATCAACTTTACGCAACTTAGTAATAAATAAAAATAAGTCCAACTTAGAGTTCAGTAGGTATAGTTAATCATTTATCTAGTTTCCTACCTGGACTCCTCAGCGTTTATGATAGAATCGTTATTATGTCTTTTATGAGCTCATGCGTTATAATTATAAAATTTGGCTCAAAAATCTCTTTCTATACAGTTTCAGGTTCGAATCTGAAAATATCTGGAAATAATGCTCTAAATGTTTTTTTTTTAAACAAAATGTTTGTAATTCGTGAACATACGATTATTTAAATAAAAGCATTAAGCCGTTATAACGGCTTTGTGAGTAGTTTACTTTAAGTATGAGGGGTAAAATATGTTTGATTTTAATCCATCTTTAAAACAATTTAAAATTTTGATAAATAATATAAAAAATTGATCATGTCTTGTAAGACACATTTAAATAATATTTTCATTGATAATAATATTGGCTTTTAAAATTTAGGTACTGTAAGTAACTGCGCGCTATAAATAATTTAAATTGAAGGGTTTTGTAATACGATAAAAAAACCGGTGTATTAAATATACAGGTATATGAAATCAGTTATCGATAAAGTGTAGGCGTATGTACTCACTTCCCACACTGTGTGTGAAGAACAATATATTGTACGCCAAATTAGGTTAGTTTTAGCGGCGGTGCAGAGAGTTGTTACTGACAATGCGCCAAGCCTTTAGGTATAATTTAATAACAAATGTATGAAAAGATATTTGCACTACTTTTGAACAATTGACAATAGATACCTACTAAAATACTTCGTTTAAGTAAGGTAACTAACTTTACAAAACGTCTGTTTTAATAAACTTCCGATTGAAATATTCTAAACAGGTGATACAACGGGCACTTGTTATCTATTTACAAAAGAAGCGTAATTATATCGTCACAGTTGATGGGACTCGCTCGCTCGGGGAGTTCTATAAAACGTCAGAGTTGAATGTTTCGCTACGTCACACACATTATCAACAGTATAACATTACAGTATAATTACAGTCACGCACACACAGGCAGGCACGCGGACACGGGCGGCTCTACCTGCGCAAGAGTCGCATTCCGTCACTCACCTCCGCGATTGGCCGCCGAGCCTGCGAAGGCTTCGAACAGCGCTACAAATTTTTAAATTTAGAAAGTTTGGCTCAGTGTTTGTGATTGGTTTGGTACAAGGCATAATGTCCGCAGTGTTATAAGGTGAGAAATAACTTACAATATTAAGTGAATTAAGTTATGAAGTAAGGACTAGTGTGTTCGGTTCATATATATTTTCTCGCAAGTATTTTACTTACGACGGATGTATATAAGGTCTGTAGTTTAAACAGTGATCAGGTAGGTAGGTAAACTTTTCCTGTATGTATATGTAGATACGTGTGCATTTAAACATCCTAGCAACCAGTTTCTTGGTTTTTCAGTGTTGTTACAGCAGCTATTAACTACGTTTTAACGGTCATCACGTGATGAAACAAGTTAAGAGCAATTATAGAGGCCCATTCTTTAAGTTATTCTTATTCGATGAGTAATGCTTGAAATTCTTCTTAAACTGTACGTAACTTATTGCAGTTTTTTGCACAGGCTTTGTTGTACCGTGACATAATGAGCATTGTCAAGGTATTCCTTTATAGAATGGAAGGTAACTTACAATCTTCTATTCCAATGACTCCTCATTACTAATTGTAACCATATATTGTTATTTCTACGAATTGGCAACATTAGACTAATGTAAACTGAGAAAGTCCTAAATAGACGTTATCAGTAAACAGGTGTAATCACCTGACTACTTAATGTGTCATTGTAGTGTATTTTTACACGGCATGTTGACTTGTCAATTGTATGAACATGTGAGAGTCTATATAATTATAACTGCTGGGCGAATATAAGTTCTTTTAAAACACACATTAGTCCAGTCATTTGGTAGTTTTACCTGGAAAGTTTTCCGGGAGTTTTGAAAATTGGGTATTTTATAGATTTCGATATGCTCTTTTCGAATTTTAACTTTGCCACCTCGTACCACCGCCGCTCGCGCCGCCATTTTGAAAAAATGGCGCCCAAAAACGGTTTTTTGGGAATATCTCCTTTCCGACGCATTTTACGAAAATAATGTTTTCTACAAAATTAAACTAGAAAAAATTTCCTACACTTTATGTCTTACTCACTTTTTCATAAAATCAATAGTTTTGGACGTACGAGCGCCGCAAAGTATTGTTCATTTGCACCACTACGAGTGTTTCATATATTTTTCTTAACTGTTCTATTACTGCCGCCGGTTTTTAAGAAGTAGGTGTCAGGGTAATATGTTACTTTTGAATCAGGCCCTTTCTCTCGACTATGAACGAAGCTTCAACGAAAAATTTGTTGGTAGAAGCTATATTAAGAGAAATATTTAGTTTAGACTGAATCATCAATGTACGTTTATTGACGTACAGTGTTGATTATGTTCTTAGATCTATGGCTTCTTATACGGAAAATTGTTTTATTTGTGACAATTCACTTGAAAACCGGCGGCAGTAATGGAACATTTTAGAAAAATATACAAAAAACACGTGGTGGTGCAGATGAATAAGTAATACTTTACGGTGCTCGTACATCCAAAACTATTGATTTTATGAAAAAGTGAGTAAGACATAAAGTGTAGGAAATTTTTTCTAGTTTAATTTTGAAGAAAACATTTTTTTCGTAAAATGCCTCAGAAAGGAGATATTCCCAAAAAACCGTTTTTGGGCGCCATTTTTTCAAAATGGCGGCGCGAGCGGCGGTCGTACGAGGTGGCAAAGTTAAAATTCGAAAAGAGCATATCCAAATCTATAAAATACCCAATTTTGAAAACTCCCGGAAAACTTTCCAGGTAACCCCCTTATTTTGTACCAAATGACTGGACTACATATGATTTTACAATAACTGCATCATGAGTTCCAAAGCCACGCTATTTTAAAATATTGTTTAAACATTTATGAAACCGCGCGCCAACCTACAGGGTATAGGTTTGCGCGCGGTTTCCTTCAAAGTTACATCAAAGTCTGATCACAGATTTAGTTTCGTAGGAGAGACAAACATGAAATTTGATGGAAATATACTTTGTACCTAAGTGAAAAATAAAACTAACGTTTGCTTAGACTGTAAATAGATATATCTAACTAAAATAATAAACATGTTACTGATACAGACAAGCTCCGGCGAATTTCGAATTGAAAGTTGTTTAGAAATTAGCTTCAATGTGTTAACTATTCTCTCTTTACTACTTAGTACGTACGTTCTTATAGTCTATAGTTCTATAGCCAAGTTTACAATAACTTAGTTCCAAATTAATAGTACAAGTTAAGTTTGCGAAGTCCGAGCTGGACTGGAGACAATGATCTCTAAGTAATCACTTAGAGCAGAGGACAGAGTTAGCACTTTATCTGCTTAACTACCTTAATTACACCGTTATGTTAGCTATACCAGCTCCCAGCCGCAGTTTGTTGTATCAAGATTATATTAGATTAGATAATCCAGAAATAGGAACGTAAGTTTATAATAATGTGGGTAAGAGACGATCGTCGTTACCATTAGAATTTGCTGGAAGCTCGGCTTCGAACTTGTGGCTGTATTAGGCATCAACTTGTACATTGTATTCTAACCTAAAATAGACATTAATTGGGTAGTGTGTATAAAAAGTGAATATAGCTACTTTTATCAAATATAATCTATGTCTATTTCTATGTATCTATAGCCTATATCTAGCTTAATTGCGGCCTATTTTAAAAATACTTTATTATAAAAATTGAATGTCAAGTTTACCTGTTCGTTTTGTATCTGACTCGGTCAAGGCGCACATCATAATTATAATTATTTTTAGTTTACATATAGATAAGATACGACAATGTTGTAGGAAATTTCACTCCATTTTTAGTTTATTTGTAGCAATTTTGTGTTGATTATCTTGAGCGGTAAATGTACCTATCTAATTATCTACAAATAACGCTAGCCTAAAAAGGTTTCTCTGTGTAGCGTTAAATCTGTGTCGAACTAAAAACTCTAGCGCTCACTTGAGCATAACTCTAGATTTGCTTCCTTCACTTAGGTACTACATACTATAACTTGATATATCGCTTAAAAAAGTAAACGTAACCATTTGCTATAAGAATGTAGAGCATTCCTAATTATACAAGATACTAGGCTATCACGAGATTAGTTAAATAATCCTTAATTTTCATTTTCATATACCATATTAATAATTACAGGTGTTGCCAAAATTACGCGGCACTAAAGGTACCAACGTGAAGTGGGATTATTTCGCGTATGGGAAGGAAGCAATAAATTACAGAAAGTAGGTTATTCACATCATTGGCTGGGGTTTCCTCCATTAAAATACAAAATGTTATTCGCATTATGATTCCATTTAAGTTAGGGTAATTAGATAATAATTTAGATTAAATTTATTAGCTATTTTTGTCTGTCGGTGGTCCTTCACTTCATAGTGTAAACAAAGTCGCGTAATGCCGTCAGTCTCTTTCCTTAAGTATGATTAGATCTTAAAAACTACGAATAAATGTTGACGTTTTCAATTGACGGAATGTTTGAAGAGGAAACTTTACATGCAGATATAATATACCAGTATTGCGCCTGCGCAAACCTGGGACTGGTCGCTAGTAACGGAATAAATACTCAAACGATTTAAGTAGGTAAAATTTGGTGCAATGGTAGATTTGATTGACATCCTCGCAGGAAATATCTAGATGAAAATACAGTATAGATTAGATACTCAGTTGAGTAATTGATGAGTAAATTGTAAATCCCTTTATAAATAACTTTATAATCCTTCTCCGTATTGAGAACTCTACATGAATCACACTTGACTAACACAGATCAAGATTCGGAAGAGTCTCGTGAAAATGTTTGTCACTGTATGAGGATATAGCGGTTTTGAGATAGACAAAATCTTTTATGAAATGGTTTACTCAAAAACCCATTTTATAAAAGAGTCTTCCGCCATATTTTTTAGATGACTTGTGGAAGATAGAGATTACCTTGTGATGCGTCATCTCGCTTCCACAATAAACAGTCTTACTTTGCAAGTGGCTGGCGCCCAGGTAAAATAATATGTAGTCATTATGTACACAATTAACTTGTCAACTTCCTACGGTTAGCGATTAATTAAACGCTGTACTCATATCGTTTATTTTTTGTATTTTAAGAGTCTTTGTTTTTGCTTTCATTTAACCTTTAAACGTTTACATTTAAATTCTCTAAAACAGTACTATTACAAACTATTATTTGTAGCAGTAATATTATTTTATTTTCCCCGAATTCGTACCCTCCTTGTGTACTTCTTTGTGGTGCCAAGCCGTGGGAACTAAAGTTCGATTCCCGGATTTTGTAAACAATTACCGGGTATTCCCTATGGGATTCCCGATGACTTGACAGTCAATAGTTTAAATATCTGCCCTTTAAGCAACGTTGATTCCAACCCTATTTCACAGAAATTATTACTGTCATGTCTAGACAGTAATTGCGAAGCTTCATATAAGGCTTTAGGACAAGTAAAGGACGTAAAGGTTGATATGAAAGGGTTAAGAACCTGTGTTTTCCATATCGTTTCCATAAAGTACACAGAAACTTAAGTCACTTATGAAAGATGTTCGAAATTTTAATGATGCTACGATTAATTTAAATGATCACGATAATTTTTGCCTCTAATTAATTATTGCTAATTGACATGATGCAATAAATTAAATACGTTTTGAAAATTACAGTAATCCCTTTTGTCATTTACTAATGACAGGAAATGAAATATTAATATCATTGTAAACTTAATTTGCAAGCTTTTTTGAAATCGTGGTCATACATTGCAAATAGGTCACTCGCACTATTCCTTTAAAAATATTACATTACCAATTTGGTTACATGCGGGAATCGAACCCGCAGTACATTAGGACGTGGCGGTTGGTACCCTAGACAGCTGCGCTACCGTTATTCAACTCAGGTAACAGTGAAATTGACTCTCTAATAAAATTGATTTAAACAAAAGTAAAAATAATATTCAATTGTTTGGATTTTAAAACAGTCAAACATTATCTTAGCACATCTAGGTTTCAAAATTACCCACGTTTATAGAAACATAGGTGAATTCAGTTTTATTTAAAATATCCATAAGATTCATTTTCAAATGCATGAGTACCTACTTTCCGGCAAAAACTCAAACTTTTCTGTAGCAAATTATACTCCTATTGTTTCATACATTCACCTATCACGCAAGAACAATTCGTCAAATAACTCCAACCCCTTGTAAAATATCTTGAATAACAAATGAACTGCATATACCATGACATGTGATTAGTGGTAAGTCCGTGCAAGTATTGATTGTGGCTAATAATAAATAGTCAATATGTGTAGGACATCCCATACTTGATGTTACTTGCTTGGTGGCCCGCCAGCGGCACTCCATCGGATCAAGAAATGCAGGCCGGACGTCAAAAATTTAACTGAATTTTATTTTTTGAAAAAGTTTAAAGTTTTTTAAATTCATTTGAATTTGTTAGCTTCCTTTCGTATAAACATTTAAATAATATTGATTTCAAATTAACGAACAACAATTTAAGTAAATTTTTGGAGTTTTAAATTCGATTTAACTTATTACGTAATGATGTCGCATTTGTTGAAGACGCATAAGTACAGGAAGAGATTGGGGAATGGCGAGATGAAGATTGCTGTTGTAGGTACGTATTACAAAATAAAATAAAAATGATTAATGAAAAAGTGACATAGGTGTAATTACTCACAGTGAGTCAACGAGTAGAAGACTAACTTTGTATATTTTCCATTGGTTCAAGATAATTACAATTCGCTTTATTCATAATTTTCTTTGCTTAGTTTGAAATTGCGGTTGATTTTCAAGACGGTTTTCTTAGATTTTTGTAGACATTCAAAATTTTATAGTGCCTATTTGGACGTTTGGATACAAGTACCTTGTAGCGTTGAAAGTTTATGGGTTTAATAACTACCCGCAAAACATTGTTTTTAATTAAACTCTGATTATTGCATTTTTTTATATACTTTTTTCTAAGTGAGCTTTAGAAGTACTGGTGTTTTTGCTTAAGTTTTTATAGATATTTTGATAGTTATCAGTTTACCATAAGAATGATCACGGCCATGGATGCGATGACTAAATTAATGACGTCATGTCCGGGTATTCCACCATGAGACACATTTAAGATTGTGTGAGGAATGAGTTATAAGAAATTCGAGAAATATAGTTGATTTTGTATTTCTTGCTACCAATTGAACTTTTTTTTTTGAAGTTTTTAAAATTTTATGGTTTGATTTTTACGAGGATTTTAAACATTAAGATATTGAATTAATTAGCGTTTAAAAACAGGCATAGATTTTTCTAAAATAATGTTTGTCCTGTTTGTAGAATTGTGAGTTTTAATGCCTATGTCACTGTTCATTTGTCGTTAGTTCTAATTTCAGATAAATAATCAATTTCGTTCTAAAAGCGTCATTCATAATGTTTTTCTCATTTCATTTAAAATAGCCCAACAATATATCACTGAATTCGGGTATTTCGAAAATGACGTATTTAAATATTAACCGGGCCGGTCAAACATCCGTCCGCAGGGTTAATAAATAGTGACGTAAATGCAGTTTTATTTAAGCCTTGTGCAAACCGGTTATCCCGGCAGGTGAGCAAACAGCGAATAGTATTTGAGACAGCTCTTCGCAATATCCGGGCCAGAACAGTATGTCCCAATCATATCCGCCCGGTCCTCGTTCACCCGATGACATATTGCTGCATTCAATTTGTTATAGGCTTTTAGCTGTTCCGCAATTTAATAAAAAATATAACCATAAACATGTCATGTACGTTTTCTGCAACGTACTCGCGCTTACACCTCGGCTGTGACGGAGTACTTGCTACCACACTCCGGTAATACCGCAAATACATTTTCTGCCAATAACACTTAATTATTCATACACCATCGCTGTATTGCGACGTATTGATTGCATTTTATATCAATCCAACACGGGGGGTGCCAACTACAAAGAAAATTATTTCTATGTAAGTTAATTTATAATGTACTGGTCTTGGGAAGCAAGTGGATCGATAACACATGCATCGCCTGCATTATATATCAGTTTTAACTCGGACTGGTTTTATATGCCGGTTAACGTCCACAATGTACAACTACATATTACTAACAACTGTAGTGTACCAAGTTGTTTCCTTTAATCTCGATTGCACTTTTGTTTTATCGGACGATCACTGAGATTGGGATCTTAGAGGGCGAGATTTAGAGTTGGTTTTACGATGAGCAGTTATTGTGATTGTATAAGACATAGAGCGTCGGGTTGGGACACTCATGGAGGCATTAGTTGCATACAAATGAGAGAGTACAATGCCGTGGTAGGTTCGCGGCGTCTTCGATACGTTGCTTTCTCGCCGCGCGGCAGGCAGCGAAGAACGTGGCCTTGTTGAAAAGAAACGTGAGGCTTGCTCGTCAATGACGGATCACGTTGAAGGCAACTAATTATACGTTTGTAATGAATAGGTACGAACTTTTCCTGAACACTGTAAAGTGCAACTCTAATACAGAATGAAATTTCATTTTGACTTTTTACACGTACACGTGCCATAACTCGTAATTAGAATGTTATTTGTGGTTTAAGTTCCATCAAGATTTGTTAATAGTTAAAGGTTAAACCATATTTCGACATTTACCATGAAACCTTATAAATACTTAGAATTAAAAATAATACATCATTTGTACCGCCGGTGCCACGAAACGGGTATTTTTAAAACGATATTTCAATTAAAGGAAGATTTAAACCATTCAAATATACTAAACAATACTTTCGAAACCTTAGCTAGACAATTAATGGAACATTAAATATTGTCATAAATGTTTTAGCAGGCGAAGATGCACGGCGTACGTGCCACGGGCGCCTCGCTCAAGGTGATCCGCGCTTAGATCACTGCATACCAAACGTGTCACGTCTAACCAACCAAACACGCCTTAAACTATGGCCAACTGCTATCAAAACTGTTTTACATAACTTAATATACTTTATATATATATTTTTTTAAAATTAACGGCTAGTTTTCCAAAAGATTTTCATATTATCTGAGGAAGAAATCGAAATGGCGACAGTCTTTTGTTCAGATCTTCAGGATTAGGATTTACAAATTTTCTTCTTATGAATACATTTTTAAGGATGTCGTCAAACTAAGTCCTTGAGAAACATTCCAGTATGGCATTTAATGGCCAAAATATTTACCTTCCATTGTTTACTTACCTATAAATTAGCTATATTTCCATATCACGTTAAGTAAACACAATTCTTATGTACTTAGTCTGTAATATTGGTTTAAATAAAATTTCTTGAATAAAGTCTGTAAAAGTTTACTTAATGCATTCTTTGTATAAAATGGGCTCCCTTTGAACATCTTGCCTTCACTCTGTTAGCGAAAAGCCTCTTACAAGAGGATTTTAAAGTGAAGGCAGTAATGCTAGGTACTAAAAGGAACTACAAGTACTTATTGCACGTTGCCCGCAATGACATCTAGGTTATGGGGAATACAGGGAAGGTGTGTTTTAAGAGGCTTTCATCCGACATACAGTGGACATGTTTGGTCAAGAACCCTTCCACTACTTTGTAAAATAAGACGCTTGCAGTCGTGGGAGAGAGACGCCGCTCTATGTGCATCGTTTCGTCTCGCTTCCCCATTTGCTTGTCAAACTAAGAGGCATTGGTAGCTCGTAGGCCCCTTGGACATCGCGTTTACATCCTTTCGATATTTCTTATTAATGGGGCACTCTATTTCACATTACATGCTAACATTAAAAGGAAATAAAATTTAAAATTTCCGTTTTGAGAAAATGTAATCTTCTTATTTGACGTTCACTTAGGCCGTTCGTTTAAAGGGAAATGCAAGTCGCAAGTCTCTGATATATGATGCCCATAATTGAGTTTATAAGATGGTAGTCTCTTGAATTTGCATAGAGTACCTACTAGCATTCTTTCAAAAAAAGAAAAATACCTTATATAAAATATTTTAGTTGTTTCCAATCACGCCGCTCCAAAATCAAATAAGTAAGTAAAGCTAATCGTTTTTCTATCCGAAAAGGAATTCTAAGAGTATGGTTTAATAGGTGATTAAGTATTCATGCTCGTTCTTGCATTCCCCTAATTAGTACGAATACCTTGCAATAAATGCTGCCCGATTGATTTAACCGGAAAGCGGATTACCGGCAGATTAACGGTGTACCTTTCAATGAGAGTTAATTAGCTAGTGGTACGATACTCATTGTATCAACGTATTATCTTCTTCTGCGAATGCATGTTTAATAAAAGGCGGCGTGTGGAAGTAATTAATATCTTGATTTTCTGTCATTATTTATGCTATGTCTTATGTTACTTTCGATTGTTAACTCGACTTTAAATCAAAATGCCTTAGTTTACTTTGAATTCTGGACCCCAGAATAAACTAAATAAAAGCATATTTCATGTATTATTATAGACTAGGTACTTAAGCGTGTAAAAAATCTCCCTTAAATATATTACGCAAGATTGCACTATATTTTGCAAGTAAGATGAAATATCTAATGTAAAGATAAATTAAAGATAGACACGGCTTGGGAAAAGGATTCAACACACAAGTACCGATTTCGAGCTTAAATCAATTTGTTACCAGTTAACAGTTCCTCTCCTATCAGTTCCCCTCCTAATTTAATAACTGTCCCATACAGTGCAGGAGTTTCGGACAAAACCCATCTCTTATCTCGGAAACAATTTCACAACTGTAAGTTTGTAACACAGGCTTTGTCTGACTGCGACTGAAGCGATTGATACATGAATAATAAACATCGAGCTGTCAGCATCTCCAGACTTATTTATTCACCTTCTTTTATAAAACAAAATGCACTTAAATAAAAACTTCTATGAACTACAAGACTGGCAGCTTGTAATCCAAAGTCTTCTCTTTTTTGTCTTTGATTTTTTTCTTTATTAACTCTAATGCACTCACGTCTTCAAATATCAGAAAGAAATAATAAAACATTGGAAGTACAGACAGGCGACTTGCTTTACTCTGTATCTTTGTAGAAAAAAGGTTTTATCGGTCGCAGACAACACTTATCTCGTTCATTGTTTGCTTTACCTTTTCGAACACTTTTTGGAGTAACAAAAAATGCCTTTTTGGTTTTTCTTAACAGGCAATTTATCATTAAGGACAATAAAAGTAAATTATATTAGTACGATATCTAGTTTTAAAACAAATCAATTTCTATTCTACGCCCTCCATTTGACGTGGTTAGGACCTATACTGCTTTCAAATATGGATTCAAAGCGACGCATATTTGATTTCCGTTGCTAAGCAACCGAATTAAAAACTTAGTAGTACAGTTGTGATTCAGACAAATGTGTTTGCTTACAATCATGAGTAAATTGTGTGAAATGTTTGAACCACCATTTCCTCCCTGAAAAATATCAATAAGACATTGTTAGTGTAGTATGTGTTGGAATAAGTGACAAGAGCTGCATTTGTTTTGGGTCAGGTAAGTCCTGACTACTTATAACAAACCTACTTGGTACTTGGTGACTAATCCTCGGCCTATTTTTCTAGAGCCTTTTACTAGCTTTTAGTTCGTCTAGATTTATTTACATTCTGATCAATCTTAATTATAAACGGACATGTGAGCCAACAAATGGATGTGCAGTCATCAATCACTTAACTTTAACTCCCTCTGGCGTTAAAATTTTAGTTCGGTTAGTACACCTAGCGTGTCATAGCCATCTATCCTATCAATTTCAAATAATTAACGTAATTAAATTCTAAACCTAATGGGTAAATTTTTACAAGTGATAGAAAATAATAAATTGTAGAGCTAAACATGACTCATAACAAATAACCGACTATATTATTCTTTATTTGAGGCGAGATCGTCCCATTAAAATTTAAATTAGTTGCCAGAATTCTAGTCTTAATTTTATTATTGTTATTTCTTGCTACTAAATAAAGTGGAGGAGTGTTTTTAACGATTTAAACGCGGAAACAAATATGTTTATCGTTGCTTAGAGATTTTAAATGGATTGTTAATTTATTGTTAGGTAACAATGTTGATACAAAAAGATATTTTAATAATGTGAACTTACAGATCAAGATATAAACCATGTTTTAAAATTACATTTCAACAATGACAAAATTGATAACTATTCATCAATCAATACTTCAATTTCAATTCCTACTGTTTATACTACTATTGTTTACGAATAACATCACGCTTGTCGCGTGCCGAAGATCTGATGATGCAGCATACAGCACGAGCGGCTAGAGTAGGTACAAAATGGCGTCAGACGTGGTCAGCTGTCAACCTACCATCACGTACAACTTTACAACGAATACATACCGGTCATACGCTCCCTGACGTTTAACTACCATACAATTTATTGGCACGTCAGAAAGAAATACAGTAGAGAGGGAAACTTAATTTCTTCGTAAATGTCATTTTTAAATTTGTGAAGGGTTAATTTAGTGGTTAATTTGAAGATGCTTGGACATCTGTTATGTAGATAACACAGTTTCGAGACATGACAAAAAAGGTAGATTTAACGATGGGTTGAAATCTGGGTTACTTCCAAAAAAATGCCTACTGTCCAAAAAAATGTGTGCGCTAAAAATCAAAACGCTCTCCAGCTGCGAAAAAAATATGCCCCTTTAAAAGTCCGAGTTGAAAAAATCTACCGACAGAATAACTCACCACATCACAATCGGTCAATAATGAACCTATTTACGTCTAAAAGTATTGTAAAAACTCCTTGCTTTACCTGGCTGACTATTGTTGTGCCCTAATCCGGTGTGACGGTTAACTAACGTGGCCTGAACGTGCATGAGTCATCCTGTTTACTATGCAGCGAAAGTACGGCTTGGCCTTAAATATTTTTATTGTTTTTATCGACACCTTAACTGTAGCTATTCAATTGTGTGCAACGGTTTTTTATAGTTACATTAATAGATGGAAAGAAATGTAGAGTCATTTTCGGGGGAAGCAATTTTGATGTTGATAAAATTTGCTGTTAGCTGTACTTAGTTATTTTCCAGAAACAATGTCTTTTAGGTTATTTTTACATATTCTTTATTATATCTCAGTAATATGCGAACGTTATATCGTACTACGCAGTTATGACAGATAACAATTTGAATCAATAGCAAAAATGTTAATCAATGTTTAAAAACATCGAGTTTCTGTTATAAAATCCGTTACACAATTCCAGCGAGCGTTATTTACCGAAGATATTCAGAAAACCGTCCGTGTGTTAAATGTTTTTTTCAACTTACTGCCACACGCGAAGTGATGGCAGCACGAGGCATGACTCATAGGCAACCGGTTGTTTAAGAGTAAAATTTAATATTTGTTCTGGGGCACTACGTCTTAAAGTAATAATAATATGATTGCAGTAGTGGAAGTGTGACAGCGTTATACATGTATCCGTAAAATGGAGTGATTAGAGATATAATGGATAAATAGAAAAAAAATGATTTTTTGCTTTTAGGGTGTCGCTTAAGTTAGTTTTCTTGAACTCTCGTCTACTTCTATTTTATCACAAAATTAAAAATCTTGAAATAATATTTTTTTTTCGTAAAACTTGTAAAATTTAAGAAAAACTGTTTCAATTCGCCCGAAAATGTCTCTATTCACCCCGTTTTACGGTAGTAGAGCAGCGTCTTTCTTCCAAAATTGCAATAATATTACTTGATGAAGAGGTACTGTACTCCTGGCCATGGTAGTTTTTATTTTATTTTTAAGACACTTAAACCAGACCAAACCGCTACGACCATATGTTTCACTCATTCGGGTATAGTACATACCTACACATTGTACTTTGTGGTATCGTAAAGAAAACTGGTTATCATAATTGATTGAATAGCTGCAGTAATACAATTTAATGCGTAGTTTTTCTAGAAAATTCCATTGTAAGAATGAATAATAAAGTTAAGTCCACGTAATAATTATGAAAGAGTAATGAAAAATTTTAGGTTACTAAATTCTCATACTGTTTCTGTCACTTTAAGGCACAAAATAGAGACAGGTATACATACAGGAACGTCAAGAAAGATGAGTTTTCAGAGTTATACAATGTACTTACTTAAAGAAAGGGTATTACAGAAATGCAATAGATTCGACTCTCACTTGGCTATTATATTTCCATATTTCATACTAATATGACGCTACTAAAACTTGCAAGTAAATGAAGTTTACATAAGAAGAGAGAAACCATCATTTTCAGCGACGATTGCACCGAAGGACCTAGAAAGATTTAATTTTCATTATCGCTAGCTAAGAACTCATTCCCATGCAATCTATTTACAATGAGGTCTACATAAACGATGTGTCTAATGGAACTTTTATTACGGATTATGTTGCCTCGGGAAACTGATCCTATTCCCTCGTAAGTACCTACTTACATAGCAATGTGTAACTGGAACAAAACACTACCGAGCCAAGCGTGACGATTAACGCCGATATGTTTTATTATCGGTAAAGAGAATTAAATTTTATATGAATATTATCGTTAAAGGTCCTGATAAGTTTCTTTCAACTCTAAAGCTGGGCCAATTGCTCATATGTATTGAAGTAAAAAGTTAAACTCACATCTCTTGTCCATAAGAAAAGTAATTCCGATACATTTAAAGTTTTCCGTTCATTTTCTGTTGGTTGATAATGTATTGAATCTAAATAAATTATCCCAATTTATCCATTGTTAAAGTGGGTTCAAAATATATTGTAGCAAGTGGAACTCTAGAACAATGAGTGGCGTAGTTGATATGCGGACTCTACCTCGTACATAGGAATTCACTTTAGCTTCACCTGAGCTATGCTTCGTCAAAGCATGTTACAGGCCGAAATCCCCAAAGATTCGCTCAACTTTGATGATGAAATTGCTACGGTATACTTGAATAAATCAAATGCTTACATAGTCTACTGATATTTTATCGAACTAAGGAATCATTAAACTTAAATTACAAAATCGTAAAATGTGATTTTTGGGGTTACGTTTTCTTTAGCTATATTGGAGACTAATTTTGTCTCCTTATTGGATCATCATCAGCAACAATATTAGTTAATAGGTAGTAGTTATTCTAAAACAGTTTCTTTTTTCACAGATCCATCATGTCTAGCCTAGCTTGCTTGCTGGCGGTGGCTGGTGCCGCGTCTGCGCAGCTTACGCTCGACGGCATCAGGTGCGGCCAGTTGCTCTGCCAGCTCGAAGAGTACTGCTCACCGGAGACGAATAGATGTGCCCCCTGCAATGTCGTGTGCAACAAAACCAACCACAATTACGATGCCGGGCTCTGCGTCAAAGAGTGCCAAGGTAAGCTACCAACGTTTAAGGCATTGTTGTATTTCCAGTTTTCCTTTTCTTATCATCTAGATTTTATAGTCGATGGTTTAATGTCGATAAAAAGGGGAGGCCTGAATTCAGCAGAGTATGATTCTAAACTAGAGTGTTGAGGTAAGTTTTGTTTATTCTTGCGCTCATGAATCGTTTCGCAGACGTAATTTGATAGATTGTAGAGCTACCTATGACTGAGACCGTAAAGGCGTAAAAACAAAGTTATTTTTTTTGGTCGTTAAGTAGGTATATTATTATGGTTTTTATGTACAATTTGAGGAGGTATAATTAAATACATGTCACAGCTATATATAGGTCGCGACCACTTTTCTCATGTGTATTATCCGTTTCTATGTTACTTACGTATGTTTGTACTTTTACTGATAACAAGCGTTGCAAGCGGACGTTGTGACTTACAATGTTTTTGAGAGCGCAGTTTGTTATGACATAAGGAGTAGTGAGTGTCCAACTACACTCTGCAGTGCCAACAAGCAGTAATAGGAGAGTCAAAACTCAAATTATAACGTCACGTTTCACTGAGTACGCGTGCTATCTACAACCTTCCTACTAACTTCTTAGAAAAACTGCCGTGTTTCCATTTGACAGTAATCCTTAGAGATTCAGTGACTAATATCAACAAATAATAATAGAAGAATAATGTAGAGAACAATCGATTATTCACTCAATTGTCTGGGTTATAAAGTCTCGTATCATTATACAATAGGGTTTATAACCAGTTTCGTGACCGCAGGCCGCCTACCAGTGCCTTTGTCTCCTTCTAACTGGTGTGTGCTGCTCGCACTCCAGTGAAGAATGTGTAGGTTTCAGGTCAAGCATCTCTGACGAGAGCGGAGTCACATTTATACATCTAGCTTGGTCGCACCTATAATGGTGTAGTTGTAGAAAATGTGGCCATGGACGTGACTTCAATGTTTTCTATCGGAATGTTATCTATTTGAGATCCGCTTATTAATAGACAGTAATTTTACGACTTTCATCGATATCAACATCAATAATAATAGACGTAGAAAGCATGTTAGAATTATTAAAAATAGAGTGAACTGCGTTTCCTAGAAACTGGAAGTAACACAAAAATACAGTCGTAAAAATGACATTGTCAAATTCTCTCTAAACCTAAAAGTGGTTACACATTTGCGATGCGCGTGAGTTTGATGTATATAGTTAGGCACAAAGTAATAATTTGTTTAAAAGAAGTTATCATGCAAAACGTAGGCTATCATAACAAACCTTCCTACTTCCGAGATTCACACGTAAACTCCATTGTCAAAGGAACCCCGTTGTGAAACATTTAAACCTGTAAATTAAACTTCATTCAAGACTTTTAAAAGAACGCCTAATGAATGTTCGCTTTTGCTCATACAACGTTCAGACATTAATTAGTCTAGACTGCTTTCGTTTATCCGAAAATTTTAATATCGAGAGTACATTCAATTTGCGCTTTAGACTTATTAAAATTGGAGTCTATTGCGTTGGAGGACTCTTTGTCCTCTATTCAACATGTATAGCGCGGAAAACAATGTTCTCCATCTAGATCCTTTGTAGCAACAGTAATAAGTTTTCATCAGAGTCGGCCTTCAGACAATTTTAATGAAAAATTGTTATTTTAATTAAACATTTTGAAAACATAACTGAAATTTAGACATCCGGGCTCTGTACGGAGACAGAAGGAAGTGTTTTAGGATAGGTATGGTCCTAAAATGTAGAAAAATCCTTCAAATATATTTTTAAATTGATTGCTAAAACAACAGTAACTTAAAACAACAGACAAACAAACAGTTAAAGAAAACTTTCCTTTGATATCAGTTATTGTATTTTTATTCACATATTACAATCGCAAATCATAACCATATAAAACATGATTTTATGAACTTTTAAGTAAATGAGTAAACGTAGGTAGAGACTGAAATAAATAACAATTACATGGAATGTAAATAAATTAAAGCTACCTTTGAAGCCAGTCTAAATTAATATGGCCTCATATGTTCACAGTTTAGTCGCAGACTGTACCAGACAAGGCTTCTGAGGTTTAATTTTATCGAAGACTATCAATATTGCGCTTTATTAATATTCCTGGTAAACCGTACCGCTTGAGCCTTTTACTCTCGATTAATTAATAGTATAACTATTCATACTCAAGTAAAATAACGGAACGCAAAAAAAATCTAAACATGTTTTATCTGGATAGTTTACGGACATTTTGTGCTCCACTTTTATATCTGCACGTTTTAATGTATCGGGTGTATACCGGTACCACGAGATTTTTACAGAAGCGACTTGCTCGTTATTCCTCATTCATCGTGAGTTATAACGACGAATAGAATACAGTCGTAGGATCATTGGTAAGGGGTATAACAATACCCATAAAAGTCATGCTCTGTTGATCTCGACAGGTACGGTACGCACACATATAAACACACACATACACGGATTCTGTCAGTGTGTTAAGTCACAGCATGTGTGTTCGAATACAGGTGGCTCCTTGTTTATAAATTGAGCAAGTGTAATCTGCCTTTGTCGCATATGTCGCGATGCAATTAAATCGAGTTTTCAATTAGTTCATTTGTAAACAAAGTTAAGTACACAAGCTTTGACTGAAGTTGTGATGTAAACAAACAAGCATATTCGTTCGCTTTTTAGTTTTGAATGAATCTTTTTGTGCCTTTATTTCTCGTGTACGCAAAATAAAATATTTCATTTGATGTTCGGTATAAGTAGTGGGAGGATTATTGAAACAAAGTATGCCTGCGAGTCATAGTATTTTTTTTATGGAGTGCATTCAAGTGTGTGTGCATGTGTGTGTGACCCGGGCAGGCACCTGTCGGCACAGCGCGACCTGCTAATTGTTTGCTCGGGACATTTTTTCCCTGATCTCACCTGTGTCAACATAATACGCTGCCCTATTTTTTTGTTATCTCGTAACGTAGATACACACTGCAGCGTGTCTCTTTTGTATTATAAATACATTTGAATCGAGAGATTTTGTCATATTCTTGCACATAGGTAAAGTTCCAACATGTATTACGCATGCATAAAAAAAAATCGCTCTATTAAATAGAAATGCATTTCATGCAATTACAATTGTAACAATTTCTTTCATCGTTTACGCTTATTATGTTGTTATTTTAGTATTTATAATGACGGATTGGAAATGAAAAACCTCCAGTAAACTACAAATATGTTCGTCTCAATATTGAGAGGCTAATAGTATTAAGAGGAACTACTTTCTAGATTGTCTGTAAAAGGGACTCCAAGAGTACTTGTAGGACAGACCTTGGTTCCCAGATTGAGACTAGGAGCGGAGAAGTTGCCATTTATAATAAAACTTCTGGCACCTACCATGAAACAGTCGAGCATCACTCAAAATTAGTAATTGTCTTTAACATAATACACATTTACTGAGCGGCATCATTCGACACCTTAGTCGCATTAGTCAATTTTTTTAACGTCTGTGTTTTAAAACATTGCATAAAGAAATACTGAAATACCTATTGTAATATTTCGCGCAATTTTTCTGGCGTTTTCTTTGTTAGTTGCTAGTATAATTACAATGATTGCTATTCTTACTTGTTGAAAATTTTCTTTACCATGAGAACGTTTTATATCATACTGTATTTTATAATTTCCAGGGTATCTTCTAGACTTGAGATATATGCGAAGAACAGAGGAGACACAACCCACTGGTGATCTAAGCAGTAAGTATCTATTTTGAACATCATATATTATCTATCTTACATTGATATGTGCTCATGCAAATGTTTTGTTAACCATATTATTGTAAGCTTTTGCGATATTAAATAATTTGTATTGTTTTATTTCCTAAATATTATAATTATGAACTGTATTTTAAAAGACAGGTCGAAATATTCGTATAAAACTTTAAACCACATCTTAAAGTCAAGATGCAAAACCTTACTTTGTGATATAGTAGTAGGAGCCCTGCTCTAAAATGCCATTTTACTTCGGTAGTTAAACCAATGCATCTTAGCCATTGACCTTTCCGCTGGTTAGCCTCAGCTTCGCCCTATAACCTTGTTGCTATGAGACAGTTATCATCGTGTAAGTCATTTTAGCCCGAAGGCTTGTCAAAATCACATGTTTACATTAATTTGTATGCTTAATGCAAAGTTAAGAGGGACCGAGGACATAATAGTACATTCTGACGCCATAACGATAACTACTTAAACCATAATGTGTTTTTTATCTGACAAAAGTGTTACACTTTGAACGTCGTTTGTTACAAACATTTACCTTGAGTTTTTGACTCTTGTTAAGACAACTAATATACAAACAAGTTGATATTAAAATAAAACGTTCTACAATAATTCAGCGGTTATAACAAGTTTTGGGCCCCATTAAAAACCAAATCACATAGTCCTAGAGGCGTAACTCTATTTACTTAAGGGCCATTGATATCCCTTCTCATAAAATATCACAACTTTATTTTTCTTGTAAACAAGATATAAATTGGTTTCTGCGTTTTATATGAGAATGTCCTTTCTCTGTCCAATTGAGCGCTTCGCCGGTTTAATATTAAATAAGCTGAGACTTTGTTGAGCTGCACGAACCAAATTTTATACTACATAAATACTAGTAAAAACAATTTTGTACCCTGAGAGTAGTGAAAATTGGCTTGATATTATAAGTTTCTGCGAGTGATAGAAATTGCACTGCGAATATCCAAGTTGTAACTTTAATTGGACTGCAGACATATTTACTGCGATCGCTCGCTCACTTTTTAAGTATCTTGTAGTATCGGTGTGTTTAGTGATGCTGCGCTTTGACATGCCCGTAATTCTGTCACTTGTTTATTCTCTCCCAACTGACGATTACCGACTAGCCCAGCGTATTGTATTAGATTGTTTTGCTAATGCAAATGTCATGCTCCAGCCTCGTTAAAGCAATAGCGACCAAGCCCGTGTTTGCTTATTTTAATTTTGCACTATATTAATGTACACAAGCTCGACATTACATGAATTCGCAATTCGACTTCGAATTTGTAATGGGAGTCGTAATTCTGTGAAGTCAGACGTAGGGCATACAAGGGGCTCACCCCTAGGGCCCCTAGCGTCGAAATTGCTTTGCTCAAACAATACTCTCTTGAAAAAGTCGCATCTATAAACTGATTTACTACCGTCACAGTCATCTATCCGATACAGGTTGCAATAGGATTTATTTTATACTCTTTTACTCTTCATCAATCATAATTGTGAGATCTTAGGTTAGTAGTGCAAAATTTTTAACCTGTACCTCGATCTGGCTGAGCGAACAACTGGAAACGAAGTATTTAATTACTCTAGATAGCTTCCCGCTTATGCTTATAAGATTGACTGTTGTACGTTTAAAATTTATGTTTGTTGTGATGATACTGAGTACAGTTATACAGGTACAGTCTTACCTTATATTCAAGTGTACACCCGCCCGACAGTTCTTTGTATGATTCGAAGAGAAGGTTGACCAAACTTGTGATTTCAAAGGTGTGCAGCGTCAAGCTCAAACTGCTTTGATCATCAGCGCAGTGGCTCTAGCCATTCTGGTGCTCATCTTGATCATTGTCTGCAGGGGAAGATTCTCTTGGAGATACATCAAACAGAAATTTCAACCAGCCAAGGTAATTATTAATTCCGATAACGTTTACGCAATGTGTCCTACTATTAATTTTCGCGTACACAACATACCCGCATAGATCGATCTCGAGTTTGTGGTCATGAACGGATTCCGCGAAGGTTATAGATAATTGAGTTTCGTGTTAAAATAATACGTAGATTTCGGTGTGTTTGAAAAACGTAATAAGATTCAAATTAGCTATTGGGTATAATATTAAATATGTTGCATAATAATTGTACTAAAAATAAAAAACCGTCTTCCAGAATCGTGTGAAGCAGTACCCAAACGATCTGACCCACCACAATCCGCACGCTGAGATGCCTAAACCCAAGCACGAGCTTAAACTAGAAATAAGGAACCCAGAACCAGCGAAACGACCGCAACAGCCTCTCAACGCGAGAGACCTCGAGACGAGAACCTCACAGACCGAGAAAAGCCAAGGAGCTACCACCCCGAAGACCATCAGCACCGCTCTGAGCAACCGACACCCCGCCGAAGACGCGACGCTGGACTTCTCATACGACAACATGGGCATGAACGTGACCCCTCCGGAACAGCCCGCCACCAGCCACAAGTTCTGAGGCCCGGCCGTCACCTTCGGCGGCGAAACTATCAGGTTTATAGAGGTCACCAGCGACGTCAGTACTGTCACCTCCAAGTGCTAAAGTTCACAGTTTATTACAAACCTAGGAAGGTCTAACTTTAACCAATTTCAATGCGCTCCAGCGTTCCCGGCTTATTACTTATGTAACAGGTAACATGACAGTATTTCAGGAAATTTTGCAGTCTGTTCCATCTTGACTACAATGCATTTCTGTTGCTCTTTAGTATTGCAGATAGAAATCTTTTCTCGAAAACGTAACTTTGCCTCCAACTGAAATGCAGATATTTCTCATTATTAATTTCTGTGAGACATCATGGACGAGAATCAGCTTGTATAAAATGTTATCTGTTTCGCATTCCATCTGAAGTGTTTCAGTTAGCGTTCTGAGTGTTAGAAATAATATTGATATTAATCACTTTCAACATAAAAGTAACTGCACATTGAAATAAGAAAAGTAGAATAAGTTTTTGTAACTTTGTATTTATCAGTAGCTCTCTTTCGGAATTTATTAGATTTTCTACCTAGTTCTAAAGCAATAAGTACGAGGAGTTTAATCGATACTGTGATGAAAACATCTATATGAACTGCATGAAATAAAACACATTAGCGAGAGATGGAACGACGAAAAAAGCTGGATTAAGTAAAATCGTTAGTCGTAATCTAGTGAATAAAGCTATAAGAATATTTTATAGAACAAATAAGGAAAAACTGTAAGATTAACACCAATTACGTAGCTTAGGATTAATTTAATTAAGAATATTAAATTAAAGGCCCTTTGAGTGCAGCTATTATATGTATATAATATGAGATTAACTTAAAAATAGACATAAGATAGTATATTTAAGTATTGAAAGTATTTGTGTAAAGTATATGTATATTTCGAATGTATCTGTATATGAAGCAGTTTATTGCATTGCAAATATTTCATTGATGTAATATGTCACTTTCAAAAATGCAGTCCCCATGGGGTGGCTCTATCGAGTTCACGGAAACATGCATCCAATATGTTTGCCAGAAAAGTTAGATTTTAATATCAGTGCGCAAGTAGCTGCCCCCACATCGGGTTACCGAAGATCCGTTCAGAATATCTTTTCAAATTTGCTTTTAAACATCTGTACTTTGTGACAGATCGCTGAAATAGTATTTCCAATTTTATTTTATAACAGCAATGACGATCCGTCCAAAAATATCTTTCGTTTGTGCTCAAATCATCTACTAATGTGTAATAACGAGATTTTTTTAAGCGTTGCTAATTTGGCAAGCTCGCCGCTACCGTGTACTGTCTCAAAGAATAAACAATGAAAATTGATAGACATCACATGGGCGGCGAGTTGTTAATAATAATTTTAATTAGGTTAATTAATGTTGACTATTCAAGACGTGTATTCGATCAGCAATAATTTTGATTTTGAATATAAGGCTTAACTTGTGTCGCGGGGAACTGCCAGACACGATCGATGAGTATTAGAGCTTAATGTCGCGACGCGAGTACTTCAGTGTTATTTTACAGATAATGGAACTCATTGCTAGCACTCATCATGTTACTAATTAGGTATCGTGTTTAGCGCAAAGCGAGACATCTTGATGCGACTAATTAATTTATGCAGACTGTAGGCAGCCGCATGTGAAGGGATTTAAAGGGTCACATAAAGGGGAAAATTTAATAGTCTTACCGCCGTCTGTTTTGATATATAAGAGCTTAATTAAATTGACTGATAAACTGAATTGAAGTATTTCTACAATTTGAACATTTAACAGCACACTTTTGTTTAATATGGTTTTTCACAATTTGAATGCGAAAACAAGTGGTCAGAATATTTCATTACCATTTTATTGCACGTTCTTTGGTTTGCATATTACATTAAATGTTGATGTATTAACATGCGTTTGTCTGCATATTTTAGATAGTTCCGGTGAAATAATTCTGAAATTCGTTTTGGCCTGCATATGTAACGTGATTCCGTAACGTGTGCTCTGACAGTTTCCCGCATTTTAAAGAGTTATGCTGCGAAGTATTTAAGGTATTACCTACTGCTTATATTTTAATTTAATCATGTATATTTTCGAGTTCGACTCGGGTTAAATAAATATTCAGCATGGCTGAGGTAGTGTTTTTATTTTATGGGTTTGTGTATGTTATGTTGTTATTGGTGTTGGATTGATCATTGTTGGTATTGTAAATTCTATTGATGACATTAGGAGCTGTATTATTTATGTGTTTATAGGTCTAGGCTAAAAAATTTTAAAATCTCATCTTGAGTTTGATACAGCTGGTGTTTTGTAGATGCATAGAACTATAAAGGTATTCTCTAGCTTTTACCGACAGCAATCAAAGCTTATAATTTTACTCTGCCCTATGATACCAACTGTACCAGCCTTTTGAAACAATACGTGCTTACAGCACCGTGTGATATTGAAAAGCCTCGCTAACCAAATTACCATGGACTCGACGCCATGGTTTGATCTATGAATGGTTAATTATGATGTTTGTTAACGCATGAACATTTACGGGACATGAAACAGTCGCAATGGTCCCCTAATAACACATTGTCAGTCCGTATTTACTTGAAGTTTACACCTGAATGATACAGCTGCGATGTTATTGAGCCGAATTTTTGTATCGCTTTTATTGTTTGCTTTAACCATTGTAATATATGCTGCATATAAGCTCACCAAAATATATTATATATGTAATTACTACGAATACTTTCGTAATGTAGAGGTATATTAAGGTCTAAGAAATAAGTCACGTTTTTGCAACGCACCAATCGGTGGGCGACAACGCCGCTGGTTAATAGACTTTTAGTTAAATTAGATTAAGTTGATCGCAGTTAATTTTTAAGTTAAGGTTAGTTTCATTATAAAAGCATTCCCTACAGTGCCTTTTCTGATAGTTTAGCTCCCGGCCCGTGGTAACACGAGGAATAGAGTAATCGTAATTAAATTAAAATAAATTTAGGCGTATCGTAAAGTTACGGTATTTACATATAAGTAGTTTAAATAGCAATAAACTTGTAAGCCATGTTCATTCATACATCACCCGGTTCGCCGTACAGTGTGTGGGGAGGTGGGTCGTGAGACTACTTGTCCAACTATCCTTAAACACAAAAGTTCCAAGAGAGTATCGGGTTTTCCTTTTGTAAGTGCGCTCCAATCAATGTTAGTAGTTTAATTAATGTTTCGTCAACTAACGGAACAGTATGCTGATGCTCTGTTATTTACCCATCTATAGTAAGGTAATAAAGTTGAAGAGGATTTGTTTGAACGCGCTTATCTTTGGGACTACTGGGTCGATTTGATGAATCTTGTGGCATTTCACCGGCGTATGAGTCGAATAGTTGAGAAAGGTTATATTACTATAGAGTGATGAAACTGCAATGCACAACTATGATATATAAAAACAGAATCGTTACACGTGGATTCGAAACCCTTTACGACCAACTTAAAGTAGGTTTGCTTTGCAGTTTTCAACGCTTTCTAGCTCCTTTTGATTGTGGCCAGATAATCTTGCCACCTTTCTCGACATACGTATGTGTTTATAGACAAAAAAATCACTGATTTTTTTCAAATCACATCTTTTATTTCCTTAGATTAGTGCGTCCAATCATACAAACTCTTAAGTTTTATTACATTACTATATATACTTAAACAAAGGATTGCTTCATGGATTGCGACGATAATAACACCTACTAACGTTGATTATGTATGCAAAACATATACTTATGCATGAGCTATACACTTTAATAATTATAACAACATCTTCGAACGTCATAAGTATTTGCGTTGCATGTCGTAATCTGTACAATGTTAAACAAATCTCGTCGTGACCTTGTGTTGCCTACTACCAAAGGAAAACTAGATAGTCTAGAACAATGCGTTATGTTGAATACGTGACTTGCAAAAACATCAAATAATTGGATAACAAAGAATATAATGAAATAGCGTGAAGAGATTTTCTTTTTTAAAGATTAATTACTTCAATTTTCTCGTTTATTGCTTTTTTATTGCTATTTGTAAATTATGACGTACTGTTATTGTTTTTTTTGTTTAATATCATAGATTATTAGATTATAACTAAGCGTATTGCTACTTTAAAAAATTAAGGGTACCTGCTGCGGCTATTCTCAAAAAGATTGTGATTAATTCTTTAATACTAATATTTAATTTCGAAAATAAGTAAACACTAAAAGCTTTTCGTTTCGATGTAAGTCTCTGACACCTAAGTACCTACCACCTTTTAAAATAGTGTTCTGTGGCTTGTTGAAGAGAGATGCCGCTCTATGCAATGTAGTGCTGTCTCGTTTCCTCAACTGCAATAATATTAGTTTAAGATTTATTGGTAGGCCTTTTTAAGCCCTTGAACAAGACGTGCCTTTGTTCAAATCTCTATGATTTGTATGGCGGTGGTCGCTTGAGACCGAACTCGTTTACGAAAGGTATTAGGACGCACAACTTTGCACTGTACTTAAGTAAGGGTAGGTTAAAGGTAAAATACGCACAATATTTATAAGATAGTTACTTACAGTAATCAGTGCTGAATACATTATTTTTGTTTAGAATGAAATTATTTTACATTTACTAAATTAATTGGCTCATATTTTCATTTTTTTGTCTGTTTTCGATTTTTTACCGAAGTTGATTGATTAGTTTCATTTTGGTTTTAATATTTGAGTTTTTCTCTGACAAAGTTGGCTTAATAAAGCATTAAAATTAATACTGATTACTGTATTAGATTAATAATATTAATAAGTCACTTTTCACTTCGACTATGATATTTTATTCTAATTTACTTTACAGATACAATTTGAGGTTCATTTACTTTACAGATACAATTTGAGAGACATTTCAGGCCCCTTTAAAAAAAAATCCGATTCATCCATAATTTTAGTCGTCTCAATCATTTCTAGATTTTACAGGAACAATGAATAAATAACAATTGCAGCATTCGGAAAAACAAAATAGGTACTATCGATTATACCTACATTTGAATTCTGTTAACTCGGTTTGATTTTTTTTTGCACTGGTATTATTAACTTCAGTCTTCCTTTCCTAGAATAAAAAAGTTAGTTTTAAGACATAGACTCTTAAGTGTAGCGTCGATTGCTTTTTAAATAATATTCAGTAATGACTATAGTAGTTTACTTAAATAGTATAGTATTATAACTAGTCTTATATTAATACAATAATGTGAGTTTTAGTTACAATCAAACACAACTAGTTATTAAGTAATTGACAGTTATTTTTCTATTTTTTTTGATTAGGCACTTTCATTTTTACTTACCGTCGTTATATTTTATATTTATTTATGTGATATATTTTCTAGAAATGATTATTTTTTCATTTTGCAAAATTCCAGATACATTGATAAATAGTTCATAATAAAATTAGAATAGTTTTTTAACTAATTTGTTTTTATAGTAATATGTTTGGAAGTGGTATTTTTTTCTTTCAAGCTATATCTATACTCTATAGGTAGATATCTATAGAGTTTTCACAAGACACGTTCATATAATTTCTCAAAAAAAATCGGTTGTAGGTTAGATGGAGTTTTTTTATTCGCACAAAGTTGCACGACGGGATGACTGAATACGGCCCCGTAATCCACCGTCTTCCTACCTCAGTTATAAATATACCTTTGAACAATAAGTTCTTTGATGAGTAGCTGAATCCATGTTAGTTTCTGTAAAAAGAGTTGAATAAAATAGAATATAAATTAATATTAAGTAGGGCATTAGGTATAATGCTTCTGCTTACCGCTCTGTAAATTTTGTTGTCTGCCTCAATCAGTGTTGCAAACCTTAAAAATAATTAGGATTATGTAAGTTTTGAATTTGGAGTTTTGTTGTGCATTTGTTTTGTCCTCGTGTTGAGCGAGTGATCCCACAAAAGATTTATTTGGGCCTTTGTGCCGTGGTTTGGCACCGAACTGTTTGAACAGTTGTCAGAACACCCTTAAGACGGTTAGTATCTAACTACATTTCCACCAATCTTACCTCGTTTCAAACCCTTCTGAAATTAAGTTTTTTACTAAATCCTGTTTATTGTGTTTTTGAATCATTTATTACTTAACTGTTTCTTTTTAATATTGTTTATTTATTTGTTACATTCAGAGTATGTTTTTTTTTTAATAATTCGTCACAAGTTACTTCAACAGTATTTTGCTTTTGTTAATTTTGAGTTATTAGTTCACGTTTGAGTGTAGATCTAAGCTATATATTAAAACTTATTATACATCGTGTTTAAGTATATTTAACAGCAATCGAATATATATCAATAAACCTATATATTTGGTTGTCAATAGTATAATTACAGTAAGTTAATAGATTAAGGGCTCTTGTTGGTATTTCGACATAAGTATCGTTTTCACCGGAACACAGTTATTTGATTTTAACCTTTAGTGCCTAACTCTGTATACTCAAGTGTAACTTTGAGAAGGACTAATGTATCTGTCGCTATTTAACTGACAGAATGTATACAACGTCGAGTTGCGCTAAAAAGCCGTCCAAATATTTTCAGATCGTCTGTTAATTACACAACTTAAACACCCTATACCCAGCGTTGAAAACAATATCGATTGATAAACATCTACTGTAAAAGCCTAGAAATATTCCTCCTGGCATAACTTTACCCTCCTTGTCACATCTCAAGGAGAGGAAGAGTCACCATCAGTTGTAGTCCAACGCGTTTGGATGTGACGTCGCCAAAGCGTCTTTGCGACGTTACTCAAAACTTGAGTCACATTTGAGTATATTGTGTTAGTGAGTTAGTCCAAGTAGTGTTTTGTTTTCCTATCGCACCTCTTGCACTGTCGGAGGGACTGCGCCGCGGCCTCCTAATCCATCGTCTTCCGACCCGTATCGTTTCACTCTGATTTAAATAATAATCGAGTATTAGTTAACGAAATTGTATAAAGCTTGCCTTTACTAGTTGTCTTGTTGCTTTTCGAGTTTTAGCTGTAATAGTATTAGGTTAATTAAGAAACAAAAAGAAGTTAGTTTTTCCTTATACTTATACTAATTTATAGTGAGTCTTGCTAACAAATGCTGGGACGTTATCTACCTTCCTACCCATAACACCTGTTTGAATGATTTTTGAACATTTATCAGTCACGTGATAGCGATAACAGCTGATTCTTATCAGAGACTGAAAATTTGACGTTTCAGTATTTGCTCTTCATTTTCCAGCGATCTACCAACTATAGGCTCCTTAGATATGAGTATTATATTAACAACTACTATAGTTATTGCTAAATTATTAAGAAAAATTTTAAGAGTTAAATTATTATGAAAAGCAGTCGGATATTTAAGCTTAGTTTTAGCATAATATAAGTTAGATATAATATAGTTAGGTTTTGCGACTAGTTTGACATTTGACCAATAGTATATAATAGTACAGTAGTATTACGAGATAATATTTCTTTTCTTAAGTAGTTTGAAGTTTTAGTTTATAATTGCACAAACAAAGGATAGGTTTTGACATCTGAAGCAGGATTTGTAATTGTGGGAGTGAGACAACGCTACACTTAATGTAGAGCTCTGTATTGCTCCCACTAATGTAAAAATCCTGGTTTACGAGGTCCACTGTACAAACACAAGTTTCTATTAAAATAAAAAGTAATTATAATTAATCAGGCGTCTTGATATTTCAAAGTAGCAATATTTTAGTTATAACAAACTAAATCTATCAAAAGCAAATGTATTTATAATTTTAGCTTTATTATAAGTTTATATATGTTAAATTCCACTTTTAGCATCACAAATATAAATAGTTTTTTAACAAAACGTTGCATCAAATTGTCAATATTTTAGTTCAAGCGGTATAAATATTCAGTTTAGGTTATTTATGTTTAAATTTACTTAAATAAACCGTTAAGAAATTCATAGCTTTACAATTTAAAGCCTAGTTTTGAATCTCTAATTCGAAGATCTGGTAATGCTTAACATCTGTGAAATGGGAATGAGTTTATCGTAATAGGTATTAGTTAAGTGAGCATCACATTTTAGTATTTGTAATATACTTGAGGGCAATATAAGGGTATATTAGTAGTAGCTTAATTTTAAGTTAGTGTTCTTTCACGAACCGTCCATACGTTACATTCCACTATTTTTAGTTATAAATATACAATTTTATTTATCGTTAATTATTAATTTACTTTATAATTTGGATTTTGTTTATAAGTAACAAATTCTATAATGATATCACGTCTCATATTCACTTAATAACGAAATTAGGTGCTGAGTAATTAGCACCAGAATCACAGGTATTGAAATTATGTTATTTAGAAATTGTTACTTTATCTTATTTATAAGTTGTATTGTATATTGGAATTTCTATTTAAGTTTTTAACTCCTGCGGCTTAAATGCACTTAAAGAAGTAGATTTAATGGTTACTGAAGAGGTTGTATTCATAAACAGTATAAAAATGAGCCATAATAGTAAATTTTCCGTATAATACGTTCCAAGACATAAAATCACAGAAAAACAAATAATTAACAAACAGATATTTATACAGGATGTATCGAAATTCAATGTTAAACTCAAGATAACAACTTTACTATCATATTCAGAAGTATTATAACAATTGTACAAAAATAAACAGTCGCCGAAGCCAAAGTATGCAACACTTACGGTAACGAGCCAGAAAATAAAGCCAACATTATATAAAACAAAACAAAATCAACAAATCGTTGTCAGTAATCTCTTAAAAAAATATTAATGACTCTACGAGTATTTATTAAATCTTATCGAAAGAAAAAGTACAGGCTGAAAATACTTATTAACGTAAACCTTAGCTTAAAAAAAAAAACTAGTACAAATACGCACTTAATTGCTCGTTCAAAACGCGTATTCTGAAGCACTCTTGTACAGTCAAGTGCTACGCAGGGAACTTATTAGATACATCAGAACATCAATTAAAAGAGGTTTTACGTTTTTAAGTGCGTTCTTTACTTGATGCCTAAGTTTTTTTTTAAAGAGATATACTGGCTGTATGTCATATTACAAACATAATTGCTTTTGTAAAGAAAGTAAAACAACTTATTTTGACAGCTCTTTTCGTAATAATAAAATATTGAAATTAAACAATTTATATTAGACCTTGTCTGTTTAGATACAATTTTACAAACATTTTTGAACGGATTTTTAATTTGTATATAACTACGCCAAATTCTTTAGATATTTTCTTAACAACAAATTTGTCTGAATCAATGGTCACTAACCTGTAAATAAATGACATTTTGTACAAGCGTTGCATGCATGGAAATTACAATTCTATTTGATGTCATGTGACATAGACATGTCACTTCAATACTTTGAGCGATGCAATCTACGAATGCAAAATGTCATGAAATATGTGAAATATCTCTTGTCAAAACGTTTTGTATCAACATATATAAAGTTTTCGGTAAAAATTTACACATTTTGAACACTGTTTTAGTACTCTATGTAACTGCATTAGTTTGTAAAATATCTACTTAAGTATTTAATTGTAATCTGTATATATTGTAGCCTTCAGATAATCCGTCCAATACGTAAGGTATAATATAATAAGGCTAGGATAAATTATTATAAGATAAATTAAATTATTGCTAAGATTACGATAAATACCATCTTAAGAATTACACGATTGATGTAATGTCGTTTCCGATCGCAATTCGTAACCAATCTTGTTAGTGTAGTTCAGCAAGTTTTAACAGTCAAGCATCACATTTAGTGCGCTATTTATTAAGCTAAAAGCTAATATATCACAATTACGTCATAAACTGCACTTAGGGCTCTTTGTATGCCGAGTTGATTTGCACAAAGGTTTGTAGGAACTTCAAGTAGGATATTTAATAGACAGTAGAGTAGAGTCAAAATTCGAAAATTCGGTCGTTACACTGAGAATGTTATCTAAATTAAAATTGGAATAAATGTTTTAGAATAATATACTTGTTTTATTTAACTTTACCGCTATTCCTTATAGTTTTGTATGTTATTTATCTATTATATTCTTTTTAGAATGAAATTAAAGCTCTCTCTATAATTTAGTCGTCGTCTTTTCAGGCAATTAATATAAGCATATAACAGAAATATATGACTTAATTAAGACCTTTTATAACTTACGCTGAAGGATTAAAGAGCTATAACTTTCCTCTTTCTGATATACGATCAGGTATATGATGCGCTGGACAGTGGATGTTTCATTCAGGTGCATTAAAAGTTGTATTTTATGATTTTTTATAACAGTCTTTACATAAATAATAATATACCGGCCTATTACGTCCCATTCACTGCTGGGCACAGGCATCTTCTTATATAGAGAAGGTTTGAGCATTGATTACCATTCTAGCTCACTGCGGATTGGCAAAAACAGATTCCAATGTTTAAAATTCAGGTTTGCTTACGATGTTTTCTTACACCGTTTGTCAGTAGAGTCTTGAAAAGAAAAGAAAAAAGAAATCCTTAAAAAGGTAGAGTACTCAATACTTTGATTGCACTCAATATCACATTGATGATGGAACCTGTACCTCGTGCTTACAAATCCATACATATAACCGCAAGGCCACCAAGACGATAAGTCTTTAAAAGAGAACATTAATAGACAACATTGACGAATAATTTTTATGAAATACTGCACCCCCGACGAAACTTTAATTCAGGTCTAAAATTTAGCTCGACTCGTGTAATAAATACAGTTTTATGCTCAATTTATTTTACTTTAGATCTTGTAACGTACCTGTCTGTGAGCGAAACTGGTAAATTCCTAATGTGTTTATTACCTGCAGTGCCCTAAATTTCAGATCCAAAATTCAGCCGTTTCTGAATGAATAAGTTCTTATCCCATTCAGATTTCTTAAAAGCAAACAAATCAAATGCAATGTTTCCATATCTAATCCTTATAAAGTGTAACAAAAATCACACTACACCAAAATATCTAATTTAAAACTAAACTTATACAACTATAAAATTACATAACTACCTACTTACAAAGCGTCAAAAAATATGTCGTCATATCCTTATACATAATCGTCTCATTAGAAGAAAAATAATAATTAGCTCTTAAATTATAAAGGAACACGATATCATCGTCGTTTTGTGAATAGTTAATTAACACCCCATGTAATGGACAACCATTGAGACTTGAATAAATAACGTCGGACACGGTAAACAAATACGAGTAGCAATAAAAAATAATGGTATGGAGCAAACAGACCCGTGCAAACAACGGCAGCTTCACTCAAAGCAGATCGGTGGTCACCCTCCACAATACGCTCGGAATGCAAGGCTTCCTATCAATACATATAGGTATAATTCCAGGTACACTATAATTAAAATCGGAACCCGACTTAAATTATTACTACAGCAGAACAAAAAATGAACGTCCTTTTTAATGAATATTGAGATTATTCCAGTGGATTTTCATTTCCACGATCATTGAGTAACGTGTACTTTAAAACATAAAGATCGTACAACGAATATATTCCGTGTTGACGGTGTACAAAGGTTTCGTTTGTGGATGAATGTGAAATACTTCTGATAACGAAACGGATGTCAGATAAATGATTTATTTTCTGTAAATACCAGGTTATGCTTGTGCCAAAGCCGTTTTGTATGGACGGCTTCAAACGAAAAATATTTTTACAGATAGTATTTAATTTACTGAAATGTTTAATCTTTGTGTTGTGGTCGTTCTGTGTTTTCAAGCAACAAACTGCGCACAAAACAATATTGCGAAACATAAAATAAAAGAAAACAAAACTGTCGTTTGTACTTCAAGCTATGAATTAACACAACGATGTGTCATAATAATACCACAGTCTAAATATATTATTAGACTGTGATAATACTCTTATTATGGTAGTTTAATACTACAAGTAAACTCGAACTTTAAACAAGATTTCATCAAATTCGTGTGTCCATACAAACAATGCGTGGAAAAATACAAACTTTGGTGATTAAGAACATAATTTTGTATCATCTGTTTCAGATTCCGTTCCCGTCATTGTGGACGGCACATCACTCACTCCCTACCAACAGTTGTCGGACACGCCACATGTAAACTATTCTAAAATAAAATCATCTTCGCAGAAATATGCCTGCGTCATGAACTTTCACATCGTTAACCAGTTATAATTATGATTTTTAAGTAAAACGTTATAGAATCGGTTGATGTTTGAGATAGAGATACCAAAAAGTACCAATACTTATTAGTAATGAGAAAAAACTTAAGCTGAAAAGTCGCAAAGCAATTGTAACTAATACTCTTTAATGATGTATTTTACTCTCTTACAAAGAAGAAGTTACGAGAACATTCTAATATACTATTTGTAATATTTTTTTTGAAGAGATTAAAATATGTAGTGGATATCTCAACTATACTAGACATTTTAGCTACAATTTGGTACACCAGAAGACTTTTCAGTTTCTTTAAAGTAGCCTCGTACACTGTGAGTCACTTATGTTGATTATTAATATAAACGTTAAACAAATCGTTCAACACAAAACCGATCAGATCAAAAAAGGTATACACCTAAACTACACGAAACAACTACCGATAGACTGGGTACTATTCAGGTCACCACTTCGTGAGTAGGCTAACAAAACTCCGAACAAAACACTTAGCGCCTGCACCATCTAGAGCGATGCAACTAATCTCCCACTAATTCCCAATTAAAAATTTCTAAGTAAATGTATCCAGAGCATAATGCAGTTTTACAACATGCTCGGGGTAGTCAAAAGTTTAATGTAACACGGACTAGCTAACACTGGGAACACTAGCAACACACAACACTATGTTGGTTTAAGACCAAGTCTATGATCTGTTCTATAATAAGGAAGTTTTGTTCCTGTTGTAAGTTCCAAGTTACTGCTAAGCTTTTTGAGTGGGGATATAGTGACGCAACGTAGGCTTAGGAAGTAAGATGCAGTTGTCTCGAGAGGGTTAAGTGATTTTGTCAAACGTTTGATCTTAGAGTAATTTTAGTGTTAGGGGTATGAAAACAGTTAATAGCCGTTTATTAAAAAAGGTTTTAGTTTCATTTTACGCCGTCTTTCCTAAACCTTATCGAATTTATCTATTCCCGTTATTTGAATTTGTAAAGTAGCAAGTGACATTTTTGGAGCCTGGTATTATTATTTAACGAGATAAGAGGCCTGTGGTTAGTTATGGGATTTGATTATTTATAACTATGTAACTAAAATTTATTGTAAATTATTCTGAAAATAACTCAAAATGCCATACAAGAAAGTAAAATTCGTCTCACGACGTTTTCGACATGTATCTTTACCTCATCGTATGGCATAAGTAGAAACTCACGTTATTTCATATTCGTTGAGGTCAGTATAAGCATTTGTTTTGATTATAATATTAAAATCTACGTGAATTCAAAAAAATCAAACACTATTTTTAAATGTTCCTTATTAAAACGTGCCATGTTATTTTGTGCGACTACTGAATACGATTCAAAACTTGAGTATTATTGTTATTGGTTTTATGCTACAACCAATCAATCTAAAAATTCAAGTTTCGTAGCCAACAAATCTGATAATTGGCGCACTAGTTCGTAACGATAACAAAACTCAATCTGAACTACAAGACCCTCTTGTGCAAAAACAAACTGCACTCAGCGCCTATTGTGAAATAAAGTTCAAAACACAATAGAATCCGATACACACAATATTTGCCAACAACTGCTACTTCAATAGAGTGCCCGCCAAACGTACAGGACTTTTTAATCCTGAAAGGTTTCTAACGTATTTCCATGTTTTCTACAATATCTGTGATATAGAGAATTCATTTCGTAAACGCCGCGCTCCTGCAATACGTGTATTGCTACCGAGAGTAAATCTCTTTTAACCTAAGAGAGATATTTGAATCAAAGCTTTTGAGATTTTACTAAAATTACACTTAAGAGAAATTTGTTTGTCGTAAAAGTGTTTTTTTTTATTATTTTTCGTTTGTGCTAGCGTAGGTAAAGTGTTGATTGGTCTGTGAGCCCGAGCCGAGCTTGCGTGTGACTGACTTTGACACTTTTTCCTGAAATCCCGGCTTCAAAGAACACGGTGAGCTGCCTCCCGTTGGTGTCAAGCACAATGCACATACATATGTATGATCGGCGAACAGGGCAGGCCTTTAAACCAAAGAGAAAAGCCGGATTTTGTCGAATATTTTTATTTTCGTTCGGACGGCTTTACGTATGAAATGAAAAAATATTTACATAGTTTAAATTATTACAAAACTAAGACACAATAATTTTCAAAATTTTTGGCTCATTTTTGTCAAGGTAATGATGAAGGAATAATGCCAAATCCAATAATTAGACACTGAAATCTCGGGGTTTCGTCAGTTTCGGCTCTCGTAAATTGACTGGTTTTAGAGGATTTTGAGTTATTAAAAAAAACGTGTATTTTGACAGCTGGCGTATATGGGATTCGTTTTGTAAGTCAGATTTAAAGGAAGTCGGATTGATAAATGTTAACTAAAACCCTAGGTGTATATCGATTAATATCTTTATTTGGCACCGCAACAGGTGCTTATAAAACGCTGTTTTGTTTTTGCTCTGGTGCTGTCTTTTGTAAATGTTTGATTGTTTTAAAATGAAGTGGTGGCCTACATAATAATTTGTGTTAAATTAAAATATATTATGTTAAAAATAATAATTTATTAAAAGTGACAATAAATAATAAAACATTTAATATTTAATTTTACTCTCCTGATGAGAGCATCATGATAACCCATAACTTGATTATTCAATGGTGTTGTTATCCTCCGGCTTCTCCTCTTTAGTATTGTGCCGCCTTGCCTTCTTGTGCAGCTTCAACGGGAAGTTGTCATACTCGTTGATCAACCTATGCAAGTGCTTCCTTATCATCTTCTGCTTATGTTTCTCTAACATGTCAGAATAGGCATCCGAGAAGGGCAGAATGTTGATGCCACCGTCGGGACTGACCATGCCGGGTATTCCAGGAACCATGCCCATACCTCGTCGTGGCGGCATCGGGTAGGGAGACGCATAAGGTGACGGATAAGGCGGGTAAGGTGCCGGGTATGGAGGCGGGTACGGAGCAGGGTACATAGGAGGCATTGGAGGGTATGGTGCAGGGAAAGCAGGTGTATACGGATATACTTGAGGAGGCAGTGGAATCCCAGCAACTGGCACCATAGGATTCGTTGGCGCCAGGGGAATTCCAAAAGGTAATGGCATCGGTAGAGGCATCATGGGCTGGGGAACCATGAGTGGTGGGGGAGAACCTGGCGGCACAGCTGAAGGTGGCATTATGATAGGAGGCACGATAGGCGGAGGGGGGATTGGAATTGGTATAGGCATTTGGGGAGGAATGGGCACAGGCACAGGTATCGGTACGGGTATCGGCATATTGTCATCTCGTTTCGGCCCTGGAGGCGTGGGCATGTTCTTATACTGGCAATGTTCCGGTATAGGCTGCGGGTACCAGTATAGGGGGTTGCAAGGATCTTCAGGAGTCTTCGTGTCGTTTATTCTGCGGTGGTTTGTCGTACCGTCTATCGTACATTTTATGCCTTGCAAAGTCAAGGCCATAAATATAAACTGTAACAAAAATAATACCGAACTAGATAAATCTTTAACTCAAGCTTTACTCTATAAAGGAATTCAAAGAATAGGAATAAGACTATAGTTGTCATTTCTTGCACTATTATTAAACTTAAAGAAGCAAACAATTCTAAGAGAAGATGCAACATTCGAAGAAAATCATGTAGCTGCACAAACGCCTGTGATATGTTATTTTATATTTTGAAATCTTTCAGGTAAGGAAAATATGTCGTTCGTTTTAAATTCGCACGGCGGAACGCAATTATATTGACATACGACAGTTCACATGAGCGCGTGTTGATGCGCGTTGATGTTGGGGAAAAGAACCTAGATGCGGCCAATCGTATGCCATAGTGATTAGAGTCTATGTGTAATGACCGAACGTTGTTTGGTTAAGCACGTGATTTCATCTCTGACGGATGAAAGTGTATTATTTATCGTTAAAACGAATAACATGCATGAGGGTACTTCAGAAAGGCTTGGTTTCGGCTGTTTACGAAAGGGTGACATTTTTCCGAAAGGGGCTAAGGATTTTATAGAATTTGTCGGGATATGAAATATAAGGTACACAAAATTGTTATAAAAGAGTAATATTATTAAAATTAACTAGAGAATTACGAGAACAATTTTCTAGAAGTTCTTGCGGCATTATAGACCGCCTCCTTTTCCGCGTGTAAATTGAACTTTTACTAATTTTAGTAACTAACTTCACACGTACTAAAATTTATTAAAATGGATTTTTATTACTATGTCGTTAAAATTCAGATCATTGTTTGTAATTATTAATGTAAGTTATAAACACAACCGACAAAATAAAGGGATACAATGATATAGAATAGAAATAATGTGATTTTTAAATTAGTAATTTAGAAGGTAACCTTACCTGCCCTTTTAACATTGATTTTAGGTTATACATTGTGAAACTGAGCACTGAAACTGAGTTGTGAGTTCGACAAGCGGGTTTTATAAACACTGTTCCGACTTTTACCTCACAATGAGCCTTTTTAGGTAGACAATGGTTTTACTTATTTTTAGACTACAATACCTCAAAGTTGGAATTCTTTTGTTTTCTTCTGATAAGCTCATGATTGACTCATGTTGTGTTATAACTAAGACGTCATTGGAGATGTAACTGACCTATCCATTTCTGTTATCTTATCCTAGTGTGTTGGCTTGTTCAGTGTGCTGTTTTAAGAAAATTGTTTTGTACCTTCCAAAAACTCTTAGCGGTTGTCTACATCTAAGAAGGAACCAGTCTAAATTCAAGTTTGTAAGTGTTACAGTTACGTAATTGATCAGTGAGTGGTATTATGCTTTTATACGAGTATATAAGAATTTCTTGAACCGTTAATATAGGTTCTTTTGACAATATGCATAGATTTGTGATAAGAACACGAAAGTCTGAGATTATTCTAAATCTATTATAAGGGTTCTTTAGAGACTGTATTTTTTTGCTATTCGTACTCCACAGCTATTTGTTGATATAGTTATTTTTTAGAAATATTTGGCTATGTAAGGTAATAGCATTACATATTGGTCTGTTGGCTTAGTATTTGGTGTCTTTGATTGCTATACACACTGGACAAATGTTTGTGTTATGAACACGATCATTCGTTCCGTAGCTGGATGTGTGAATATTTAGATATTATGTGTAAGTACGTTTATTAGTTGTCTAATACTCATAACACATGCGTATGCTTGGTTTGATGAATGGTGTTGGATGAATGTTGTTGTATATTCATTTATTTATGATGACTACTACGCTAGAATAATATTGTTGTCTGGGATAACAGGAAATAAATCACTGCTGAGGGATAGCCTATAAGTACGTGTATAATAAGTAAGCTCAAAAGTTCTACTACTCAATACTTTTATTGCACTCATATGTTTAAAAGGTAAATATAATATAGTACAATATGGACCCGGTAGGGCATGGCAACGTAGAAGAGAGGAGGATGCTAATTTAGATTAAATATCACAAGCTTTTTATTGCTAGCTCTAAGTAGTTGTTTTTTACATTTATTATAGTGTTAACTTAGTGGTTTCCGCCGCTACTATGGTATTTGATATAACTATTGAGTATTGAGTATTGATGTTACTTTTTTGGTGGTTTTTCATACCTCTGATCCATGGGAGGAAAACTAGATATCTTACGATACACAGATGATGTGAATACGTCTTGGAGACCATTAAAGTAAGCGTAGGATAACATGCTTTCATCCTTTTATTAGATATTTTTTCAAATCTACTAGAACTTTATATTTTCTAAAACGTCTGTATAATACCATGATTGCCAATAATGGTCCCGCAGCTGTGCCATAGGTCTTTCATATCACTTGACCTGTGACTGCGACGAGTAATAAAAATGGAACCGACAATAATGCTTATAGACTATTTTTTTATTCAAGTTTCTTTCTTGTTAGTTGGGTGTATCTTATAAAGTAATACTTAACTGGTGAATAAGATCTTATTGGTAATAGGTTCGAATGTTCAATCTTGTATTCTCGCTTATTAGAATCAGAAAATTTTACTGTTCTCTTTGAATCAAACTACTATACTCTAAGAAATACATTTTTTTTTCCTACAAACTACTGAGTAGGAAAAAAAAAATGTATTTCTTAGAGTATACTTATCTCAGTTTGAAATACGTGAAATAAATAATAATAAAAAATCTTTATATTCTCATCATCGCAAATTAGGTACAAAGTTAATATGGTGTTCATAACATAGAGATTGGTGTCTGAATTAAGTAAAACCTATACCACAGATCACGAAGCTATACCACCTTGAAACAATTTTTCAATACTTAAAATTCGTAATTAGAAACTATTTTTTCATGACATGAAATAATAAATTCGTGTAAAAAATAAAATTGGAAGTATGAGATCAATTTTTAATGCATTTCATGTACCTACACGTCCGGATTTGCTAAGTTCTAATCGGTTGTAGCCAGTTCAAACCGACTCATACAAGGTTTAAGCGTATTTCGCTTAAGCCGCAACAAATCCATTTGAGCTTACGCAAGGAGAGCTTTGAGCAATACTCATACAACATGTTACTTTTGTGAGGGGTAATGAACTCAAAAATAAACAATAATATTTTATTTGAATCAAAACATTTACGAATACTAAAAAGTGGAAACTAAAAATAAATAATTTAGATATAACTATTTAAATTTCTTCATTAATTAAAATTATCGTCTTTCCATACTTTCTACATCTTTTGGCTTTTCTTTGTGATGTTTCTGCTGTTGTTTTTTTATCTCGTCGATGTTCAGAATCGAAAAGCCATCATTTTTCATCATATCAAGGTTTTTCGTTTCGACTATGGTGACCACGTCCCCGTGTTTAGTCTTCATTCTGTAAACTTTATTTTTATCCTTTTCTGGTTTATTTTCAGCTTTGTCGTCTTTTTCTGTTTCTTCCTTATTATCTTTTTTCTCTTGTTCTTGCGCCTTAGTTTTATTCTTAGCGCTGTCATACACATACAAACGACGATCGGAAGGATATTTTGGAAATGCTCGATAATAATCGTCGTAACTTTTCTTAGTTTCCTTTACAAAAGCTTCTGCCAATTTTCGTATTAAAATCATACTTTTTTTGGATATGCTTTGGTTGTACACCGCAACTGGGCCCAAACTAGGCATGACAGTGACGGTAGGATTACTAGGATCGTTCTTAATGTCTTCTTTCAGGATTTGTACAATTTTCTCGTATGGCGTCATTGGTGCTGGTTTACTGTAAGGTGGATTGTACAATTCGTACTCTGCACTGGTCATTTTATATATTGGGTATCCAAATCCGTTGTTCATACCTAGGTACCCGTATCCTGTACCTTGAGGGTCAAGTGAATAAATTGTATCTCTGTGCTTTCCTTTTTTGTGTTTCTCTCTTTCTCTCATTACTCTTACTGGTGAGTTAGTGGCTAGTCTGGCTCGTATCAACTTTTCAAATATGTCGGTGCAGTAGGCTGGCATGTGCAGTGGATACCAATGCAACGGGTTGCATTCGTTAAGATCTCTGTATCTCTCCTCGAAATCAAAATGGTCCATGTACGTGACGCCAGTGATGGATGGCGACGTTATTACCATGAGTTCGTATTGCAATAACAAAACAAGACTCAATTTTGGCTAAAAAAATAAATAAGTATTTAGTTATCAATTTAAACAAAGACATTTTACTTAGTGACTAAAGTAGAAGTAAGTATGAGTGAGAAAAGAAAAATATATCGTAATTAGTTGAATTTAGATGAAAACATAACTTATTTGGTATTAAATCAATTTAGATTATTTTTTTAACGTTCGTTTTTAAGAGAAATATTTATACAACGAGAAAGTTCTTTTATGCTTTGCTCGTATATTTCGACTTAGACTTAAGTATCGATATCATTCAACACAGTTCAAAAATGAATGATTGTTCAGTGCATTCATTTAAGTGTTAAATATATTTGCAAATAGATGGACACTGACTTATGAATATGAATCAGTAATATAATATTTATTCATTAGGGGCACAGATCACTATCTGATGGAAATTACAAACATGCGAGAATCGTCAGCTAAATTAATACTCGTGTAATTTCATGCCAATATGTAGGCGTACGGTATTTATAATTTATGTATCTTAACATAATTAATATTAATTAAATGGCAAATAATTCTAAATTTCTCTCATTAAAATCTTCAACGCTTAATAACATTTGATGCAGTATTGGCCATAACTCTTTTAAGATTAAATATATTTTGAGAAATTTCGTTGGGTCTAGACATAATGTTAAAATGCTGAAATACTCTGGCAATGATTAAAAGATCAAACAAACGGCAAAAAAATGTAGAAAAAAGTGTTCTTGAAGGTGTGTAAAAAATAGACGAATGATTAAAAGCCCAAACACACTGGATGTTCATCTTAACGTTGTATTGTCAAGAGCGCGAGGTGGCTGGCGTCCACATTCACTCCGTCGCGTGTGTAAGGCTCCTAATCAGTCATAGACTCACCGTCATAATTCTTTGTGTTTGCTTTTTAACGTCAACTTCTTTCATTCGCACTTTATTGGCACCTACTTATCGCATTGTTCTGTTTATTTTTTTCGATACTCCGTTGACGTCGTTTTCTATTGTGCTACCACCTGCGTGGTTATGTAATACTGCATTTTGCTCAATTTTATGGAAAAATGATGAATAAACTAACAAATTAAAATGCATTTTCGCGATAACAGTTCTTTATTTTGCTTCAGCCCAAAAATTCAGCTACTTGTAGTCCTTTGAATGGATTCTGGTCAATTCCCGGCTGATTTGGGTATCGGAATAGTTTTATAACCACAGGTTGAATCACTACTGGTGACTTCGCACAATCAGCTGAAACAACCAAATATGTTTTAACATCACTATTATCATATTTTGTAAAACAACAGCATTTTATGAAAAATCTTCGTAAAATTATTGAGATGTAGATCAGATACGATCATTTTTTGTGCTTATTTTAAGAAAAATAAATACTGCAAACTTATTTCTCTACTTAAGAAATAGATACAATGTATTACGTACATTTCGATCCAATAACATTGGGTAATTCTCTCAAGGCTATCTCTGGCATGACCTGGCTTGTTGAGTACTTGATTAGCAAAAGATTAAAAAGTAAAACTGCCACGAACATGTTTTTATTTGTAACTGATTCTGTGACGTGGTGTATATAGGCAACTTGTGCAACATAAACGCAATAGGAATTGTAGCGGCAATAAAACCAAATGTAATTTTGTGAATTTATTTTAGCGGTCTTATGTTTCCTTTTCCGGGTAGTCTTGATTGTTATTAAATTTTGAGGTGATATCGTCGAATTTCTTTTCTGATACGAATGTTGGCATCATTACGTTTTTAGGTGGGCAGCAGCAGGTCTCCGCGTCATACCCACTGCGACGTCTCCGACTTAGCTCCTGGCCCTTCTGGACGTCTCCCTCGTACGCTCCAGACCTGAGGACCACCTGTTCCAAGTCCTCTCGAATTTTCTGTAGTTCTTCCTTTTTAATTACTCCTCGTATGTTTAGAAAGTCGGCCATGTTTTCGTTAACTTTGAAGTCAAGGATACATTCTAAAAGATATAGTGACAAGAATATTATTTCGATCAGTAGTTTATTTTTGTGTAGATTCAGGAAGCGAATCTTATTACATATAGTCACAAACTAAAATCTTATCTACCGCCCTGAAAATTTATTTCATCTGATATAATTATTTATTTTTGCAAAGTTTCGTAATCGGCATCCATTTTTCTGAATATACAATATTATTATGCAAATAATGGTTCAGGCATTTGCAAGATTTGTTGAAATAAAGAAATTTGTACTTGAAATTTATGTTTTGTGGTATACTATACGCTGACCTCAGTAGTTTTTTTTTATAAAGTGGCGTCAACAGTTTGAAAATCTTACCATTATGAGGCGGGCATTCGCAAACAAAAGTTGACGTTTTAATAGGCATTGTGTCATGTCTTCGAAAAAAGTGTTGGATGGGCTCTTGCGGCTTTGACCAAGACCATCGGTCCCAGGGCATGATATACTGTTGGACACAACTTGCAGATGACGTCACAGCAAGGACGATGAAGGCAATCTGTGAAAACAACAATTTGATGATGATGATAAAACAAGGTTAAATATAAAAATTGAACGTATAAGCACGTATTGGATAACAATGAATTGATGTGTAAAATAATTCCCCAGTGTACAGCTATTGAGTTGCTCAACTACTAATTTGTAATTTCGATCTGTACACAAATCCAATAGATAATACTAATAGAACAGTTTTTATCTCGTATCAATTAAGGAAAATAATTTAAAAGGACATTTTATTCTTGTATTTTTTTCTGTTTCTGTTGCGCACATGTCAAACTTATAGTCTTATGATTATCTGTATGCAGTATTTACAAGAAAATGACTTCAATACAAATAACACAAGTTACTCTTCATCAGTGCAAAACTATACTAGGATTATCTCAAGTTATTTCATCCTAATATACATAATACGTAACTGAAATATGTAACTGACAGACATGTAAAAATAAATTACAAGTTGTTTTCTGAGGTTATACTTATTTTATTGAAACCTAGAACTTTGAGTAAACAAAGTAAAGTTAATTCTAAAAACTTAAAGTGTATGGGTTGACATTTTTTTGTCAGATGACGTGACTTTTACTTGTCAGCTCAATACAATTGATTGATTTGACCAGCGTTGCGAGAAAAGTCTACACGTGAATTTGACTTAAACTTCAAATCAGGAACATATGGGTTATCATTATCGTATAAGGATTCGTCTAGGTACGATATGTCTTCTCCCTGTTGTTCAATATTATCTGGTGTCGCATTTAAAAAGTCTTCTGAAGAATAATCATCGTCTTTCTTTTTTCGTGTGGTGTATTCCGAAGGATGTGTGGTGGAAGGTGCACGGAAAGTTCTTTCAGACAAGTACAGTGAAATTTCATCTGCACGCGCAGTTCTTTTAGGAAAATAAGGTTCAAATTCATATGCTTGTTTAGCTTTTTTAGGAAAAAAGGGTTCAAACTCAAGTGCATTCGCAGTTTTTTTAGGGATATAAGGTTCTAATTTAAGTGCGTGCGCAGGTCTTTCAGGGAAATAAGTTCCAAATTTATGCGCATGCAAGTTTTTTTCAGGAAAGTAAGGTGCATATCCACGTGAATGCGCTGTTCTTTTTGAAAAAATAGTTTCAAATTCATGTGCGTGCGCAGGTCTTTCAGGCAAATAAGTCTCAAATTTATGCACATGCGAGGTTCTGTCAGGAAAGTAAGGTGCAAATTCAGGTAAATGCGCAGGTTTTTTAGAAACAATAGGTTTCGATTTTTGTACATGCAAGGTTCTTTCAGGAAAGTAGTGTGCGAATTCATGTGCACGCCCAATTTTTCTAGGAGAGTAAGGTGCAAATTTATGTGAGCGCGAAGTCCTCTCAGAAAAATGTGTTTCAAATTCATGCGCATTCGAGATTCTTTCAGGAAAGTACGGAGCTAATTCATATGCACGCCCAGTTTTTTCAGGAATGTAAGGTGCAATTTCAGGTAAATGCGCAGTTTTTACAGAATAATAAGGCTCCAATTTATGCGCATGCGAGGTTTTTTCAGGAAAGTAGGGTGCTAATTCATGTGAACTCGAAGTCTTTTCAGAAAAATAACTTTCGAATTCATGCGCATGCGAGTTTTTTTCAGGAAAGTAGGGTGCAAATTCATGTGAACTCGACCTTTCAGAATAATAACTTTCAAATTCATGCGCATGCATGGTTCTTTCAGGAAAGTAAGGTGCGAATTCATGTGCACGCCCAGTTCTTTCAGGAAAATATCGTGCATATTTTTCACGAATGTAAGGTTCTAGTTCATTGAATTCAGTAGAGGCTACAGTTTCATGCGTAATCTCATTTTTTTCAGGTATTACTTGTGCCTGCTCAGTTGTTTCGGTTATTTGAGGTACAGGCATAGGTATTTCTGGTGCAGGCATAAGTGTTTCAAGTCTTGGCAAATGAAATGGAGGTATTCCTAGAGGCATAGGTGTTTCTTGTGTAAGTGGCGCATATATTTGAGGTATTTCTGGAACAATTGCAGGCATTTCTGGTGAAGGCATAGGTGTTTCAGGTGCAGCTGGCACATATATTTGAGGTATGTCTTGAACAAATGCGGGCGTTACTGGTGAAGGCATAGGTGTTTCGGGTGCAGCTGGCACATATATTTGAGGTATTTCTGGAACAAATGCGGGCGTTACTGGTGCAGGCATAGGTGCTTCAAGTCTTGACACATGAATTTGTGGTATTTCTGAAGCAATCGCAGCCACTTCTGGTGTAGGCACAGGCATTTCAGGTGCAGGTGGCGCATATATTTGAGGTATATCTGGAGCAAGAGCAGGTATTTCTGATGCATGCTGAGGTTTTTCAAATCCTAGCGTATTTATTGGAGGTAGTTCTGGTACAAACGCTGGTATTTCAGTAGGCCTTGTTATTTCAGGTGCAGGTACAGTTATTTCATTTATTTCAGGTTTCAGCCCAAGTAATTCATTTATTTCAAGAGAATCTTTGGGAGGCTGTATGGTGATGTATTTTCTTATTTTTTTGTAGCAGATTCCGGGAGGGAAATATGGACATCGTAGGGCCGCAACTTGCGTCGTCGTTGTTATAAGTGTAGTTGTAGTTGGGGCTACAGTTGTGGTTGGGTTTGTGGTTGTAGTTGTAGTTGGAGTTGTAGTTGTAGTTGGAGTCGTAGTTGTAGTTAGAGTCGTAGTTGTGGTTGCAGACGTAGTGGTAATTTCAGTCGTAGGTGAAGTTATCGGTGTTGCAGTTGTAGTTGTAGTTGTGGTTGTCGTTGTAGTTGTGGTTGTAGGCGTAGTTGTAGGCGTGGTTGTAGTTGTGGTTGTAGGCGTCGTCGTAGACTCAGTCGTGGTCTCCGTTGTTGGCATCACCGATATAACTATACAAGGTGTCGTAGTCGTTGTGGCTCTAGTGGTTTTCTTCTTAAATGGAGCTTCGCTGTTTGCTGAGTGCAATTCTTCGAAATCTCTTCGAAATAATTTGCGGTAAACTTCCTGGCCTTTCCGCCCAATAAAGAGCGGAAACTGCATCTGAATGTTACTCTGACTTCCATTGCATCCACCGTCACACAGTTTATAAGGTGCAGTGAACATTAACACTCCAGGTTTTTCTGATATTTCTAAAATGAATTGATGATTATTTAATTTATTGTTCCACGACTTTCGCTCAACGCCATCTTGTCTCAAACTAAGCAAAACTTGTATTTTTCTGAGTACTAGCCAAATGTAAAACATATTTTTATACCTCTAAACAAATATTTATTATAGATCAATTATACCCAGACACAGAACAAATGACGGTGCACGATCATTCGCCTTGAGTGGGGATCGAACCCAAGACCTCTTGGAATCGATATCAGGGCCACTGACCTCTGGACCAACAAGCTGGTCAATAAGATACTCGTAATTAAGCTGATTTTTCCGCCGTCAAATTATCATAACTGTAAACACATGACTGATGGCACTTACTCTCTCCATTGAAGATTTTTTTTAGATACTGTCCGCCGTCCTCCGTTACTTGAGCGAGTATGTCAGCTGCTTCCTGACTTTGCAAAGCGTTACCAATTATCAGTGGAAATGAACTAAAAACAGTGAATATTTTTAGATACGGATAAGCCACCATCATGAATTTAAACATATATTATTCTTTTTCACCTTTTATTTTTACGAAGTTTGTAGCGACACGATAAAGTCGCTATAGCTGTGTACAACAGTTTTATGTTTTACATTGAAATTGAATGTTGTTGTTACGAGTATGTTGGGAACTATATGTGTACTAATATGTAACGTATGAATTTGGTACGTTTTGCACGCGATCATTTAATTTTAGAATACAACAAAAGTGTGGTTCTTAAGTGACTAATTGTAATTAAAACCATACATTTTATGCATTTAGATTCCAAACCATTTATTAGCTGCAACTCACAGCATGGATAATATTAGGTAGATATAAATTATAAGTGAATTAGTGAAACAACTAGTGAAGCGGTGACTACACAAAATATATAGCCTCAACAAGACTTGTTTCATAGTTAGAGTAAAAAAACACCAAATTTTACGCTCTTTTCAGCCAGTACCTGACCATAGCTGCATAGTTATTATTAGTTTATGCAGTTAACTATTTACAGTGGCCACACAAAGCTGAAAGTTTAATCGGCTTGCTGACATTTTAGTGCCTGTGTTACCTCTGTGTCAGCCTATGGCGAAGTTTGGTTTCAGTAATTAGATAGAATTGAACTATGTTTAAAGTACAATAGAATTATAGCATAGATATTGAGGCAAGGAGTCTCGAAATTAATTCAATATTTGTTTGAAGATAGTAAGGTGATTGTGGCGTCAAACTGATCTCCAAGATTTAAATACTCGCCGAAGTAGACAGACTAAGAGGAGACGACTTGTAAAATCCCGGATTAGAAAGTCTAGCCTAGATAAGATAAACGACACCGCCATTAATTAACAAGATAATTGTCACAAAGCTTTCCACTTTCCAAAGATTCTAGATAAAACGAAAAACTAATTTATCTTTCGATTGTTAGACAATATCTTTTCAAGAAATCAAATATAATGTTAAGGTGTATAAGATACTCGTAAATAAATATTATTTCTAAACGAGTGCCTCTTTTGAAATGTATCGCCAGGCATCGATCGGAAGCCGATATCTCCTCAGCTATTTCAAATTCGCTTCATTTACCTACAGTCAGTTTTATCTTCAGTTTCCTTATTGTGATTCATTCCGTCGTTGTCGCCCAGTTCAAGCGGGACATTGGAAAATATTTATGTACAACAATTTATAACTGTCACCGACTCCCAACTCTTTCCAATTGGCGAAAGAGTTCTACACAATTGTTTCGCTGGGCAATGTTTAAAAATAGTCGTCCAAGACACTGGCCTATGGTGAGAACGTTAATATTATTCTCTGCCCGTGACATAACTCATGTGTTTTCAAGTTTACACAAAAGATTATACAATTCTTGGAACTGTCTGCTACTATTTGTAACAATGTTGAAAGGTCAAATGGACAAGTTCATGGGTTTGAAAAATATATTATGGTAGCTATGATACAATTATGTTTTCGTCTTTTCATGGGTTGTGTCTAATTATGTGGACATTTACAATCGGCTTATGGCCTTCAAAGATTTCGATATAAAAATGAATGGACCAAATAGTACGTACAGCGGTTAACACATAAAGTTGGTATTTATCAATTAAGAAGTTAATTATTAATATAATATTAAAATAACATTATATTGAATTTTAGTCAATCACACTGAATAACAACACGTAAATGCATTCGAATTTCGACTAGCTGTCTAACAAACACTAATCAACAAATACGTGTTAGCGTAAAATCATCCCCAATTTTGACCATAAAAGGCCCGTCTAGCCGCAAGACTAGCCCAATTAATCACAGCACATTGATGTCACAAACACATGACCATCTGAACATGATGTCAATATTCTCTATTCTGGTATCAATTCCCGAGCAATACAAGTGTAATGATGGCGGCACATCCGTCATTAAGATGAATCGATAGTCTCCTCATTTGTCAAAACTAATTCAGTAATTTAGTATCGGCGGGGACGTACGTATGCTGAACTTCGTGTCGCGTTTCCATTCATGTTTGTTGTCTATAGTGGTTATTGAACAAGAAGACTAGATGTTATAATAATAATATTTAGAAGCCAAAATGCGATATTATAATTTAGCCTTTAAAAATTAAGCTCATTCTATATTCTCATACGGTAAGAATGATTCGATGGAGATGTCTTGGAAAATAATCTTAATTGTCTTAAATTATAAATTAGGCTTCAAATCACCTTAATTATTTTACATTAAGCTTCAAATCACTCATGAATTTTATTTATAGTTATAGAAGTCTGTATTACGAGTACTTCTATGAGGCAAATATACTGACAGTTACAGTAAAACCTAGACTTCTATTTTAGGAAATACGTGTTCACAATAAGCTTAATAATAAGGTCGCGTCGGATCTAATCGTCGATATTACTATGTCATTACAAGGGGACAAAGGCAGACAGATTGATTTGATCGCAGGTTATAAGTAGACAGAAATAGTAACTATTATTGAAGTCTGGTTATATATTGACTGTCTTTTAGGGAATAATAGTACTTCATTGAAATTAAATAAAGATTTTCTGCATTCTCTTTGCCCAATCATTGTATTGTTGGCGTTATGTAGGTACTTAAGATGTTTTTTTTTTCATTACTCACCTTCCATTTTGATAACATTATTATCTTTTACTCAGTTTTCCTATTTTATAATTATAGTGTATTTTTTTTTGGCCTCGAATCGTGTTTCTATTAAAAAAAATTGCGTAATTTTACTATTTTCATGCCCTCTCAATGTGAAATAAGCTAATGTCAAATAATTAATACGAAATAAGTCTCCCATATTGCTTCAAAATTTTGTACAAATTATTGAAATAGTACCGATTGATTTTGTACAACTGAAGTATTTTCGAGATTCTTAATTTCTTAGCTTTCACGTAACATATGAACTTTGTATACCTATTGTCTATGAAGTCGTGTTAGTTTCACAGGTGTATTTGTATGGAATTTTCAGGTTCAAGGTTTAGATTGATTTAGAATGTGCAGCGGAATCCAAATATAACGTTATTTTGAGTGCAATCTTAAGTGGTTTAATGTTGATCCGTCTGACGTATGCATTCCGTACCAAAGATACATCTGCCGTACCTACAAATGTACTCCCAGCGGATATTTATACGGTGGTCAACTATTACATAATGCAACAAATTCATGCATTTGTCACTTTGATAAAATATTCTGACGAATCGTATCGCATTCATAAATTACGATTTGGTCTCCCAAACAAAATTTGCTGTACAATGTTATAATATTGCACTACGATTAGTGGAATTCGGTTCATTTAATTTCGAAATTTCATTTAAATTTGTTCAATGTTTATGCTAGATGCCAGTAACTTATTACAGCTGTGGAATACTGTAGATGGATTGTGGTCAACCATAACGTGTAAAATGCGGGAGTTAATAACCCAATTTCTCTCAGTTCTAAATTAAATGTTATGGTTACCTGCATTTGTTTTAGGATTAGTTGGAATACTCGCAGCTCAACTATTTGTTATGAGAGGTTTATTTTCTGTTAATTAACTGAACGTAAATCCCGTCGTATAACATAGTATATAATAGCGAGTTCTCTGGAAATAGAACACTTTCATTAAGAAACGAGAATTTCGTTCATTATGTCACAAGTTAAAAATACTTTGATGTAGAGATACAGGTGGCCCGTTATACTTTGACAAAATTAAAAAGTAAACATCAGAATTAGTTCCCTTTGCGTCATCACTTTTTTTATTTTCTATTTGCACATGTTTATTCGCCAAATTGGCATCACACGTATGCTGAGCACGTTAGCTTTGATTGATTTACTGTTTTCTTAACGCGCTGCAATAATGTCAAATAAATTTTGCAATAAAATTTACACGCGGTGACGTGTGACATTACTTTCTTTAGTTTACTTGTTTTGTCTGAGAAGTAATATGGAATGGGTGTAATTTATTCCGTGATTTAGTCCGACGTCAAAATATTGACCTCAATCCGATCCCAAAGTACGTTTCAGCTAGACTAATTAAACAATTCACCTATTTAATTCTTATTCACCAACATTCCTACTGATATTTTTTACACCATTTATTAGACACAATGGATACACCATTTACTGTTACGAAAGTACAAAAAAAAAATACATTTTATCACATTCCGTAGATTCAAATCAGATATCATAATATAGGAACTTAAATACACAAGAAAGTCAAATACAGGTTTAAATTTTTACATTAACACATATTAAATTGCAATTTATTTATCTTTAACGAAAAGAAAATCACAAGAGAAAATTACAGGAGATTTCATCAGCTGCGAGCATGAGCTGTTTATCTGTCAGCAGTCTATAAGACTGAGCTTGGCATACGTTTGGAGGTTTGATATGTTAATAAATTGCTGCTTTGTTAATGCTAAACGATTGGCAGTTAAACGTTTAGCTAACTGTTTAAAAAAATGTAAGAAAATGCAGCAGATCATATTTTGTACACCTGAGGTAACCTGTTATTACATCTAGGTACTGGAAAAATATATCAATCAATCAAACATGTTTTTTAATGCTGATATTTTCGAAAGTAAATTTTAGCTTCCAATAATGACTATCATTCACTGAGTAAAGTAACGTGTATAGGCAGTAACATATAGGCATGAAAGGCACGGTATAACCCGTAATTAAAATTCACTGCCTGGCAGAACGATCAATTATTCGGTCATTTATGAATGAATTGATGAGGCTTGTCCACAGAAATGATGCAGACAGATGATCCAGTGCCCCAACCACTCATACGTGCCTCGCTACTATTGACAATCAATAATAACAACAGAAACTTGGAGAGAACATCTTTTTACCGAGAAACAAGATCCTAATTAAGTAGATGCAGACTTTTACGTCACGAACGAAGAATATGCTCGTTCTCATGAAATAAAATACCTTTATACTCGATGTAGTAAGCTTCTGAAATTACCCATTTTTATATTCAATGCTGTACTTATTTGTAATTTTAGTGCAAAGAGCAGCAGCGTCGTATTCACGGGACAACGAGCGGTAACAGTCATTTTGTTATTACTACAATTCCCTTGAATCGAGAATACTAGAATAGGTAATCCTATCACGGCCATGTTATGTTACGATGATGCGTCTTGTTCGTTACTTAGAGACCTCGTAACGAGACATTTTTATGGTAAAACGATCTTGATTTTATAATGTAGATCGTGATATACTATTTTGCGTTGCCCAAAACTTTTCATTGTGTCTGTGTTGCTCATGATTTCGAGAACAATCGAGAACTGTTACATAAACATTTGTTTGTGTGTGAGTGTTATTTAAGTAATTAAAATGGCAACAGCATCGATGTCACAAGTTGGACGTTCTATTCTTAACCATCGAGTACCCAATCGATGTCTCAGCTCCCTTGGTCATTGTAACATTTAATTATCTTCAATTTGGCTGATTGCCTGCTTTACCTGCTAGGTAGCCCAACGTTTTGGCCCACGCCCAAGCGATTACATTCACTGAACTGTCAAAGATAAGTTATTTTAGATATCTCGACATTGAAATTTTGTGGTGCGCCCACTGAGTGGATGTGTCACGCGATTGTGACATTGAACGTCTTGTATTAAGAGCCATATTACTTGGTCCCGCGTCACGCCGGCACGCTGTCACGCGTACTTGATTACAGTGTAGGGTTTCTAACACAACACTTACTCTCGATGTTATTACTCACCACCTAATTATGACGCTCCTCCCATCGAAGCTGTTGTAATAGCAATATTTTATGCGCAAATTGTAATTACCTATACTTTAAGTTAGCAGTTCAAATCTAATTAAAAATTTTAAACGGACCTTTGGATTATCCATAAATAATTTTAATTATTCACCCATAAATCACTTTTATTAAGAAATCAACGCACAGATTTATTATTCTAAGCGAAGTTAATGGGAGCCATTTATCTGGGTATTAATCTAATATACGGTACCTTATTAGTCGAAGCTGAGGATCGATTGGAGACCATTACTCTTGTATGAGACTAGAAATATGCGAACACATTGTTATTGTGTTATTATTATGTTTCCATTCCATGTTGTTTTATATATTCATGTGAATTTGTGCGTAAACTTAAGTATGTAACGCGATACAGAGGTAAACATTCTAAAAGCTTTTTAATGTTTCCGTCACTATAAATTCTTTGATCGCAGTTCCTTTCGAGTGGTATCTGATGTTAAATTTTAAGGAAAAATATGAAATGAAGTGAGTGTTTGGCCGATGTCGGTGCAGTGCGGTATGCGAAGTGCTTTTAATTGAAGTATGTGTAGGAGCAGATGTTCTGTCGGCTTATGTTCCAGATGCAGAGAGAACACGTGTAAATAATATGAGCACTGCACTACATCATAGCTTGTTGGATGTATTATCATGCTCCAGTATACAGTTTATGTTTAGGAACTGTATGTTATTATGTTTGTGGCTCTCTAATGCTCACTTAGATTTATAGCTCGATGTCTTGATTTAACATTTTGTTTTCTCCATACTCTTTTGTAAAATTAATATGTTATTAGATATACTTTATCGCATTGCAGTTAATTGTATATGAACCATCGCCATGCATTTTACATGTTCTTTAGATGAATTATTTAATTGCATTGATGTTGCAAACTTACAAATAAGCAGTTCATGGGACCCTAATGAGGTAACGCGAGCAAATAAAACTAGTTAGGTTAACTTAAAATTTTATTGTCTTACTCAAATAAGACAGATATTAAAATAGGAATGCGGACGGCTTCCGAACTCTGTTCTGCCGTTCAGGCGGTGACTGCTGATAGCTGCATCACACCAACGAAATCCTGTAACATCGACACAAAGGTCACGCCGGCACTTCGGAACGGAGTCCGCCAAGCGAGGTCAAGCGAGGGTGTTAGAGCGAAGCTAGATGGAGACGGTGTTAAATCCGAGTCTGGAATACTTCCTCGAGATGAGGGACTTGCTGTGGTAACGGTGGAACCTGGCGCCCGTCGAAATGTGTCTGAGGAGAGCGGAGTCTTTGGAAGACTTGGAGGTGGAGTAGCCACCCTTGGAGAGGTAGGTGCGCAGCACGCGCTCGCCCCAGGTCTGGGCGCGCGGCCGCTCCACGGGCAGGCCCTTGTTCCGCCTGTCCAGGTAGTTGATCACGTCGTTGTAGTAGTTGTGCTGGTAGTCGTACAGGTAGTTGTATTGGAGGAACCTCGGCCTGAAACGTACCAAAGTGTCACTTACATAAGGCTTCCTAAGATAAATTAGACCAATTACGATCGTAAATTACTATAGTTATTCAAGAGTACGGCTATTTTCAACAAAATTAATTTTGTTTTCAATATCTTCTAATGAGTCAACTGGCTTAAATACTCATGTACTATTGAGTTAATGTTCAGCTGGTTTCAAAAGTTTTATTAAGTAAGTAATGTAATGTGTGTCACCTGATCCAGTGTTTGAACACTAGTTTTTTAGGCTCGGTGCCTAGCACGGTGTTTTCGGGCGCAGGGGGCTCGGCCTCCTCGGGCTTGGCTGCTGCGGCAGTCTCGGCGGCCGCGGCGGGGGCCTCCTCCGGTGCAGGCTCTGCCGGTGCAGGGGTTTCTTCTTCTACATCGTCCCACATCTCGCAAAGGGGTACTCTGCGATCAAAAACCACTTCGTTATTGTTGACACTGGCTAAAGAAACTTCACAAGTAATCACAGTCCAGGCACTAGACACAGACCTAACTGGGTTTGGAGAAGCGTGTGGTGCGGATGCTCGTTCGTCTACGACTGTCAGCTCCGTCCCCCGGTGGCGCACGCAGCCTCCCGATTTATCTCCCTTTGACCCCACCTGGCTGTCGCAAGCGCTATGTTTGCGCGACTCGCTGCCAATGATGTTCTGTCAATACGCTGACCGTGCATTGTATTGACAAATTCCTAGTCGTTTTTAATTAGTGTGCCAACTGACGCATTGTCTCTTTTGATCTAGGAAAACTAACCATCATAATTTAAATATTTGTTGACTGAATCATAATATTGTGTGTAAAGATGTCGGTATAGATGTATGGAGATGATGTATGTTGTATTTTGTTACAATAAATCAGCTCGCTATTACAAATTGCTTTCATAAGAAATTGCGAATGCTATAATTGTAATCTACACACGAATGTATTAATCGTACCGAGGTCATTAGTTACGGGTGTCAGATGAAAAGACAAAACAAACGTATAAATTTCCGTTAGATTGCCTTTGAGTTGGGTGGAAATGAGCCAGATTGTCACTAACTCTTACATAAATGATGTTACATTTGTTGTGCGGCAGACCTTCAATGATTTATTCATATTAATTTGTAAACGATTGTTTTATACGTGTGCCAATAAATCAAGTTCAGGCGAAATTAATATATTCCGATTACCATTATCGTCGTAATTTATAATAAATTTATCAAAGCTAAATATGATTTGTTTTCTTTCTTACTGACATTAGTTCCTCTCATAAACTTTTTATAACTGTATTTTACATCAACTACAATACCTATTTGTTAAGCTAGATTAAAATGTTTTTATTCCAAAGAAAATAAATTTGGGTAATCTCAGAAACTAAATAGTCTGTAGAAAACTGGACACAAAATTCTATAATCACTGAATGCTCGTAAATATATATATTTTTTTTTTAAATATCATTAAACTATAATATAATCAAGGAATGGTCTTAATTAATCATTTTCAAGTTAATATACCAAGAACTAGACCTAAAACAAATCCTGAATGATAATAATTATAATCTTCCACATTTTAAGCCTGGAGTTAATTAGTTCAGAGGTATGCAGTTTAGCTAATTACGACATTCCCCGTGTTTAAATTACTGATAAGATTAATTACGGATAATCGAAGATTTCACACTAGTGTGATCAATGGAGGTAGCGCATGCCAAACGTGCTTTAGAGTGTCGCGGTCAATATGCAGTCGTGATTAAAATATATTTGATTGGGTGGAAAGATTGGATGAAAATCAAAGTGCATAACTGTAAAATCCTGTTTTTTTATAACTTATGGTACAGGATAATAGTTGACACCTTTTATGCTAGATAGTCAATGCTAATTATATTTCGTACCTAGAAAGGTAGAAAGGTAAGTCGGTAAGTAAGTAAGAATGGTAAGTCGCTTCATGCGCAGGTGCTTTTAAATTATGTTGCTAGAGCATAGAAAGCTAGTTTCATACAGGAAAAGTCTGAAAACAAACCGCAACGGAAACTGGGCAATTAACCTATAAAAATGTACAGTTTCAATATTATTATGTTGTAACAACTTCAACGCAATATCAAGAAAAATGAGGGAAAAGAAAAACTAGTTTCAATTCTAACTGTAAACAGACTCCCTTCAATTTGTACTGAAAAAGACGTACAAATTGAACGTACAACAAACAGCATAAAAGAAATATGAGAAAACCATCCGATAACTACTCGAGAAATTTTCATTGGAAACTAGAATAAGACCGCTGTCCATTAAATGCTTAGCGAGGCGTTAGTTAAAGCTTTATCACCAGAAGTAGATATGTATTTTTTTTTAAATCGGTCGATTGCGCGACACTGACACTAACTGCGGTGACAACTCCCTACAACCAAGCTAAAGAAAAATAAATCTAAGAAAAGGTTTATATAACAATTTTCTCCTTTTTTATCTGTCCTATAAGAAGTTTCAATATTCTGAAGGAAAGTTTAGGGTTCTAGAGGTTTTGATTGTTCTTGCGATTGTCTAAAATTTGGGCCTTACGGCTGTATCTTTTGATTGTGTTTGCTTAGAGTCTATTTTAATACTTCCTCGCATGCCTGAAAAGGAGAATGGACAACGAAATGATCCTATAAGCAATCCGTTTTTTTCTATCGAGATACGGAATCATAAAAACGCTACACAGCTGTGGTAATTATGCAAACTTTCTCTGACTTCTACTAATGAAGCCATTCTATTGGTCCTTAAAAACATCTCTTGCTACGCGTCACAGGTGGAAGAACAGCCTTAATGTCTGTAAACGTTTATACAACTTCCCTATTAAACTTTTCAAAAGAAAAACTAGGAAACAGACTTTTAACTGCAAATTACGAATTTTATATTTTTATGTCATTATAACTTGTTTTTCATGATTCTTGTCGCTTGTAATAACGAAAGGTATCTTCACTACATAGTTTAAAACAAAGTCTCATTTTTTGTTCTCTTGTCCCTACGACCGCTTAAATCTTTTAAAATACAACGGATTTTGATGCGGTTTTTTTAAGCGATTTTAACCAATGCAGAATTAATCCTTATCCAATTAAATATTTTAAATACATTGTTGAATTAATATAGATTTATTTGGTCCCTTACAGTATATGATTTAAATAAATATAGTTGAAGATAGCAGCATTGCACCCGTGCGAAGCCAGGGCGGGTCGCTAATGTACTATAAACTGATGTTTTTCAAAATATTGTAGTTGTTATAGGATATGTCTTACTTTCTTGCCGTAATGATAAATTTTATTGTTCAATAAAAGTTAAGAGATAACCATAGCTGTGGAGCCTGTTGACATTTGAATTAAAACTGGCTAAATTTGGACAAATTGATATCCTCACCCTTTTTTCATTTGATTAGAAATAGTTTTTTTTTAAGTTTCAATAAACGCATTTGCAAATAATAAATAAATATACAAATTAAACAAAAATAAAATAGTTTAAAAAAACAAAAGCGTCAAGAATTTACCTCTTGGAGTCGCCGAGTTTCGATCCCGGGTCCTTCCGCTTGCTAGGCGAACGCTCTACCAACTGAGCTACGACTCCGGTGAATGTATGGGCGAATTTCAGGTTCCTATGAAGCTGTCTGGCTATTTTCGAAGTGGTTAACTTTGTGGAACTTCTGCGTATCTATCCTGTAAAATACATGTAATGCAATGAAATGAAATAGTTTATTCTGCAATTATGATATTGTTTATCACTTTTACATGTCAGTATTTATTAAATACTAGCTGCCCCGCGAACTTTGTTTCGCTGATAATAACATTATGAAAATTGTACCTTAATTTTTTTCATGATGCTTATGAGATAGTAGGTAAGTCTGTTAAAGATTATTGTTTGTAAGATCGTTTTCCAAATTTGGTTTTAGTAAGGCTGATTATGCACCTGATTATTAAGAGAGTTCACCAGAGTGTTGCGCACATACTGGAGCACTTATTTATTTCATTTATGGTATCGTTTACGACCTCTCCGCGCCCGAATTCACCACCGCCGTTTCATTTATAAGACTTTTTACAATTTCCCTTTAAAGTTAGTTTCGCTATGCCATTGAGAATGGCGCAAGGGCAAACATTAAAGGTAGTGGGAATGAACTTAGAAAAACCATGCTTCTCGCATGTTCAACTGTATGTAGCGTATTCTCGTGTGTCCAATGCCCAATGCGAAATTTATACATTTATCTCCAAATGGAAAAACATATAATATCGTCTACAGTAACGTATTGAAGTAGTGTTCTGTTGCGAGGTTTCTTCTATCTTCTGTTCTGTGAAATGAGAATTATGCTACCCTAATTTGACGCGAGCGAAGCCGCGGGTAAAAACTAGTTTAATATAAAAATTGTTTGACTTATTGATACAAAACTAGGTAGGTTATTTTGCGACAATTTTTGGGGATCTTGAAGTATTGCAAATAGAACGATCTTAATACGATTTTAAAGAAATTATACATTATATTAGTATACCTTATGGGAGCATCATATTCAAGATTAAAATTTTCAACAACGTTTCTGCATGTTATACCTGTGTCCCAGTGTAAGCCTGAAAAAGGGAATGAGTTTATACCATGACTCAAATGAGTGGAAAATATAAAAAAGCCAATTGTAAACAAGCTAAAAAATCCTTTTAATAATTATTTAAAGCCCTGTATCTCTATCTCTTGCTCTCATATTCAAGACAATTAAGTTACCAAAATAGACTAAAGAGACTTATACCATTTTCTCTTCACTAAGCATTTAATTAAATCTAAATATAGCAGTCACCTGATATTGATATAGACATCGGCATCCGAATATCCTCAGGTAAATAGATTTAGGCTATGTGACAGTTAATAAATAAACGTCCGTATTGTCATGTGATAAATATCTGATATACAGGTGCATATAATAATAGAATACAATGTCTTTTAATACTCAAGCGGTCTTGTGTCAAAACTTGGCGGAACTTATACTATAGTAACAAGAAATTCGTATATGGTTGATATACAACATTCATTCAAAGTTTAAACTGCCCGTAGACATTTGAAAACATCTTTGGTGTGCTAGTCTCTTTACTACTTTTCTCTTTGTATGGATCTCAGTTATCTGAATAAATCAATATATTATTATTATTATTTTACGATTTTTCTCTTCCAGGATTCGAAGCGGCCTTTGACTTAGCACAACAACTTACAAACCATGAAACTACTTTATTATCACTGCTTAAACAGTTATATTATTTTAAACACATAAATGCATCTATGCTCATCCCACAGATGTTGGTCACAAATTAGAATCGAACTCGCGACATCCGATATAGCACTCAGAGCTACGAACAATTGCTTCAACAGGTCGAAGCTTTCCTAATTTTTTGTGCCACAATCTGTTTTGTAATAGCTTTTCCAGAATTTTCTCGCACATGGAAACTTTACACACCGTACTTGACCATACTTGTTTATAAAATGATGTACACAATCATAAACATTGTATCAAACACATGTTTTGAAGATAGTACCTACAAGTCTGTAGTCATAACAATGGGGGTTTTAAATAGTGATCTAAAAAAGTGAAGCGATGATTGATAGCTTGAGTGCAGCAGCGCAGTGTCCGACCGTTGATAGCAAAAACAACGTGTAAAATACATTTTAATATGATAGTTACATAATTTTTTTGAACTAAAAAAAAATCTAGATGAGTTTTTTTTTTACGACTTATGCTTAACGAAAAGTAGTTTCAAGTAGGGTTAAGAAACATAACAAAAGAAATTAGCTGATAGTAGGTCACTAAACTTGCTTCAGCAACTTGTTGCTTATTTGTCAAACCTCTCAAATGAACGTTATGATGGAAAAATCAATACGGAAAAAGTTATAGAATAAACATACCGAGCCCTGTATAACGAATATTATTATAATCCGGCAGTTTTTTGTTTCTTATTATAATGATATCTAAGGCCGGTTGCACACAGTCGATGGTAGCTGTGATTGGTATCATCGGACTAAACAATCTGTAACCTAATATTGCTGTAAGTAGGTATATTGCGTTGATAAAACCAAATGCTGTGTCAATAGAAATAAATAAATAGATATTAAAAAATAGTCAGCTTAGCAGTCGCTTTTTACTAGCCAAGAAATTACATTATTAAGCTGTCAGGCGGGTCAATCGTTTCGTGGAAACTGTAGTGCAAGCATAAGTGGCAACTACTTAAGAGCATCCAACAGTTCGAGTACTCCATTATATCTGTGATCAAGCAGTAGCCACCATTCATAGCTATCGTAGGTAGGTGGTACTGCTTAGTTTGTAAATCAGCCCGTTCATGGCTAGTTTCAATGCTACAGATGTCATAAAACGACAAGCTAACAGGGCGGGACGTATTTGTTAAATGGCTGGAACCATCACTTCACTGTTTATTTCAGCATCGTTGTAGCCCTCAAGAGCGTTAGTTTCAGGTATTCCTGCAATCTTTCAGTCGGAGTCGCGTTGAGCTTCTGCCAGCGCTCCCGTGACTCTGGCTTAGGTTGTAGAAGAGGGTTTTTTTTAGTCACAAGACATATTACGAGCTATACCCTCATCGTGAGTTGAAGTTATGAGTATTTCACCTAGGAAAACAAAAAAATAGTGTTTCAGTAGACTCAGTACGCTTACAGATTAGCAGTCACTACCAACTAGTCGAAGAAGGCAACACTAACGGTTCCTTCCACTATGCAGTGGACTGACTACTTTATGCACCTAGTGTAACCCCGGCCTAAGTAGTACAGACAGCACTTTAGATAATTGTACGTACCACTCTAATCATGTATTATGTATATTATTTACGTTATGTTTATCATTACGTATGTGTGCGTAAGTTACTGTAGCACACCTGTTCTTGAAAGTAGGGAGGATGTGTGTTTTCCGCTCTCGGTTATACTATTTAATTTTGTAGTTAGATCCCGTTACTGTAAAATATAATGGAATATCTTTTTGTTTATCTAAATTTTGTGTCAGTCTAATGTTTAGTTATGTTAAGTACCTACACACTAAAAAGAAAAAAAAAGTTCGAATTTCAAAACTTCATTTAGCTGATTTTGTAATTACAAAATATAATTCATAAAGATGTGAAAACAAACAACATTATTATCTATGCATTACCGATACGTTCCTTTATGTAAAAAATGTTCCTTTAATAATTCTATATCATTCAGTTTCTTCGTTAGGCTCGCCTTGTCCTCAAACAATACTTACGAGTCAGTCAACAGTCTCTCAGATCTGCCCTCAAGGCTAAACCTAAGCCTACTTCCAAGACATTTACTTTTCTTCGCCTTTCAATGTGACTTAAAACCTTGTTTTTAAAAGGACTCTATTTTTCCTTTGAGTTAGCTTAATACTCAGGGTGTTTAAAATTCTAAGTGCAATAAGTTCCAAGAAAATGCTCAAGTTAAACATTTTACTACCTTGTTATTCTCAGGATAGTGACAATTTTTTACTGCATACCATGGAAGAACTGCACTACAAAGTGTTTTAAATTTATTTTTGTTATAATTGCGACATTTTTAATGCCATTGTCGTGACATAGTCTCTCTTTTGTTTCCTTTAGTTCGTTACGGAATATTACTTTAAAATTTTAAATATTTTCAAGAAAATATTACACAATTGAAAAGTAGCAAGCTCTAGGAATTAAAACGTAAAGTTACGTGAATGTAGCTTTTATATTCTTTGGAACTTTTATTATTTTTGGTTTTATTTCTGCTTTCTGTTTTCAGGTATTTAGGGGTTTAGTCTTTGTTTTCTTTCTCTTTGTGTCTTTTGTGCTCTAGCTTATCCTATCAAATCCTGTCTGACTTTGGACGGCTTCGGACGACTCCAGACATTTTGTATGACCTACATTGTGGTTACTTTTAAACCGGTAAATATAATAATATTCAGCTATATGCAATTTAAGCTGGTTAATGTTTGCGTACCTTGCTCTATGTGACACGGTGTATAGAAAAATAAACACCTCGAGCCTTTTAAGGAAACAGCCACACATTTTTATATTGTCAATTAATTGGTTTATAGCTATGTACTACATATATTAAAAAAAAATAATGTAAACGAATGATTTTCTGATAAATCCTTAATGAACCGTCAATACCGACAACCACAAACGAATGGGACGTAAGTGTTTGTCCGAGTAATACGGGTGTTCACTGAAACAATGACACATAGCGATGGGGTTGCAGAGCCGGCGTTACACAGCACACATTACGAAGCATACGACCAACTACAATCGTACCGTGTTATGTGGTCCCAGCCTTATCCACTGCATGCCCGCATGTCTGTTAACCAGTGTCTAAATTAACCAGATGTATGCCGAATCACTACCGAATTCATTTACCCTATCATGGGCATGATGACAACTTCTTTTAGTCTCCTTCGTGTAGTTTAGTGAATATTGTGTACGTATTTTTTCTTTTACCAAAGTACTATGAAACTTGCGCGTGGAGTCACTCTTTTGTGTAAAGTTTGCGAGTGCATTGCGCCACAAGCCTCTTCTCCTGAACTAAAAGCAGCTTACCTTTAACATTTTTCATTGTTCGGAAACGCGAAAATACGTCTCTAATATTTTTCTATGGAACGGACTAATTAGATTCAGTCATTACCCCTATTATTCTGAGCTGTGCGTTACAGACCGCTGTCCAACTCTTGTCTATCGCTTTATTATAAATGCACATGTTTAGTTGTTTGGATATGCAAACAACAACATGTTTGGTTCCGTAGTATACTGATACAACATTCAAGTTAAACACAGCTATATATTTACGATCGTATAGTTAAAGCGAAGTCATGAAACAATATACTTGTTTATCAATTGTTTTTTTTTCAATTAGAGATATAAATAAAGACTGGATTGTCATATTATCAACGGTACCGAAAATAGCCTAGACGTCGAAGATAAGTACAGGTAATAAATTGTCAATAAAAACCCTGCCAATATTAGTCTTACACAAGTACATTTCGAGACGTATTTTTTTTATAGCGATGACTAATACAGCATTATGTCTCAGTGGTTAGAAACACCGATATCTAAAGGGTTTGATGCTTACTTAAACATTTTTTCCTGTTTTGTGGATTTTACGCCAAAGATGAAACAAATGTCAACAAGTGAATTTTAGAATAATACTTAATGGTTGTCGTTTTCTATATTATTACGAAGATTTGATATTATTTTCTAGTAAGTTTCACACACGAATATTATAACACACCGCCATTATATTATAAGCATCTACAAAACTATTGAGTATTGACTTTTAAACATAACTGTAAAGAGTCGTTAATTCATGTATTAGAACAATACTTTGATTAGTTTTGAGGCTGAAGAAGCTTTGGAAACATAAAGCGTGTCTTTTAAGAAAATAATACCTACATTTATGCACACGTTCACATGCTAAACACACAATAAACAAAAGAAAAACTAAGTACAATGACCTTTGCTCTCATTACACTACCATTGACATTCGCAACATAATCAGACGACGTAAATCAGAGAAAGGATAGATTTTGAAGACTTATAGAGAACATACAATTCGACAGTGATTGATGCTGCCACCCACAATAAAATATTGACGGATGATTTGGCTGCAATCATCGGGTCATACGCTGACCTACTTAGGCGATTGTCTACAGCGTGATGCTAATTTACTGTTTTGTCAAGTATCAATGGTTTAATTAGAATTATTTTTTACTTAGACGTGGACTTAAAGTATGGGCTGTGATTTTATACAATTGTGAAATTAGTCAACATGTCTTTTAAAAATCTTGGCTTAATTGCTACAGAAATTGTGCTCAATATCACCATTCCCCATTTCTATTTAACTCTAGAAAAAGCCATGGATTAAATAATTAATGTAACAATAATTTTTAAACTGTGAGTAAGTATCAACATTTCAAATTCCGCTTATCATTCTTGCATAACATCACACACTATAAAGTTCTAATTCACTGACACGTGACGTGTATTTTTCAAAACCTAGACAACAAGTCTATAATCAAGCTTAACAGCCACAATAACCATACATCCCGTTTAAAAATAAACGTACACGTGCAGCTCTAAGAAACAGTTAGGAAAACGTGTCCCATCAATCTTGGAGTCTGCTCCCCTAAACTAGAGAACAAGAAGGCAACGTGCCTATGCGGCGTGCCCCACACTACATACATACGTAATTGCGGTGCCACCGGTCTCGCACAAGGTGACCAGTCGTAGAACATTGTGGTCTATGTCCTAAGTTTGCAACGGATTACTCCGGCCGAGTGTGAATGGGTATCGACAAGATATTTTGGTAGGCTGAGAAAGACGAGATATGGGAAGCTTTCTCCGTGCGGCTGATATGGGAAGAGGAGATTCAGTACTGGATTAATTGAGATATGTAACTGAATAACTGAATGCGCGTACTGTGAAGGCTTTGGTGTTGGTATTGATATGCATCAGAAGTTATTCAAGGCTTGACTATTGATGTACGCGTAGATGAATACTGGACTAAGATAATAGACTGCCTTTGATTGACTCGCTAAGACGACCATTGATGTGACCCGTATGTAAGCTATATTTCGACGGAATGAATGCTTCTATTGTGTCATTTATAGAATCCAGCCTGATAATAGTGACTTAGGTGTATGTAAAATAAATATGTATCATATTTCTATGATTTGTAAAGTGAAGCACCGGTCTTCAAACAAAATCGGATTTTATTTACTCGCACTCTCAGGTTCGTTAATCGGAATACCCTAAAAAACGTTATCGTCAATTAAAAAAAAATCCTACTTCACTTTAAAAGCAAATCAGCAAAGTTGCAAACATCCAAGTATGTTTTTTATTACAATAAATTTATATACACCGCTTTCTCAATAGAATAATGGACCTGTCAGTATCTATCAGCTGAGTGTAGGTCAAGGCCTGGAGTCACGGGAGGCGATACATGTGCATCTCAACTAACGCCTCACGTGCGCACGCCTGTGGTGTGTTAACTCCAATCAAGACACGTTTGAGTTAGGGTTAGTTACCAGCCATTACCATTTACATACGATGCATTGAAGGTTGAATCTATTGTTGCAATTGGTTAATGGTTTTGCATGATATGAGATTGATTTTCTTTTGTAGGTATAGTTGTTATTGTTCTATATTTGTTTAGCAACAGATACGTACCAAAGTGGGAATTATTTGTTGGTGATAGTAGCATACTTGTGTCTGTAACAAGTGAAAATAAAATAGTAAAAAAAAAAAATATTTTTCCCACTGCTACTGTCATAAAAATTGATTATCCCGTGTTTGTTGTTTTCCGTCACCGTCTGTCAGGCTAGTGTCTTAAAATAATTAAGAAAGTAAATATTACCGGGATCGAATTTGCACCAAGAGCACACAAAGCCACCCAGAAGGTTACCACGACTTATGAGACAAAGCATATTAAGTATTGATAAATAATTTTCCGTTTCCGACATTTCAGTAGGTACCTTTGCAACGTTGCGGTTGCGGGTTAAGTACCCGTCATAAATTCGTAAACTGGGAGTGAAGTAGTTTTAAATCATTTTAATACCGATTAATTTTCACGAATTGAAGTTCTTTTCTCAAATTTATTTTGAAATTTGTGTTTGACATGGGTATCAATTTGCTAAAAATCTAGTTACCATATGGTATTATGTGAATACAATCTTAATACATAGTACAGCATAGTACTTATTAACGTTTTAAAATGTTTTGAAAACATTTTCTAATTGATCAATAAAAAAATAATAATAATGGTATTGGTAGAGATTCTATTTATTCCTTCTTATTCTTAAACTATTCATTTTATACTTATGTACTAACTATACCTGTTTCATGATATCATTATAAAATTTTATTACGAACGTGTTGATTTTAAATATTATTATAGACGATATTTTCTCGTTCCAACATTTTCCAACAATTGACTTACGAATAATTTTATAAAAATCCTTTTATAGTAACAATGTTTCCAGTCCGTGTTTTATTATACACGGAGATGCTATCAAGAAGTGCCTTAAGTTCCCATTAAAGTTGTTAGGTTCTAAGAAGCTGCACTTTTCATGAGACTAATGTAATAATAGCAAAGTTACAAGAAAATAAGATTACTCTTTTTTCGTTGTCTGCTCCCGAGGTTTGCGAACCAAAGTTTTATGGATGTTTAAAATACGATGAACGGCAACCTAACGGTATTTAGGTTTAGCTAACGCGTGGTTGACCAAAAACCAATTATGGCTTCCACAATGCAATTGACTCCCATGTCCGAAGGGGGTGTCTGCCTATCCAATTTTCCACTTAAAATCCATATCACAATTTTAATTTAATAGTGCTCACCCTGTAAGTGTGTGCTCTCAATATATGAAGCGGTCGTTTTAATTAGTCATTTTCAAACCTTGTACAGCCGGCGCGTGATAGAGTTCGTATTATGGTGTTTTTGTCAAGTTTTAATTACCCAATTAGCAAAATGACAGGCTTAAGTGTTTAATGCAGTCAACATCTTTAGGTTGCGTATACACAAGAGAAGAGTAGCGAGAAATTATTTCAATGTGCAAATTAAATCACTCTTTATTTTTAACCTTATTGAGACTTTTTTGATAAACACAGTCTATTGTTTTCTTATAATATTTCTCTTTTTTTATTAGTTGGAAACTCAGTTAACTGATTGAATTTATAGTGCTTCAATATAACGATGTTCTGATCAAACTATTAATAGCGTGATCTTGCATTGTTAGTAATATGCCAGCCAAGGTAAACACTTTAGTTTTGCATTTAAACATTCAATCTCTGGGTAATGTAATTTATAAAAAGGTGACGAAGATTAGTCAAAACTTCCATTATAAAGCGATTATTGCGAATTGAAATACGATCTTTTAATTTACATTTTTTGAGTTTTCTTGCATTAAACATATTAAATTCACAACGTTTTCTAATAAACTGCAATCAAAAACACCTACTACAAGAATTTTAGAAAATCTAATCCTAATAAGGTTTAGAATTTTACTAAAAGTTGTTTGAAAGACTACACGGACTTTTTTAGATTTCACTGTGATTGTAATAAGCTAATATTTGGTACAAGATTTTTTTTGTCTAATAAGGTTGTTAACATCATTTTCACCTGATCCATGAATTGTAAGCGTATTTACTAAATACGTTTTTACATCATCTGATCCGATATCGGTGTCGGACGACAGTCAAATCAAATCAAAATAAAATGCATTTTACATTGATCAACCCGATATTGGATATCAGAGATTTTATACAATTTTCTTCTGTCCTGATATACGATCGTCATTCAATACCGAAAAGATTGCCACATGGTAAGGAAGGTGCTGGACACGAATGTGGATGGAATAGGGGAAGAGGATGACCAAGGAAACGATGGATGGATTGTGTGTAAGATGATAATATGGCTGCAAAGAGTGTTACTCGCGAGATGACGTCAGATAGGAACGTGTGGAAGAAGAAGATAATAATAATTGGAATAAGGGCAGGAGAATGATGATGATCAAATACCGATATTGAATTGGAATGAGAACACTCGTTATAATCAGGTGTTAAACATAATTTCCATCAGTACCTAAGAGATAAGAGCCCTCTACGTGAAACGGTAACCCGGTTCAACGATATTGCCTTGTTTAGGAAATAATCACGTTTTACAGTAATTTCATTGCAATAGTGAATTACTGTGGTAAATGCAATCATAAAATTCACTCGACTGACGAGATTTAGAGGATTTGGTTTAGTTTTTCATCAACATTAATAGAATAGTATTTTGTACTTTAGATAAATAGGCCATTTTATTAGGTTTAATGGTAAAAAAATAAAACAGTTGATAAATCAAGACTTGATGACGGTTATGATAAAAAGAGTATAAAAGTTTAAGCTAGCTAAGTAGGTATAGTTTATATTCATATTTGTGGTTGTTAATAACTCCATAATTATATGTATTTTTTTATTTGTATTTGTTTATCCCAGCAATGGACTTAAATACAAATTGCACATTAAATATAGATTAATTATGTTGCTTCTTTAATTATTAAAAAAAAAACTAATTTCTTGGTAAGTATAAATACCTATCGATTTTATATTTCTACGGTAGTGTCATCTAACGCACAAATGAAAAACTGTCACGGATTAGTATTGCGAGAGCCAATAGTGAATAATGTCACACTGAACTATATTTGAAATATCTCCCGCTGTTTTTCATAGATGGCGCTAGCGTCAACTTTAAAAGCAGAAAAGGAATGTACTCAAACCTTTTTCAGAATCGTCTTTAATCACGTGGTAGCTCGTTGTAGGCTGTATTAAAAACTAGTTATTGTACATAAGTTTTTAGATTTATCGACTAACAAATCCATGTCGCCTTGTATATACTATATACAGACAGATGCTCAATTTGTATTAAATAATTGTCAGATAAAAGCAACATTTACTGTCAGTATAGCCCTAAGGTTTTTTGGACATTATTATTCTATCTCTAACGAAGCAGAGCTTTCGACAAACATATTTATGTACTTCTAAATACATACCTAAATATTTAGATAAGTTACGCCTAGACACGGTACAAATGATCGTGCTCATCATACAATCATTTGCGGTTGGGAATCGAACCCACGACCTCTGGTATAACAGCCAGACCCTCTTACCAACATGTCAGTCATTGTTGTACTGTTCTACTAATATCTACACCTTCAAAATATCAGAAAGTCAAGATTTTATACTTTATCCTAGACATTCTTGTACAACTTGCTTTATTCAGTTCAAAAGTTTTCATCAATAAATAAAAAACCAGAAATAATTATTAACTTATTGACGTAACAACAAGTCGTATTTTTGTAAAAATATATCTAATTAGTTACTCTACTTACTACACTGGATTTAGTTTCTTGAAAATCAAATTCTTTCTTGAAAATAATACCACGAACGTCCTATTTTGTTTACATGCTGCCTTTTAATAAAAAAAAAAACCTGAAACTATTAGATTCTCGGAGTACGCCGCTTGCGTGTAAATGTAATGTGAATTGTTGGTTAATCACTCGAGTAGTACAGAGTTTATACTGTGGTTGAAACCACACCAAACCCTGTTAACGCAATATTTATTTTATAGTGTTTAATAGGATTATGTCCGACTGTGTGTCTGTTGATTCATCCGTGATTATCTGTTTGCTATTCAGACATATAAATAAACAATTACATGTCACGCTAATGATCCCTCATGGCATTATCGCAGTAACAATTCACTACCAAAAAGCAAATTGAAAGCACTATCGGAATTTCCATGTACTTTGACTATAAACCGATTGGTCACTACGTAATTCACAGGATTATTAATTTAGTCGTTCAATTGTTTGGGTAATAGCTGAAGACATTTTAATACAGGTGCATTAAAATGCTGCTTGAAAAGTCTCAATACAAGTATCTCTTTCAATTAGATGCCGTGTTGCTATAGGTATCTTTATTCAGTCTCTTGATACACGTTTGTTCAATATGTGGCTGTATTTGGGTCACTAGAAATAAGAGCAATATTACTCAAGAAACGGCATTGTGTTGTGGCCCAGCAATATGGGCAAACATGTTATTGCTGAAGTATTTCTATGTCAGTTGGACGATCGCTTCGAGATTGAAAATTCTGCAATCCTTTACGCCTTGCCTATTTTACGTGCATTTCTATTTGAAGTGATTTCCTGAAGTGTGCAGCGGTTTATTGGTACACCGTGTGTTGTCGGCAGGATTATAAACTAGGTACAAAGATTGGTATTATAAACTTAGTTGATTTATAAACCGTTGTGTTTCGAGTCGTAGTTTGTAATCTAAGCAAGAGTGTCACATTGTAAAAGAAAAAGAGCTTCGCTGTTTACTTAAATTACTGACCAGTATGTATTATAGTCATTTTGGTTAAAACTTAAATGACGACGATATAAAATCAAATCAACGTTGTGAGGTTTCAATCAAAGCATTTATGAGCGTCCATAGGTAAAGAGGATTAAGCGTATATCGGAATCCTGGTGAACGAGCTTTCGGGCGGATTCTCGATATCGAACTACATTTCATCGGCTCAGTCTCAATGAAGGGAATCTGTTAGTGTTCTCAGTTTGAACAGTTTAGCCTTATAGTGGTAACGTTTGCTCAATATTACAACTGACTAAATCTATTTGAACATTCTGTCATGCATTGATTGGCGCTGCCTCTAACTGGCCGCCCTACGGGGTTTACTAAGGTGGTGTGGACTTGATCTCAAATATTGGTTGATATTTGCTTTGAGCAGGGTTAAAGCTGTTTTCCCGGTTATATGTCTAGCATTAAGGGTCGTATACCATATAATATGGGGTCGTATAGTATGTACCTATACGAGAACATAGAAACTTAACTATTGTATATAATTAATAATTGTTGTAACATATTAAAATTAATGGAAAACACAAAACAAAAGATAACAATTCAATGTAAAATTATTCTATTAATTCTTTAATAAATAGAAAACAGGGCAATACATAGCATTTTATTCTATCCAAATATAAAATAGACATCAACTTCGAACATTGTACATAGGCAAATGCAGGATAACACATTCTAGCAAACTTATCTATCTCGAAACCTGAACTCGTCGTGTTCTAAAACGCGTCGTTTTAGAGCAGGGAGCTGCGCGAGAGCCGCGACAACGTATAGAAAGTGACTTGCTTCTTTTCCCTCTCGGATCTGATGGTGATCTTGGAGGACGCGACGGTGGAGTCGGTGGCTTCGGAGTCGGCGACCAGGGCTCGGAGGCGAGCGGCGCGCTTTTCCCTTAACGCGGTCCTTTCGTTCAGCTCGTTCATTTCGTCTTCTAAGTCAGTCAGGCGGGCTCTCGTGACCTTCGCTCTCGCGGCGGCGGCAGTCTCGTCGTCGGACTTGATCGCGGTCCACTTTGTGAGTGAGTTCTCCTCGTTGAGCCTGCGCGCGATGCGCTTCTCTGTGCGTTCCTCGTTCTCCTGCAGCGCTCTCCTGGCGCCGCTGACCTCGGACTGGCCGATGCCAACGCTCTCGAGGATTTTGTCGGAAATCCTCATGCGGTTCTCAAGATTGGCGACGTTGCTCTCGAAGTCGATGTCCTCGGAGAAACGGGATGACTTTTTGCCGGCGCGGAGACGCTTGAGTGACTCTGTGATCTGAAAATGAAAATAACATAGCATAAGAAACTTGTTGTTCTTGTTCTGTAAAAGTTCGGATTAGAACCCGTCAATATTATTTAAGAAGAAAATTGCGACAGAATTAAGACCCAAAATCAAATTTAGTACTTTAGTTACAATGAACTACAATATTTAGAACTTATTACATTCAATAAAATATGTATTAAACATCGTTCAATTGCATAACAAAGCTAAATTCATTTTCCCTTTCGCAATAACTCGGTAAACCATTTCGATTACGTCATAATGGTATGTAATAAAAATGTGTTTGGGATTCGAGTGGCTCAAGTCATTTGGGTTGGCAGTCTTATCATCTCTCGACGTTGCCGAGCTATTTCGGTCACACTACTGACGATCCGACATGTGTGTAACGGTAACTCGTTGTTAAATTTAACTTCGAAACAATATAAATTATTTAGATTCACGGCATAATAAATTAGCTTCACAAAAACAGCTGACACGCTCTAAATTAACAAAATAACATTAAAGTTAGTTTAAAAAAATAATTACGTAATGTTTCTTTAGTCAATGCATTTTACACAAGCGTTTCCGAGCAGCTTGGTAAATAAATTAGTTTTCTCTGTCAGCACTCATCAAGTCATCTAGTTACTTTCGCAAGAATCCATTAAATCCTATAAACAAGGGAACAGTCTCCTCTGTGTATATTTTACTGCGTAAATGTACGTGCATTCAGGTAATGAGTAGCAGCGAGTTCAGGGAAATGTTTTTTTATTCTATTTGATGTAAACATGGCTTTGCATTAGACTAACGTACCACTGTAACGAGCTACTAAAAGGCCCTACTTATTTATGAACATTATTCATGCACTTTGAGGGCTTAGAGGTACTTCAGTTTAAACCTTTTGTTCAATTACGGGCTTTAAGTATGATATAAGGTAGTAAGTAATATTTCTGTAAGAGGTTATTGAATTCGAGACATGCATGGGTGGAATGAAATTCGATTTCATCGTTCGATTTGGTTCGATGCCATCAATTCTGTTAAGGTTTCGGCTGGCGCAGACACAGGTAGAACACAAGAAAAGTGAAACATGAATGACGGCCTATTATAAATCGTTCCGATACGGTTTTGCGATATGATTGTGATATGGCAGTTGACAGAGTTTTAATGGATTTAAGGATCATGTTTTGACAATTGTTGTTTGTTTAGTTTTATCTTCCTTTGGACGTTTCTATGCATTTGCAGACTCAGATGCTTTTATTCACGTTTGCCAGTACATTAACGCTTTAAGATGAAATTATTTTCCGTTTAATTGTGTCTAAAATAGCAAATAACAGCTTGAAATAGTTACATTTAGATCTACATAAATGTGTGCCTGGAAGTATCAGTGGTGAACTAATTGAATTGGAACAGCGATGGCCCGCTGCCGGCGGAGGTGTCGGAGTACCAAACCACAATTGTCGATAGTTCGAGCTTCGTATTGTTAACAATCTATATTGAGGTGTTCATGTAAGTGTATGCAATTTGAATTTCATTACATTATATATATTACATAGTTTCGTGCTGTGGTTTCAGTTCTTGCTTACTCGTTTTCGGGAATAATCTAGGGTAAGTTAAAATATATTTGTAAAATAACAGCACTGAAGGGCAATGACCTCTTCCCTAATTATAATATTTTTTAAAGAATTGATCACCATTGCTCTTGTGGGTTCAAAGATCACAGTAATATCTCATTCAACATTTTTTAAGCGATTTACGTGCAAAAATATTATAGACATACTCACAGACTCACGCTTGCCAGTATCATTACAATAGCCATACTAGTTTCTAAGTACCACAACCGAGTAACATTATTCAAAGAGAAACCTTGAAATGCCAGCGTGGGTGCACTTGCAGTTGATCGAAAGTTTTCTAACGTAATATTGTACAGAGAACCGTGATTAGTTATAGGGTTTTAAACTCCGTCCACCGCGCCATTGTTGTCTGAAAGGGAAGCGTTATAACTTCGGTACGCTTGACAATGAAGTGTCATGGCATTTACCTACATTATATTTTGTTCACAATTTTTCAGATAGGTTTTAGTTGGAGTTTGTTGTTGGTTCACTCTATAAGAATGCCATTTTGAGGTCGTGCACCTATCTGGAGTCAGTATCAATATGTGCCTGTTTAAGCCTACTGGAAATAAAAACGTCATGATTTTTGATTTTGTGTTTCACGAAGTAGGTGTTTTTATGTATGATAGATATCATTTTGAACTTTGTGCCTGTGGGCATTAAGTTTACTTTGTTATTTATACATTTTAATCTTCGTTAAAAAGTATTCAAATACTTTAGAAAATTACAGGGCGCAAAAACCTAAAAATCGACACAAAAAGTGACAAAAATATCTCTGCAAATTATTTGTTTGGTTTTACATTTCTAAATTGTTTTTGTTAGTAAATATAACAGGAATAATAGTTAGTAAAAGCATTCCTGTGAGTGGCATCTGTGAGCCTGCCAAGAAAGATCTTTGAGACGAGAGCTGTCGCACGGCTCAGAATCCGGCTCGGTACGCAGATATAAATTAAACCTTATGTAATGTTGCCGTGGTCTGCAAACTAATAATTTTTCATTAATTTTCTTCAACTACGAGTAAGATATAAAAATATAGATTGATTACGTTTGTTGTTGTTGATTGGTAGTGTGATCCCACTGCTGGGCAAAAGCCTTCAATTTCTCTTTCCAAAACCCTGTATTGTGAGATTTCTGGCCACGTTATAGGTATCCTCGTCTATAGTTAAATGTCCTAATACATATAATTCTTAGAACAGACTTCCAGTTTAAGATCAAACTTAGATTTACTCGCAATGACACCCGTGTATCTCTCTTTTGTCTCAGGTACAAATTAGCTTGTTACTCCCAGGGGAAATTCTGGATTTTTATAGGTTATCCCAATGCCATCAAAATTCAATTTAACGACTAGCCGATGTATGACAGATTTGTATATATTTATATCTTAGTATATGAAGTTATGAATGCATCCCAATGTGTATGGTTACTCGGGCGATTTTTCTTAAATGCCTGAATAGTTTTGAATTCTCAGAGCCTTTGCTCAGTGGGCTGTTAGCTAAGTAAGTTTGGCTCAACGACATGAATGCGTAGACGATACCGGAACACCGTGTTTTATGTAGAAATATACATATTAACTATACAAGGGCAGTCGTGCACACCAACGAGTATATTGTAATTGTAAAATGAAGTTGGAATTTCAAATTAATATTAACAAAGATTGAATAGTTTGAAGTGTATACTTTTAGTATACAAACCTAAATGAAAAAGGAGAAATGAGACTGTGACGTCTGACAGGGGAGAATGGAAGAAAAAAAAGGGTAGTGCCGATCCCAAGTAAAATTAAATGAGGGAGGAAGATGATGATGGATTACCATCATTATTTATCATCAGTATTTTTACAGGTTTGTATTAACGAACCTATGAAAATACACTAATACAGCTCAGAAACTAATATTATCATTTTTAAATAACTGGCCTCTACTTAGTTACAATTAGTAGGTACAACAACCATAAAAAAAGACAAAGAAATGTATCACGAAAGCATTTGATATGTCTATTTGTCTAATTTTCTACTGAATTGGAACGGATACTACGGAGCTTAGCGTGTGTAATGATAAACAAAGCGAATATCTCCGACTCTAGAAATTCAAACCATTTAGTCAAAATCCTGTTCGCGCCTGCATATTGTTTGACCAATAAATCCTACATTCTAATAATAAATTAATAAACACATTCTGCACGGTGTGGAATTTAAATTCCATTAATATCTGTATTGAACACTGCAAAGTTATTTGCTTTCGAATTCTACATGTTTATTCAACGTGTGATGGTTTTTGGTATGAATTCTCTACATAATTATGATCGTGCTCATTGATTGTGTAGCTTTTAGAATGTGTGAATTATGTTGTGATTTTTGAAATGTGAGTATTTTGATTAAATCATACTGTATGAAAACAGATCTCAGTGGCGTGCACTTGGACAGGCCTATATCCTGCAGAGGATTGTGATAAGCTGATGATGATGATCATGTACTGTATCGTTTTCTAATACGTTCGAATATAATTAATACGATTATTATTATCACACGTTTGTCCGTCGGTAGGAGAATTAACAGTCACCGTTCGTTTAAAAATTGCGTCGCCTACGCAAGTCGGTAATGTGATAGTTTTCCAAGATCGTTTCTTTTTAATTGAATCAAATGGTTACGTCATCAAGGCAGAATATTTATAGAACCCAGGTAAGAAAGATGGACCTAATATTATTAAGGTAAAATTAAATTCCTTGTCTCATGGCTATGAGGTAACGTTGCCATGCTATTCCTGGCGTTCTGTTAACAAAATTAAAATTTATTCTAGTAAAAAGCATAAATCTTACAAAAATATTTTATACTGAAAATACGGTTCAGTTACCACGTAATTAGTAACCGTTAATCATTCAATTTTGTATCGCACAAAATATTACACAAATATTTTATCTCTTTACCTTTTCAGCTATTTTGACATATTAACCGCAACGATTAAAATTATAAACAATGCACGTGTAATTTCAATATTTAGAAGTACATTAGCAACGATAGAATATTCATTATTTTAGATTTTGTGGAAATCGTGTCACATCAGCGCATCATTATTAAAGCGGATACAATTTTGAAGGTAAATTGTGAATTATCGTTAATCTAGATTAGGTTAATTGACTGATCTGGATTGAATACTATGTTTTGGGTTAACTGCAATGTGTTAACTCCAATCTATACATATAAATAAAATGAGAGTGCCTGTTTGCAATGTTAAAATAACCGTTTTTTACTACAAGCATATTGATAAAATACTCATATATAACATTTTTACAGTTTTTGTCTGTCTGTTTGTTCCCGCTAATACCTATTGGAAATGCCTGAACCGAGTTTGACGGGACTTTTATTGGCCGGTTGCTGATGAAGAAAGGAGTACCTTAGTCTACTTTCATTTTTGTACTAATGTTTAGTTAAGATAGTAAACTATTTAACTTTTTATACAGTTCGATCGATAGATACAGTCGCGGGAACGGCACGAAACATTCTACCCATAATGTAAAGAGAAACTAAAACATCAAATCCGCGTAAAAAATACTCGCAGATGTTAACGGAAACTACTAGGCATATTTAAATTTAGAATTTCTTTGAACAAGAACCGATTCTGTGACGTCCTTTAATGTTCTAAATCATCTGATGTTTATAAAAACAAACTGCGATCGGCGTAATAGTTTGCTTTGTGATAAATTAAAGTTTTGAAGATGAAACGGGATCTACCTTGAATAATTATGTAAACTTGAGGCCGTTTATATATTTCCATAGATTATTTAGCTTCACTTTTTTTCTCGTATTGCAGTGGATATTTTCATGGACTGTTCACGTTTGGGGATTTGAAAACTACTGGAGCGTCCTCATCTGCCCGTGGCCAAAGGCACGGAATTCACTGTCGTGTGTTCGCGATTGATACATTAAAACATAAACATAAGCACCAATGATAGTTGCCAATTATAATTTTCAAATCATCTTTCATGATTAACAAAAAATAATCTTTAATTTAATTAGTCTGATTGATTCAATCGAGTCTTTCTAGTAATAAGATCGAACTAATCAAATTATACATCTTTCAATTTAAATAAGTCTCCTTTTATGTTTAACTACAATTTTTATAGGTCTTCAGTCATGTTGGTAAATTAAACGAGTAAGTTTGTAATATTAAATATTTTGTAAAGGGAAATTAATCGTCTCTGAAAATGAGACTTAAACCAGCTGTTTCGTGGTCGTGGTTGAACGTGCTTCGGTGAGAGCCCTTCGGATCTGATGCAGACTAATATTCGTCTGTATAAACGTCCACTGTATTGTTACAAGCTTCGAACTGTGCGATATTGCTGGTAAATACTCCCTTTACCAAGATTTATTACATTTAATAATTTTGTTACAACAAAATGTATAAAAGTTTATCGAATCTGGTTTTCAATTATACGTATTGCTTATTCTATAAGTATATTCTAGTCTAATACTATTAAAAGAAAAGAAAAAAATGTAATCATAAAAAAGATCCAAAACTATAAATCGACGGATTAGTTAGTTTGACAGATACCTTGAAAAATACAATACCGAAGACAAAACAAAAAAGCGAAAACTTATAATTATCACTACTCGAAGGAATGTTAGATCATAAAATGTCTTGCAATGCAGTGATCTTTATTCAACTATAAAACATTATACAGGGTGATTCAGGTGTTGTAAATATGTCTCTGCGGATTGTGTGTTTGTATTAGACTGTTTAATCACCCTAAGTTTATAGGCTTTGGCAAAATAGCTAGGTTCTAAAATAGCCCTGTCTACATATTTTTCTTGCAATATTGATTTTGTATAACGAGCTTTCTCGAACACAACGTAACGCTCGTTACGAAGTTACGTCATTTGATATTCTGCTGTCTCTGAATGTCTTAAAGCACCTGTCTAGCAAAGTATTTTTGATTTACGTGCAATTTTCATGTCCACTGTTATGACGACAATTTGTCTTGTGAACTTATTACCATTAACCGTGTAGAACGAAGCTAATTTAAATATCTTGGATTGGTATTTAGTTTTTTTTTCTGTTCGTGTCAGCTCTTGGTAAAAGATTACGCGAGCGAACTTACAAAGTTTTGCTTAGGTTACGGAGGTTCAACTGAAATTTAGTCTGCATTTGATTGAATTATTCTAAATCTGTATCTCTCGCGCAACTGAGAGCTTATTTGTCTATTTAAGTATGTTCGTAGATTCCGTTGCACATAATAAATGATGGGAGATGTAAATGTTGTCTAAGACTCCGCCGTGACTAATGAAACGTCTTAGCTCGCGCGCAGGATGAGAATGATTAGGTTATTCATGGCAAGGACCATTTCGGGTAGGACTCCATCTAAAACAATACGAAGATACATTCACATGAATTCTCTAGAGATATTTTCCCTCGCGTTGAAATTCAGAGATTCAGCCGGCGCCGTACCAAAGGACTGAGGAATTGAATATACTGAATATCTTCATTGATTTTGGTTACGAGCGTCGCATCGACTACATTCAAATTAAACCGAACGGGCTTCACCCGACTGATAATAGTCAATTCTTACTCCAATACTATTCCTAGAATTTAGAATTGCATGTGTATAAGTGTATAAAAGCTATGAAGTCTTTGAAAATCTACTCGACTGAAATCAAATAGTTTCTATTTCAAGAAGCCTTTTAAGGCACTTTTGAAACGTTAACATTTCTACGAAGAACCAAGAAGAAACTCCATAACCCAATGTTAAATCTCTAAGGAACTAAAAACTTGTATAAAATTGTAGTAAATCCGCAACAACATAAAAATTTATCATATTATGTTATTATAAAATTTTCGTCACTGTTTTATTTAAAGCGCTGAATATGTAATCATGTTTTACGGGGAGGTGTTCTCATCAACTAGTAAACTTATTTTAAGCAGCTAAAGGATAAAGTGCTTAAAGAAAAGTGCATAGGGTTCATATTTCATTAAATATAAGTGCCATTTTTCTCATGTCGACGTTGGAACAACTAGATGATTCGTTTAACGAAAGACATGACAGTTTACAGAGTGGACAGTTGAACTGCGTTTTACTGGAAAATACCTCGCGATGATGGACGTAAATGTGGCGAGGTAAATGCTACTCATGGACTGAACTGCGGCATTTATTTTCTTGTGGCATGGTTTATTTATGCTGAGTACTTTTTCATACTAAATACCTGTAAGTAGTAGGTTACTGTGTTATACAACAATGTAACAATCAAGGGGTATTATTTCATCCACTTTATTTCCATGGAATGCCACGCCATATACTTATCTAACTATGTTGCACTTAATAATGATAGATTACAAGCTCTATTTCAATATTAACCACGATAGGGATCTGTCTAGGTGTATCTTATCACGGCATCTAATCTGTTTGCGAAAGCAAAAGGACTTAGTAGATATAATACCACATTACGATAATACTCTATAGGTACATGCTTGGCGGATGGCAAATGTTTGCCAGCAAATGCGGATCGCTGCCTTCTACGGCATTACAGCAACATCGACACTGTTTGATGCAATCAGTAATATTGCTACTGAATCTGATTAATCTGCTTTATGGCAGGTATATCAATGTTTGACTAATTTCCTTTGACAACGTTCTCTATAAGCCATACTAATCCTATCTCTAATATTTTTGTTATACCCGAGCATAAATTGTTTTCGTTAATTTTACCGGATGAGTCCTTGTTTGCCCTCCGTCCGGCAATACTCGACCAGTACTTGTTTAATTTACACCAAACTCAAATAACACCCGTAAACATAGTCTGGTTCGGTTTGTTTTATTATGCTTGTAAATAGCAACTGTTTGCTCTGCCTATGGCTCAAACAAACAACTGGTAATTCACCAGAATGCTTTTGAAGCACAGCCTGGAATATCGGCGCAAATATTGTTAAAGTATTACAGAGATGCATCTGCGGAACTTGTGTAATTGCACGTACTAGTGTTTGGGGAGGTTTCAGGCTCTTCCCCGGCGCGCCGTCCGTGAGCCGACGCACTTTTTTAACCAAACTATTTTACGCTTTGCTTTTATTTCAATAAAAACGATAATCCAGCACTGTGTTTCCTTTTACAGGGCTTAACGACCGAGTATGGTGTATAAATGAATCAATTGCAAAAGAGTATAACACTCTTTTGCAATTGATTCATTTATACACATTGTTTTTCGAGACCGTTTTTTTTTTGATGTTACAGAAACCAAAAAAAACTATTCGTAATCTTAAATTGATATTATTAAATAAGCCTTAAATAGGTAGGTACAACATGCGTGCCGTGGTGGTGGGAACTTTAATTATTATTGTAGCCATATAGTATTAATCAAGTTCATATAAAGGTTTGGCATAGAAAACTTATAATTATATGTTCGTGCACAGAAATGAAGTTACTCTTAGTTCCTGCGTTATAGAGTTGTGTATTCATTGTAAGTTTCGTTAATTATAAATGTAATATGTTAAAAAGGAGGTCAGAAACTTTAATATTAAAAGCTCACATATCCTACTAATATTATAAACGCAACAGTTTGTAAGTATGGATGGATGGATGAAAAGATATTTCTTATTATTTCACGTTTAACTTGTTTAAGCGGCTGGGTGAAATTTGATATGGAGTTAGTTGACACCTTGGATTATTACATACTTCTTTTTAATGGCTGTATCAAGTGTACATTGGTGTGGACAAAGTCGCGGGTTACAGCTAGTACATAATAATATATACTCGTACATCAAAGATAAATTATTATCTAAAAACATTAAGTATTACTTCAGTGCATGGCTAATTAGACCCGCGCTGTGGTGATTAAGCGATCGGTTGTCATGGCAACGATCCCTCATTGTCTGTTGGGAATACCGGCCGTCTAACTCGCGGTGGTTATGATTTATTTACAAAAGGGAGTTGAAATTCACTATTAAAATGTAACTCTTTCTATATAACGTTATATATGCTGTAGTTTGTGTAGTGATATCATGGAAAAGTTATAGTTGATTGATTTTTTTAAATCCACGAGATGTTTTTTTTTAAAACCTCGTACACATTGATTAGGACGCGCGCATATTAGTTTAGTAGTATATATTATAGTAGTAAAAATATACTTTAATTTAAAATACAAGAATAGAAGAATAGAAGAAGAAAAATACAAGAATAAAACCTCAATTTAATAGGTATATTTTCAGTACGCATCGATTATTGAAAATAAATACTAAAATCAACGACTCAGTATCGAAATACAATAATTGCAATTCCGTTTTAATAGGCCTAAGCGTGCGTCGATAATATAGATATTTTTGAAGATGTTTTTTTTTGTATTAATGGCCAATGCAGTCTATAATAACAACTTCACTTATTATCTAGTCTAGACAATGACCTGTCTACTTCAGAAATTAATTTCTCATGAAGCTGTAGATTGCAAAGAGTGAAAGGCTTATAAAGCTCTTTTGCCGTCAGATCCGATCGGAAATTGTCATAGACAAGTCCAGAGCAGAGATGTAACAAAAGATATAGAAATGTCACTGGAATGACCTTCTTTCCTATTCGTATTAAAAGATAGTGTCACTGTTCGTTTTGATGTTGTAATTGTTAGTAAAAACTATTTAAAATAGACAAATTTAACTACTGAAATATAGAAAAAATTATAAAGATTTGTTTTGATATTTGAACAATGCATAACGTCGCGTTTAGCAGCAATAACCTAATTATTCCTAAAGTATGTTTCTCCTACATCCATGTCACTCTATATTTTTCTCATTTTCACTTTCATTGTTTCCTCTGACATCTGTATTTCTATTTCTGCATTTTTAGTGTTATAAGAAACTGTGACCGTCTTATTAAGCCCACCGGGCGTATTGTTAACTTCAATGCGATGAACCAGCCGGTATGTTTTATTTTTAGATTCAAAGTGATGATTTTCAAAGATAAATAAATCATTATTCAAAGGCATAATCGTCAATACACAGATTTACCTATTTCTATTATGCTTGTACTGGTAACCTGCTTTCTTTGTGTAGGCACCCTTACACAAGTCAAACCGCACGCTGATTGTAGTAGATAAATTCTTTTTACTTTTATGACATCAAAGAAACGTAATATCAATGATTTCAAATGTACCAAAGCAGATAAACTCTGTTGAATAAATATTTATCATTTTAATGATGCGTATTCTCAACCACATCAAATTATTTTATAGCACTTTGCTTTAATTTGTGTCAACATTTCAAATTCGTGTGTAATGGTCTTGAAAAAGAAAATATATTTACATTTTATTGAATGGCCGTAGATTTGGCACTGAGTTATTAGTTTTATATGACGTTTTCATAATTTGTTTTTCTTTATTTGTAACCTTGATGGCGTTCTATACCTACTACTGTTTATAATAAATAGCTAGTTATTTAGTATTAATCTGTGATATTGTGTGGAATATATTGCGTAATGACGTCAGCTTTCAGGCTTGAAGGTCACAGGTTCGAATCCTGTCGCGGTCGATTGTGGATGTTGTTATGTAAAACACAACAGTACCTTTTTTCGATTTACATTTTCTAGTTTCAGGAAATATTTAAGGGCAAAAAGTAGTTCCAAATATTTTTTTTTATTAAAAACAAAGCTTCTTGTGCTTTTTTATTAAATTCTTTAAAAGTTTTTAAATTATTTTACAGCATATTTGAGAGAAGAAAATGTACGTGTTCTTAAATTTGCACGGATTGAAATATACCTATGCATTGCTATACTTAGACCAATAATTAAGAAAGTTATAGAAAGATCAATTAGACTTTTTCAAAATGTACGTTTATACGCACGCCTCATTTCTTAAATATTCTAATCACCACTCACAAACATTGGTACAACCTAGTTATTCAAATAACCTATTTTACTTTTCTATTATGTTCCCGTTTTATAAACCTAAGTCTACACGAACACTTGCCGGGCCACTTCCACAACAGCGCCCTCTTTAAATTATTCAAAGACGTTTAAAACGTGTTTTATTAAATCGTTTAAACTGAGCGTTAAAGATGAAAGCACACTAATCCGACACAAATGCGTCAAACGAGTCAAAGGAAACAAATTTTAGAATTCTGTTTATGAAATCTTATGTATCCTTACACACTTTGCAATCGCTTGAGTCCGAAGAAGATTTTGTCTACAGTTTTATGCGTTACTGGCTCAGATGGGATAAGTATGTGTCCATCTTAAAAAAAAAGTGTTTTTTAAATTAGTATTTAAACCTAGTGTTCAGAAATCCTAAACCAAGCCTAACATCGGAATGGGGTAATGGTTGCTGTCCCTTGAACGTATTCATTCAAGTACCTAAGTCCTATTTATTTAGTTAATATACTTCAGTTTATGAGCGATGAGGATAGAAATCGTTGAAAATTGAAAAATATATTGACAGATGTTCGATTATTTTTATTTTCTTTAGATTATGTTTTAGAATTAAACATTTTGACACTGTGTTTTTTATTTGTCACTTAACGATGTAGTTTAGGCGTATCACAAATACTGCAAATCGCTACGTGTGTTATGTGAATGTGAAATAAAAGCTAATTTAAATTTTATGAAATCATGTTTCATCGCCTACATATTAAAGATTAACACAAACTACTAGAAAGGCAAGCAAAAACAATTACTCATACTTGGTTGCTTTACGTCTGTGTCATATAATGCGCCATTCGCCCCACACCTGCACTTTACTCGCGCACAGAAATGTGCACACCTGTCTCACAACTCATAACATTAAATATAGACTGTTGTTTCATTACCCCAATCGTTCTTCAAGACTTATTAGGCGACTCTATTAATATACATGGATGTGTCTCAAATGTTTCATAAACGGTGAAACGCTGTGTATATTTAGACTGGACTAACGCGCGTCGTCACATCGCAATAGTTTCCATGTATCAGCTGTCCTATAGTAACCTTCAACGTTCCAGATTGCTTTATTAACGCACGTAAATGCGTACATTTCGAAAATAAACGCTGTGTTTACCAACATATATATTATATGTATGATTATTAAGACGCGATTTTACGTACGGGTCGCCAAGGTGTTTAAATAAATTGTTTATATTTTTTTGTGCCGAGATTCTGTTACAAAGACAAAAAAAATATATCCACACAAATTATTTTTACCTGATAATTTTATTTAGAAGCAGCATTTAAAATATAATCAGGCTGTCTTTAAACATTTTATGTACTGTGTGAAGCTGGTGTACATTGTAACTTAATGCATTTGTTTATTCTTAGTTCAATTTGCTATCGCGGTTGTTTGATCTTTCGAAACTAATTAGGAATGACGTTGGAAGAAACAAAATAACTGTCAAGTTCGATATGTCTGGTGGAGTTAGTCGACGGCAAGTTCGGCGGCGTTGCCTTTGATGTGCAAGCTTTACTTCAGACACGAACGAGCTTTTAGTTGATTAAGCAGCGAGATCGATCTTAGCGATAATAACTTCATTAAAATTTTATATCATGTTTAAACATCACACAATTGTTATTACAAATAGAATTATATGCAATAAACAAATACCGAAATGAAAACATAAATGTGATGTATTATGAAATAAACAAGATAATTCCTGTTTTACAAAACGCTATCGATCCGAATTGAAATTTGATAGCACTGCTGGCAAATGATGAAAGCGCAAATCAAAATTCGCAAAATCTGAAATACCTTGCGGCGGAGGCCGGCGCGGCGGCGAGTTTAGGGTGGTTGGAAAATAATAAAAATGCGGTGCATTCTACGCACCGGCCATTTCCGAATATTTATTTTTAACCTGTTATCCGATTATTGGTACCAGACAGACCACTACTATGGGTTCACTGCCATGTAGATATGAGAATTGAAAATATCTAGATTTTTATTTTTGTTTTATGAACCTATAGGATTACCAACGCGTTGCCCCGTTGTTTTGTTTTGGTATAAAAATAAAAAGTGCTCGGTTTACCTATTTGTTATTTATGTTTTAGTTTGACGAATGAAATATTAAAAAAATCCTATTCAAAGTTTCTTGTATAGTAGGTAGGTGTATGATGAGATACCTACAAAAATAAAAACGGTAACGTTAATTAAGCAAGTCCATGTACCTAATTACGTGCTATAAGTATACGCAAGTTTTCACAAAATTATTATTTCTTCGTCTGTATCAAAGAGAAACATGTTAATTTTGTTTGCGTGGTGAAGGAGATGTGTTCGGTGCATACGTTGACCATTGCAGAGAGCCCTTATCAAAGAAGCGCATGTATACTTGCATGTTTTTTACTCCCTACTCACGATATTGAGTACGTATCAGTATTTTATCAAAGCAACGTTCTGGCAATATTTGGTTTTCGTAGTTAGTAAAGGTGTTAACACACTGCTCGCACACAAATACTAAATGTTTGAACGAATTTAAGTTAATTCGATTTTGCAATTAAAGTATTTAGTGGATCGGTTACTTTATTTCTAGTTTTCTCATTCCCCATCCGAAGAAATAAAACGATTTCAAATAGTAATGATGTTTCCATTCTTGTTTTATTGTTACATTTAAGCTTGTAACATAATAGGATTATTTACAATGACCATTTATATGAAAGGGAGAGGCTTTGTAACATTCTATTTCTATATTACTACGTTATTAACTTTGATATTGGTAATAAATAGGTATTTAATAATGCAAACTGTGACAAATCGTTAGCGTGAAATCACCTAGCCTAAATTGTTTACAAAGCTAAAATAGTTTGTATCTATTCGGTGTAAATGTTAATTGCTTAAATTAAGTGTATAACTCCACGAACACAATTGATTGGAGACCGAATCACGCAAATGATCCGCGTCGGGTCGCGACATACGCGTGTCCTAACAATGGCGGCATAAAATATCGTCGCATGGCATAAACGTGTAAAAGCACGGCCATGCGGTTGGCGAGCTTCATGCAAAATGTATCACATTTATTCTCGTCATTCAGTGCGCTCGCAGTGTGTGAGTCGCCCCTAAGCTGCAATATTCGCTTTTGAATTCAGCTTCGTATTTCTCGTATTCAGTGGCTCTCTGCACTAACTTGTAGGAATCAAGCTACGAGTACGTAGCTAACGTACACTAATAAATGGCTCGCTTGAATTAAGTTCATCAAAACTTGTATATTTTTTTTGTTTTGTTTTGTTCTGATTGCGCTTTTCGCTGTTTGTGTAAACCGCGTGTAGTTTTTTCGATAAATGCTCCATTGAAAATATAAAAGAATGTTATAACGAAAATGTTTGAATAGAGATATGGCTAATTTAGGTCACCTTGATTTTTCATACACAACTTTACACTTCATAGTTACATATCCATTCCTTAGCAAATTAGCGCACTAGACATTAATTCCAATTACAGATTTACTCATTTATACTAGCTACAAGTTTTACATTAAACGATTCAGTACACATAAAAAGGCTCGTGTCAAACGAGCCCTGAGTTGTAGAGTGGATCGTATGACACAAAAATTGGAGGATAGCTCGAGGGCACTCAAAAACAGTGTTTGACATCGTCAGGTGACGGGACTTGTATGCCGACTCTACTGTTGAACGAACCTGAAACTATGCAACAGCAAATATGCACAAATTGTACTACGTTAAAATCCGAAAAAATGCTTGCAAATATCTGTTCTATTCTGTAACAAATTCCTCACGTTTTTCGAACAATTTCGGTCTTTGTTCCTATACTTTCGAAACTTCTATATAACTGGACCGTATTAATCTACCTAGGCATCATTTAAAAAAAAACAAAAAATGTTAAAATTATTATTTCGTCTTGGAGCAGAAACCGAAGTAGCTATTGAACCTACAATAAATACGGAAATCCGTCACACGGAAACGTGGCAACTTGTCAATAAAAATAGGCCGTTAGAAAAACTGTGTCATGTATTTTCTCTGGCAGTATTTTACAATTTATTCTGTTTAAAAGCTGACGTTAATGTTAGACCTTCAGAAGTCTTTGTTCAAGCTATTATTATCCATCAAATTTATTTTTTGAGTTTGTATAATTATCTTGTAATAATAGAATAATTGAAAGTCGTTGCCTCAAACTTTCCTGTTGTTATGAGAGGTTCGTCTACGTACAACTTTAAATACAATAACTAATAGTTGAAAGGACTTCAACTTCGGAATTTGTGCTTACAATGTTTTTAATTTTGTTTACGTGGCTTTAAGAAAGTGAGAACCTGCTACATACAGTACCTATAGTGAGCCGTCTCGCTACCGCAATGATATCCCAACTACATTTATATGTCATAGTACAGGCACAGGTCTTCGATGTCGAAGTTTCCAAGTTTCTAACAAATATCATAGGAACAAGTATTAAAATAACATGAACACATTGTTTTAAAGTATGTTGCGCGCATCATTCCTAGTTTTCAAATACCAAGTTCCCTCTGCGGCATCGTGTACTTTGTTTTTAACATGAAATAAAAGCAGATATATTTCCTAGAGGGAAAGGTTCAAAAGTATAATTTTATTGGATCATGTTCCTACATTATCATCAATTAAGCACGAGACATGAAGAACCCAATAAATGTATTTTCCTGGCGTAGTTTTATGGATTAACGTAATGGCGCTTAATGCACCTCGGTGATTACTTAAAACCATATTAATTTACAACGTGACGTACTGCTGTATGAGCCCATTAATTAATTAACGAATTTATTTTTGAAATTTTAACGAACGTGCAACAAGAATGCGTTAAATATCAATTTACTTTTCCGATATTGAGCCATATTATTTTTCAAGGGGTGCTTTTCGTGTTAACGGTGCAATTAAACGTAAAAGTTGAGTAATATGCAGAGTTTCTGCTTTACTTTTATTCTCGTACATGTATAAATCTACTCTATCATCTAGCGAGTTCTGGTCACGAATTTTGTATTGATATAATATTAGAATGTAAGATAATTAAAAAGTTGTAACGAATGTTGTTGTTTTTTTTCTTCTGCTCAACCTACACCAGTCGGTGAAATTAGTTCTAAAAATGCATTGGTACTTACATCCTCAGACAGTTCCTCGCTGTCGAAAGCAGAAGACAGAGGCCTGCCCCTCTGCACGCGAGCGCCTCTGGAGTCGAAGAGATCATCAGCGGCTACGTCCTCATCCAGGGCAGTCTTGATGCGGTTCTCGACGTCGGCGCGGATACGGTCGCGGTCCGACTCTGCGGCCCGCGCGGCCGGCACCTTGCCGTCCAAACGGTCCAGCACGGGACGATAGTAGCTCTCGCCTTTGTCGAAGTTGCAGTCGTAGACGCGAGTGCGTCGGGTCCGGCCTAAGCGACTCATTTTAGTTTATTGTCCTGTGGATAGAGAAAAAGTACTTTAAAATATGTGTAAATAAAAATGCTTTCTGCTTGCTTTAAGTTTAAACAACGTCTTAAGTGTCCGCATACATTTTTATGGCTTTTTTAAGTTACGTTTTATACTGAGGATATTTAAATAATGTGAACAAGCTGGTGTACAGATTTACACTGTGTCGTATTTTTAATTTTTTGTGTTTAAAGCTCTCACAACAATTTTATTACACACACTACTTAATTGATCATGTTTATAATAAGAGCAATCAGGTGTTTAAAAGCTTTCAGGCCCGATGGCCATCAACGTAGAATGTTACTTAATTTTTAACTTAAAAGGCAATGTTGGATACGCTAAAAGCCGTGATCGAGTAGTCGAGGGTATATGTTAACGGCATTTCGCGGCTGCGGTCAGACTTTGCAGAGTAACCCAATCATTTTATAGGAACATGCAGAAATACGAGCTCTACACGATATCTGCTATTCTCACTTTGTGATAAACACCGGGCTTTATCAACTATAAAAATCCCTATCGGGATGAAAAACAAAGAAATCAATAAAGCGATTTTTTACGGCCGGAGGTCACCTGGTAGGTGAACAATGGACGTCGATTGTCAGCCAAACGGGTTTAACGATATACGGACGTTTTATAGTCTTATTGGGCTCGTCAATGTTTGCGTTCCTTTGCCACGTATGCCATCGCTTGCACATAAAGGCTGCCCGATATTTTCCTCTTTTAAAGCGTTTTATTTTTGGATCAAAAATAAATATTCATTTATTTTCACCGGCATTTCAGTAGCTTATTATAACGGCTATTGACTTAAGCTGATATGCATAATCTGATTGATTGCATTAGACTAATGATGCTAATACTCGTATACGCTAATACTCTTGAACAACCGTTAATACCAAAGCTGAATAGCAAGATTATTGCACGACTGTATGGCAAAGGGAAACTAAATAGCTATTGATCATTCCATCTGCACCTGCTAGAACAACGTATATACTTGGCAGATAAACATGTAAGAAAATAGGTTTCTAAACACGCTTAGTAATTAAAAGAAAAGTGAAAAATAGATTTTTGCGAGAATTGAGTTGAAAATTTTTAATTAAACTTCGCTCATGAATGACCTAAAAACAGTTTTTTTTCTGCACCTGCCAGTTTGCCTGTCATATTTTGTAAAAAGAAAAATAAACAGATTGATTAGTGAAAATATTTTTCTCTTGCTTATCAAAAAATAATTAGTAATTGAAACAATAAACTATACTTCATTTCTACATTTCTTCTAGCTACGAGTTCCATTAAAGCATAACTATGTCCAAATGGTACAAAGTAGAACATTAATTAACACTCTAGATATTGCCAACATTATTCCTTCGGATACTGTTCAAGGCGCTTTCAGAAATGTCTCATTTTTGGCCTTTATACCTTTGAGCATTACAGGAAAACTCCGTTCGCAAGTTGCAGGAAGATGAAGAGAAGAATCATTTCCAGGTATTTAATTTCAAGCTAACTGTTACTTAAAATCTAAAATATTAAAGCATCTGTCTTGTATACAAGCTTTGTCTTGGCATCCTGAATATTTGTTATCTATTAAATATAATATAACAGCGTAAATCGTGTAACAGCCCTTTTGTCAGTCTTCTGTCAGATAACAATCTAGAGTTCTAAACTAGTCGGAAAATCGTTTGAAAGACGACAGTAACTTTGTTATTTCCTTCACGGCCAATTTACATACGTCATTGGGGCATGAGCCTCCGTTAGGACGCTACAAAACGTATTCGATGCACACGGTATTCCTATTATGAATGATTTGTAGCTCTTATCGAATTACACAGCGCGCGGAGGTTTGCCCGGGGCCAGCTATTAACATAACACTCGCTAATGGGTGTTACACTTACATTTCGAACATGTTCTACGTCAAAGGCACCCAGATTAATTAGGGAAATGCGTCTATGATGTCTTTATTTTGTATTTAAATGAGTTGTCGCTGAATGTTTCCCTTTACACGAGGAAGTGGAAGCTCATTTACTATTTAGTTAGCGGTCAAACGCTCGATGTTTTTACCGTTAATATGAAATTTGTATTGATAAAATATGATGTAAATTACCAAAGCATTAATATTTATGCATCAACAAATTTGTAATATTGCTCATAACAGGCAAATATAAATATTTAAAATGACAAAGTTTTCAGTTTAATAAAGCTCAGAATTCTCTGTAATCATTAAATTATTACCATTATATTGCAATAATATGGAACACAAATAACTACGCTATATGTTATTCATAACAAACTAGCAGGTTGAGCGAAAATAATTTTATTTGCATTTTCAATGCCTCAAAGTTTATGTAAAGTTTTCATATTGTAAATTTATCAATCAGTTTTCTACCAGCATTGTTTTGGTTGCAACATCAGAGGTTTAAATTCCCTTGCAAATACAAAGTCGCATTTTTTATTCGTGAAGTTATTCATATCATTTGTATAAAATTCATCACAGTCCATTTCAGGTTAAACTCATAGCTATTTTTGATGTTGTTTATTCCGGCATAATTTGTTAACGTGCCATGTAAATTTCATGCGCCCCGCTTGTTTGTGAAACTATAAAAACCTCAGTCTGTGTATTTTATCGTCATCACGTCAGACTCATCAAGTTTGGTGTAAAAACAATATTATCTTAAAAACAGTAAAATCTGAACATGACACAAGCGCTCGAGCAACAATACGTAATATCCTGTTGCCGACGTTAAAAAACCTTGTAAATATACCAGCCAAACGAAAATAGAGATCGAAGCTTTTAATTTGACAGGACAAATGTTGTGGCGATATATAATAAAGCGATCTTACGTAGCTCATGCGTAAATCCAACTTCTTGGCATACATAAAATCAATGAGTTTTTTACTTCAATGAAATTTATAAACATAATAATATATGTTTACTACTAGAGATGCCCGCGATCGCATATTCAATAAATTATATTATAATGACAGCGGCGGTGTCACACGCGGCGTTTGAATTATAGATCACCCTCCTGATGAATGGTACCCTCCCCGTAAATCGACGCGTGCGTCGAACAGAAGAACTAATTCAAAATAGAATTCGCAAACATTCGATATGGGGATATTTTTAGTATCGAAAACCGGGTTTTTGGTCGGACACGAGGTATTGTAATATGCACTCGTTGAATGCTGAACGGCACAGCTAAAAATAATCACGCAATAGGAATTCGAACGCACATTACCGGTAACCAAACTACTTATAATTATAATCTGGAAAATTATCGGAAGGGAATAATTGAATAGTCAAAAATCATAAAATAATTTGTAAAACAATTTCCAAATATCGCACAGCAAATATAAATTAAGAAAAAAATAAATCGCTGAGGTTGCATCAAGAGTAAATCTTAAAAGTGGTACTAACCTGGAGCGTGTATTGGCGGCGAGAAGGAAGATGGGACTGGGCAGTCCGGCCGCGGCGGGTGCGGGCGTGTGAGCAGCGTGGGCGAGACTATGTTTAACCGTGAGCCACACAGAAATATACTGACTTTTGTTCCAAATGATTTCCTTGTCGGTAAAGTGAACCGTGACAAGCGGAGGAAGACGAACGAAGCGCGGATTTCCGAGGATGTGTAATGCATTGCTCACACCAGCTCACATGTTTGGCACTTGTCTACTCATAACATTCCAAATTTACAGTCTGTTATTATATATACAAACAAGAGGATGCCATACAAGGTATTTTCTGAAAATGTATTGGCGCTGTAATTTCAAACCTAATGTTTCGCCTAAATGATGAAAATAATTAAATATGAGAGCTTTAATGGACTCGGTACAGGTGATGCCTTACATTGTTGGATATTTATTATGCTAGGCATTTGGTTTAGGCATTTACATATCCAATATTTTATGTCTTTCTCGATGTCGTAAAACCAGACTTATTGGTTTACGAATTGAACCTACCGTATATTTTACATTTCAACCTCAAATATTATAACGTGATGTTTATGTTTTGTATGTCGAGTAATTTTGGGTTGAAATAAAAAGTATGGGATTGCATTAAACAGGTTGGCTGTCTTTTTAGCCGTTGAGTGTCCGTGACGACGTGGACGTCTGTGTGACAGCCGTAACTGACAGCTTCATTTTCTGTCTAGAGATCAAAAGATTTACGAGGTTTTAAAGTTTTTAGAGCTCTTAGTCGTTCACTTCGTCGAATAAATTCCAGGACATAATTATTCGGTAGGTGTATGTAGTACTTAAATGCAACATTATTAATTTTGAACAACAGAACAATGCTTATTTTTAAAACTTATTGAAATATGGGTTGATTGACCCAGTTAGCGTTTATTGTCCAATTAGCGTTTATTGTTTATTAAAGTAAATAAATTGAACTTACATTTGGATGTACTGTCATTAAGTAATCTTATTCGAATGAAGAAATTAAAGCGACTAGCATAAAGATCCATCAAAGTTCATCGGGGTCCCCTTTTTGTCGCCCCGCCGGACAGACAAGGGGGTTCCGTTTATGATATTAGGCTGAGCCCCCGTTGCACCGGCATCCGGAAATAGGATATTTTGATAGAAACAGGCCGAGGAGAGGCCGAATAGAATACGAGTAACGAATTTAGCTCTAGTCCAAGGACATTAGATTAATTCCTGAAGGGTCTAACGTTAATCTGTTAACACTGACGTGCTGAAGCTGCCTGAAATAGTTCAGGACATTGCACAGATTACTGAGAAATCTCCACAAAGTGAAAATTAAGCTTCGAAATGTGATTGTACATAATGTAATGAATATTATTGTATTAATATTATTGACATCGAACAAAAGATTGTTCAACAAAGTGATGTCATCGTACCTATGTACGTTTTTATACGTATAACGTAGTGAACTGATTCAGATGAAAAAATATTCGAGAAATATATGTCGTAACATAATTTATCACAAAGTTAGTGTACGACGCACGTATTTATTTACCAACAATAATGCAATGCGAATGACAAAAAATGTTTTTTTCAAAAGAGTTTTAGAAAGTAGTCAGAAAAAATTACGGTTAAGTGTTTATTTGCCTTTCATTAAACCTAAATGTGACAGTAAATTCTTAGACAATAATATAAATAAATTCACTACTGACGTGTCAGAAAGCCGGCTGATCGTTAACACGTTCACAGTTCCAGTATGAAATCTTCGCGACGTTTAGCCGTTTTGATTTATTTACTTCATTCTCTTTACAAGCTGTAAATTCAAACGCCAATATAAATTAGCCATAAAACTAGACGTGCCTTGATGTCAGGTTTACCAATATATCAATAGAGTCCTTTCTTCGAAACGGTATCAGTATACACAAATGTGACAATTAATATAAATGTCAATGATTAAATAGTAGTTTTAGTTTTATCACTTTCATTGCTATTTAAATATTTTGAAGAGACTCATTGGTGAGACTTCTGGAGATTTAAGTCGTTTCTATTGTATTAGATTTTGTCAATAATTGTATTGTATAAATAACTCTTATTTTGTTGTGATTCTGAACTAGTTTCCCATATTTTATGTCGATAATATAATATCATCGTCTGCCCCACTTTGCTGTGTCCAATAGGTTTCATAACTACGAGTATATGTTATTGTGGAATGCATTGTATTAAAGTATTGAGTATCCTCACAAGTTTAGTTAGCTAGAAAAAAATGAATTTGATCCTTATTTTCCACAAATATTTCTTAAGTTTCTTAAGAATCGGGATAATAGGAACACACTACAAAGTACCAACAAATGAACAGCCAAAAATACCCTATCGCCTGGCAGCGGATTTCAATGCCGCGTCTGCCTTATTGTTTTAAGGATAATAAACGCTTAAACTATTTCCAACGTACTCTACGATACGAGAGACAACAAAAGAGATTTTATTTAACGTCAAGGACACGACTTCTTGTATAATGACCAATTAATTTAAGATCTTGGGCTACTGTTGGGTAGCTGACATCTTCAAGGTACACCGAAATGCACCACAATATCCGTTGTCCGGATATAAGCAGCTGGGCTAGACTGATACTCTTGTCAGATGTTTTTGTTTACATCAATTTCAAATTACAAACTGTTCAAAGGCAAGAAGCTGATTGCAATTTTGCAGGAAATCAGCATTTTTGCCAGGAGATGAAACAAAAAAAAGCTTTTGATTTTCCCAAAAATACTGTTCGAAAGAAAAATTACTCACCCCCAAACGAGGTTTGTTAACAAGATAACAATTTCATAAGGTAAGCCTAATTTATTTTTAGTGAGTTACTAGCTGTCGTGCTAATATTGTATTTACATAAAAGAAGTGTTATTCCTTAGTGGTTTTCACGCGTCGTATAAGTTACGTAAGTGATGAAATTAACGATGCATCAACTAATGCTTGTGTTGAAGTACTCCTGCCGCTGGCGTCCAAGGCTTGTATTGCGACAGATACACTTAGTCTAATGGTTAAGGGCTAAGGGATATTCAATCCCAGAGGCATAAACTAAAGTGTATTTTGTAACACGATTTATTTATATAAAGTAAGTGTAAGTGATGAAATGTTTACGGAACTTAAAAGATACTAACTTCTATTAGGTTTTATAGCTTTAACGATTCCGATTTCTCATTTGTTTTTGGCGTTTTGTGTGAAAGTTCCAGAAAGATATCGCCAATCGTTTTTCTCTTAAAAAAATATTGTTTTTCTCTATATCAATATTGAATATCAATCTTATATAGAAAAAAAACTTATACTCGCTATCAAAAGCTATAGCATCATCATCGATTCGCTCTGACTACAAAAATTACAGAGAGAATTGGATAAGAGCATTAACCTTTACGCTAACACGGTTAACTGAAGCTTAAACTGCCCGGGGCTATACCGGGCTTATTTTAAACATGGTGACATCGGTATTCGTAATTTTGTTATGTGGTCAATGAAACATAAAAAAAACCGGCCGAGTGCGAGTCAGACTCTCGCACGAAGGGTCCGTACTATCATCTACAATAGAAAAAGCGTCTATCTGTTACCGTTTTTAATATTGAGCAAAAAAATACGAAAAAGGCACGTTTTTTGTACCCCTAACCATTTTTTTTATTCTTAGTATTTGTTGTTATACAACGGAAATACATCATTTGTGAAAATTTCAGCTTTCTAGCTCTCACGGTTTATGAGATAGAGCCGGAGGCAGACAAACAGACAGACAGCGGAGGTTAAGTAATAGGGTTCCGTTTTATGCTTTGGGTACGGAACCCTAAAAAGCACGATGGAATGACGAGTAGCTAGGCAAATTTGTTTAGCGCCAGCGGAATTACGTTAGCACCAGATACCTGCGGAAAATATTGATGATTTTTTATGATCCTGGATAGGGTGACAATATTTTTTCCCAAAATAGACGGGACGGAAACAATAGTTTTAATAATGAAGCTTGAAATAGAAAAAACAAATATTTGGACAAAATTTTCGATATGTTTGATGTGGACTCGGTTATGTAAGGTGCGGGGGTAATGTAATGTGAGGTGCCCTCCTCGGGGGAGGAATGTCAGAGTCTTACTGACTGACCTGAACCGCCTTGCAACGTCTCCGCGTTTGGTTGGTGCACGGCAATGATTTGCAGTTCATCACGCACCGACCGCATCTTCGACCAACATGGGCCGACAGCTTACTATCGTGAACTTTTAGTTTTAGTTCAACTGAACGGTTCGATAGACAAGACTAAAACGACATTTAAAAATGACGTGTCTTTGTTACTTTTCAGGTGGCCCAACTCTACATATGAAAGTAATATTACTGTAGTTTGGAATAAGAGTCATTTTGTTTACTCTTTAAACTTTTATATCAATTACCGTTTCACAACGGCGACATTGTAATTGCAAGCACCAAATGAGCCGATATTAATTATTCATTCCATTTTACAAGTTGGTTTACTACAAGCGCGAACCACAATGCATCCTCATTCATTATACTATCAATTTATCACTAGATATATCAATTTGCATTAACATTTTATTTTATAAAATACGAAGTAAATAATGCTTTCAAAACATTGTGAAGTGCTCTTTGTTTACCTATGGTTTCATTGTAAATATATCGCCATTATATTATTTTAATGTGATTATGACAAGTTGTGGTTTCATGTCAAATACTTCAAATTTTATGTTCTCTTTGAATGGATTTGGTTTTAATTTTTCGCATACAGAAATTTCATTAATCGTTTATTAATTGAATTTAAAATTATATGATTTTTGTAATTATTACTGAAAATAGTTACCAAAAATGCTGTTAGAGATATTATGAGTATGTTACTTTCAAGTAATTTATTTTTCATAATTTGTTTTTTCTTTAGAATTTGGCTTAGATTTTTCCATATCTATAATATATATTTCTGTGATAGACTTGATGGACAACTACTCACTTGCACCGTCGTAATAAAAACGTGGATGAAATGAACAAACGTCAAGTAACAACACGTGATGTTAGAGATTACTGTAGCTTTGAATTAAATAACTTTGATATTACTTTTACACAGATAAATATAATAGAAAACCAGCGTTTTCCCGTACGAATAAAATTTAATAAACTACCCTCGGTGAACTACGTGTTTAAATATTATTTTATGTGAAAACTAACAACTAGTCCACTTCATAGCGATATTAGACCAGAGTTTTGTGGACGTAAAACATGCGTCGGATATTACTTTCAGAAGTTATGTAGCGAACTATAAATACGGCAAGGGACAGAAATTGTAACTAACGTTTATTATCCAACAGTGATTATTTAACATTAGTTAAGTAATAAAGGATAATGGAAACATACTTGGAAC